>CM071602.1:2854797-3247297 GCA_036365135.1 Miichthys miiuy | reverse complement strand
TCAGATGAGCAACATGTTTAAGTTTCATAATCAAACATTGTGGACTGTTGACGTATCGATCGATCAGGAACTGATGAATAATAATAATCCTGTTTATAAGCCTCCTTTCTGCCTGTTTTGATCATTTGATGAATTAATCTTTTATCATTCTCTGCTTTACCGCAGTGAATTAATCGATTGAACCAATAATTGAAGTGTTGGTGAGTTTCCGCCTCATTCAGACGTGAGCTGAGTGTTCACACGGTGAAAGTTGTTATTTGTGGTTGAAGCTCTGAAATCTGACACTTGACAGTGGACTGTAAAGCAGCGCTGCCTTCACTGACTTCTGGAAGTTATTAGTGCAGATTGTCCGTCTGTCAGCAGGAAGAACAAAGAACTTTATTTCATCTTTTATATTTTGTTCTTTATTTTGTTATTCGACAGCACTCCTTAAAAACGCTGGTCACAGTCCGTCCATTCGACTCTCTGTTGTCCAATGAGGAGCCACGTGAAGTCATTGGTCCAATCAGCACAGCTGCCTCGTTGAGAGACTTGAACCCTCTGAACTGGCCCTTTTAAATTAAAACATGATGACATCACACAAAACTGTCCAATCGAGTGACTTCATGTGCATTAGGTTCAGAGGCGTGCAGGCGGCTGATAAGAAGTCAGTTACATCGTGTTCAGAGAACGAGGCGCACACACACACACACACACACACACACACTTCATTTAGTCAGTCATATTCTCCTGCAGAAGACGTCACATGTTCTGCTCCATCTGGTTCATTAATTGATCTCAGCTAATATTTATCCAACTTTAAAACAAACAAGATGCATGATGGGAGGACTGGACGCACAGGAAGCGTCTGACTCGTCAGATTCACGTTAGATTCATCAGATCGATGCATGTCAGACGACTTTTATTCTGAAAACAGGAAGTGGACAGATGAATGACGCTGTCAGGATATGAGGTCATCATGACGTCATGATGTCATCTGAAATATTTCAGAATAAAAGCCCTTTGATTTCAAACTCGTCCCATCAATCACGAGCTGCAACAGGAAGTTCGTTCTTGTTGTCTAGCTGCTGATTGGCTGATTGGATGTCGAATCAGAGAAACTCTCTGCACGACGACAACCTCCACCACACTGCTAACATCAGGGCTGTGCAGAGACCTTTGTAGGGTCAAAAGTAGATTTCTGTCATTTTTTACTCAAAGTCACACCTCAAACAGTACTAGTGAAGAGTTTTTGAATAAAAATATTATTATTCAATTCCTTTGCCTGACATACATATGCAGTTTTTCAACCAAATATGTAAAGAACAATAAAATAACAATGAGGGGAACCTGTCATTCAATAGAAATAGTGTTTATGAAGTTATTCTGTCACTCTGCAGTCACTTTGGGCCCTCTGCTCTGTGTGCTCCCTGCCCCCTGCACTCTGTTCTACGCACACAGCTCTCTCTCTCTGTTGTCCCTCCCCCACAAGACCCCAGAGTCCTTTGATTGGCTAGAATACGTCATAGATATCATCCACTGATTGGTTGAAAAAGAAACTAGTCTGCCAAGTAACATTTGTCCATTCGTCGACTGCGTATCTGCGGAACATCTATTTTTTGATTGGTCTTTTACGCAGCGGCGTAGAACAACAAGGAAGACTCGGGCAGACACAAACTGTATATTTCCATCTTCAGCTGAATCTCAGGAAACCAGGGCAGTCAGGGCACGACAGGGCAGTCAGGGCACGTCAGGGCAGTCAGGGCACGACAGGGCAGTCAGGGCACGTCAGGGCAGTGAGGTCACGGCACGGCACGTCAGGGCACGTCAGGGCAGTGATGGCACGTCAGGGCAGCGAGGGCACATCAGGGCAGCGAGGGCACATCAGGGCAGCGAGGGCACATCAGGGCCATCACGGCACGTCAGGGCAGCGAGGGCACATCAGGGCACGTCACGGCACGTCACGGCAGCGAGGGCACGTCACAGCACATCAGGGCAGTGAGGGCACGTCACAGCACATCAGGGCAGTGAGGGCACGTCAGGGCAGTGAGGGCACGTCAGGGCAGCGAGGGCACATCAGGGCAGCGAGGGCACATCAGGGCAGCGAGGGCACATCAGGGCCATCACGGCACGTCAGGGCAGCGAGGGCACATCAGGGCACGTCACGGCACGTCGCGGCAGCGAGGGCACGTCACAGCACATCAGGGCAGTGAGGGCACGTCAGGGCAGCGAGGGCACGTCAGGGCAGCGAGGGCACGTGCCCCCTGCACTCTGTTCTACGCACACAGCTCTCTCTCTCTGTTGTCCCTCCCCCACAAGATCCCAGAGTCCTTTGATTGGCTAGAATACGTCATAGAATATGGCGTAGAACAACAAGGACTCGGACAGACACAAACTGTATATCTCCATCTTCAGCTGAATCTCAGGAAACCAGGGCAGTCAGGTCACGGCACGGTACGTCAGGGCAGTGAGGGCACGTCAGGGCAGTGATGGCACGTCAGGGCAGCGAGGGTACGTCAGGGCAGTGAGGGCACGTCAGGGCAGTGATGGCACGTCAGGGCAGCGAGGGCACGTCACAGCACGTCAGGGCAGCGATGGCACGTCACGGCACGTGAGAGCAGCGATGGCACGTCAGGGCAGTGAGGGCACGTCACAGCACATCAGGGCAGTGAGGGCACGTCAGGGCACATCAGGGCAGTGAGGGCACGTCAGGGCACATCAGGGCAGTGAGGGCACGTCAGGGCTCGTCTACACGACCGAGGGTAGATCTAAATTATTATTATTTTGGGCCACACAGACAGACTTTCACACACACACACATACAAAACAAAACAAAAAACACTTTAACAAAAGGGCACTTTGGGCATCAAGGGGCAAAGGGGCAGGTGCTCCAGCACTTTACCTGCTGATCATGTCTCCCTCAGGTACTCTGCCAGGATACCGCAGTGAGCATGCTCAAAGTGCTGATCGTTACCATGGTGATATATGGCGGCAGTGGCCAGGCGTGCAGCGGTCAGGACAACTGCTCCGCCCACAGCGAGTCCAAAGCATACTGCTACTCGGCTCGCATCCGCAGCACGGTGCTGCAGGGGCTGGCGTTCGGAGGCGTGCCCACCGTGCTCGCCCTCGACTTCATGTGCTTCCTGGTGAGTCGCCACTGCACGCGCTCAGTACAGCTCAGCTCAGCTGACACACACACACACACAAATGTGCTGCACACCAGAGTCCGGTTGTGTTTGAACGCATTGCATTGTGGGAGCTGCTGCCTGTGACATCACCTGACAAGAAGTCCTCCTCTCTCCTTCTTCAGGTGCTGCTCTTCGTCTTCTCCATCCTGCGGAAAGTGGCGTGGGACTATGGCCGCCTGGCGCTGGTCACTGACGCCGACAGGTAAACACACCTTTATCTCCTGCTCATGTCATCATCACTGTGATGTCATCAGGTGGAGCCAACGTGGGCGTCGGCCTGTGTGAGGTGAGGAGTGAAGTTTGTGTGAGGTTCTGACACAAACTTCTGACCCCATTACAATGTCTGAGATCAGAGCTGGAGCTTCACAGGGGAAGACATGGGGAAGATATCGGGCTGATGTAGGGCTGATATTGGGCTCATATGGGGCAGATATGGGGCTGATATTGTGCAAATATCGGATAGATATGGGGGCAGATATTGGGCTGATATGGGGCAGACTTCAGGCAGACTTTGGGCAGATATCGGGCAGACTTCAGGCAGATATGGGGCCGATATCGGGCTGATATGGGGCAGATATCGGGCTGATATGGGGCAGACTTCGGGCAGATATTGGGCATATATGGGGCAGACTTCAGGCAGATATCGGGCTGATATGGGGCAGATATCGGGCTGATATGGGGCAGGTATCAGGCAGATATCGGGCTGATATGGGGCAGATATGGGGCAGACTTCAGTCAGATATCTGGCTGATATGGGGCAGATATCTGGCTGATATGGGGCAGATATCTGGCTGATATGGGGCAGATATCGGGCAGATACACACCAGGAGGTGTCGTTTGATTGCCTGGGAGGACAGCGGCCCGCCGTTGTGTGGGCGTGTTCTCGTGCTCTCTTTCAGCAGCTGTATTTTTTTCTGTTTCCATCTTGAAGACTGAAGAAACGTTTCAGCGACCCGGAGGAACGCGAATAGTATGTGGCTGCTTCCTCCATGTTTGTTTTGTGAGCTAACATCTTCCTCCTCCTCCTCCTCCTCTGGATTCATTAACAGGATTCTGCTCTCTGATTGGTGCACTAACACTCTTCTTCTTCATTTCAGTCTGTGTTTCTGTATGGGTGGTTATTAGTGTCACACATTAGATACAAGTATAACATCAACTTTTTTGGCTCCTCCGTCCTGTGACCCCGGTCTTGTAGAGGGGCCATGAGTCAAAATCTAGTTTTAAGACTTAATCCACCCTTCATAAGCCCCGGCCCTTTTGATGTGCGCTCCAATCACAGTCGAGCAAACCTCGGTCACCTTCCTCCTTTCCTGTACTTATATATGCTACGTGTTAGCTACGCGTTAGCTACATGTTAGCTGTATCATGGAGAGATAAGGGGTGGGGCTTAAGAAGGGTGGATATCTTTGTTTATGCTTGTTGGTCAGGTGTTTTCATCTTTGATCAAATAGTTTCTTTTGTTTCGTTTGTCAGTTTAAATATTCACAAATTACTCAAGTGATCAATAAATTATCAGAACGATTGCTGTCAACCAACTAATTCATTAATTAACTAATCATTTCAGCGGGGGCCCGCGGCAGTTCACAGGGCCGTAAAAACCAACAACAACTGCTTTTTAACTGTGACAGGTGGCACCAATCACCCCCCATACACTATGATTACTGATATGTGTGTGTGTGTGTGTGTGTGTGTGCAGTGTTTGAAGGGTGTCTTTGGATCACTCTGTTGGCAAATGTGCTAACAGCTGTGATGCTAACAGCTGTGATGCTAACACACTTGTTTCCATTCTTAACGTTGATTCAGCCGGAGACGTGACAGAGATAACTATGAGCCGGTCAAAAGGTAACAGGATGTGTGTGTCTGTAGCTCAGTGTGTCGGAAACCCTGTGACGTGCTAGCGAGCTCGTTAGCTAACTCCACAACACGCCGTCAGCTATCACGCTCACTGGATGTGGAGCCTCCGTCCTGTTTGTGTGGAGGTCTTCAGATCAGTCTGTCACTGTAGAAACTGTTTCTAAAAGAGGGAGGATGTTAGTCATGGTGAAGATGTTCTACTTCCTGTTAGCGCCCACTGTATTTAGCCCTGTGCTAAGTGTCCCGATGTCAAAAGAACCCACAGCGGCTACATGCTAACAGCTAACAGTCAGCTGACTCCTTCCTGTGTGTCTCCACAGCGTTGCCTCGGCGATGCACTCTGAGACGCCGGATCGATACGAACGCCTCACCTCCGTCTCCAGCTCCGTCGACTTTGACCAGAGAGACAACGTGAGGACACCTTCATCATCATCATCATCATCGTGATCGTCATCATCGTGTGTTTGTGTGTAACAGTGTGTAATGTTTGTGTTTCAGGGCTTCTGCTCGTGGCTGACGGCCATCTTCAGAATTAAGTGAGTATCTGCTCATCGTCCTCCGACCGTCTTGGTTCTGGTTCAAAGTGGTCGTGTTCTGGTCTCAGTGTTTGGTCCAATCAGAACTGCTCCTCTTCCTCCTGCAGGGATGAAGAGATCAGGGAGAAGTGTGGCGAGGATGCTGTTCACTATCTGTCCTTCCAGCGTCACATCATCGGCCTGCTGGTCGTTGTTGGCGTCCTCTCTGTCGGCATCGTCCTGCCCGTCAACTTCTCCGGAGACCTGCTGGGTGAGAACGCCCCCACAAACCTAGTACAAAGAAAGTGACCAACTACCAGATTCTGAACTCTGGACTTTGGTCTCCAGGGTCTGCACTCTGATCTCTGGACTCTGGACTCCAGGGCCTGGTCTCTGGTCTCTGGACTCCAGGGCCTGGACTCTGGACTCTGGTCTCTGGTCTCTGGACTCCAGGGCCTGGACTCTGGTGTCTGGTCTCTGGTCTCTAAACTCCAGGGTCTGGTCTCTGGACTCTGGGCTCTGGGCTCTGGACTCTGGTCTCTGGACTCTGGACTCTGGACCCTGGTCTCTGGTCTCTGGACTCTGGACTATGGTCTCTGGACTCCAGGATCTGGTCTCTGGACTGTAGGGTCTGGTCTCTGGACTCCAGGGTCTGGTCTCTAGTCTCTGGTCTCTGGACTCTGGTCTCTGGTCTCTGAACTCCAGGGTCTGGACTCTGGACTCTGGACCCTGGTCTCTGGACTCTGGACTCTGGACTCTGGTCTCTGGTCTCTCTACTCCAGGGTCTGGTCTCTGGACTCTGATCGCTGGTCTCTGGACTCCAGGATCTGGTCTCTGGATTCCAGGATCTGGTCTCTGGATTCTGGACTATGGTCTCTGGTCTCTGGACTCCAGGATCTGGTCTCTGGTCTCTGGACTCTGGTCTCTGGACTCCAGGATCTGGTCTCTGGACTCTGGACCCTGGTCTCTGGTCTCTGGACTCTGGTCTCTGGTCTCTGGTCTCTCTACTCCAGGGTCTGGTCTCTGGACTCTGGACCCTGGTCTCTGGTCTCTGGACTCGGGTCGCTGGTCTCTGGACTCCAGGATCTGGTCTCTGGATTCCAGGATCTGGTCTCTGGATTCCAGGATCTGGTCTCTGGTCTCTGGTCTCTGGACTCTGGACTCTGGACTCTGGACTCTGGTCGCTGGTCTCTGGACTCCAGGATCTGGTCTCTGGATTCCAGGATCTGGTCTCTGGACTCCAGGTTCTGGTCTCTGGACTCTGGTCTCTGGACTCTGGACTCCAGGTTCTGGTCTCTGGACTCCAGGATCTGGTCTCTGGATTCCAGGATCTGGTCTCTGGACTCCAGGGTCTGGACTCCAGGATCTGGTCTCTGGACTCTGTCTCACAGTTTTGTGTCTGGTTGATTTTAGTCAGAATTATCAGTAAAGATGCTTTCCTGAACCAAGGAGCGCCTGGACCTCCTTCTAAAGAAGGTAACCAGAACCAGTAGGAGGTCTGTGGATCTGTAGGTCTGTAGGTCTGTGGATGTGTAGGTCTGTGGGTCTGTGGATGTGTAGGTCTGTGGGTCTGTGGATCTGTAGGTCTGTGGATGTGTGGGTCTGTGACAGCTGATCGGTGTATAGGGATCAATACATTTTATTTGATAAATAATATTTTGTAGGTCTGTAGGTCGACTGTAGGTCATCTGCAGGCCATCTGCAGGTCAACAGTAGGTCGACAGCAGGTCGTCTGCAGGTGTTTCCTGGTGCTAACCTCCTCTGCTCGTGTTTTTTCCAGAAAACAACGCCTACAGCTTCGGACGCACCACGATAGCCAACCTGAAGTCTGGGTGAGTCCATCATCACATCTCTGTAAATCTCTGCACGTAGTTAGCCTAGCTTAGCTCAAAGACTGGAAGCAGGGGGAAAGTGTTAGCCTGGTTTGGAGCGTGGTGGGTGTGTTTGAGTGTAAACAAGGTGTTGTCTTCTTTGTGTCCAGGACGAACCTGCTGTGGCTGCACACTTCGTTTGCTTTCATGTATCTCCTCCTGACCGTCTACAGCATGAGGAGACACACGTCCAAGATGCACTACAAGGAGGACGACCTGGTAAACATGACGTCTGTGACATCAGCTTTGATGCTTTCACCTGAGTGACGCTCGATGTAGTAACAGTGTTTTGGCCTCTCCGGGCCTCCGTAGGTTTCTGCTGATCCTGAATCTGTGTTCATCTGAACAGCTGATCACAAAATATGTTATGTCGTTTAATCCCTCTTCTGTGTCTTGCAGGTGAAGCGCACTTTATTCATTAACGGCATCTCGAAATACGCTGAGGAGTCTCAGATCAAACAGCACTTTGAGTAAGTCCACGTCTTCTTCTGTCTAAAAACTTTATTAACATGACGCTGATTTAAACCTACAAACTCATGTTCAGAGTAATCTGATTACATCATGACTTCTTTTTGAATTTTATTTATTTGTTTCATTGATCGAGTTATTGATGTTATTGATGAATAACGGCACTGAGCCTTTAAAGTGCATGCAGTACCAGTTCGTACCAGATCAGGGGCGTCCCTCTCTACCTTTAAAAACCTCCTGAAGACCTCCAGCTCTTCAGAGAGGACCTCCTCTCCAACACTACACGACAATTCTACACCAAAGAATTGTCACAGCACTTACTGCTGCACTAACGCTTTCTTATCACACTGTACCTTGATTGTTCCCTTCTCTGTAAGTCGCTTTGGATAAAAGCGTCTGCTAAATGACTAAATGTAAATTAATGTTACATTCATGTTTGTCATCTATCTAACGTAGTTTAAAAACATTTCCTGCTGTTAGAAACTGAACACGATCAGCTGATAATAAACCTGATCAGCCACCATCAGTAATCAATACACAACATTAATCAAACCAATAACTAACATTCAGACAACCTTATCATACCTAACAGTTACCTAGTGTTTCTGTAGCGTTGACAGAACGTTCCAAAACAAACATATCATCAGTTTGAAGTAAACTAAAGCTCCCTGCACTGTCCCTTTAAGAAATATGACACCTGAACGATTCATTACGTGTCCGTAACAACACAAGATAAAGGACGTCACATGACCACAGACTGACTGTCAGTTCAACATCAGTATAAGTGATACGAAGCAGCTGACCTGTGCTAACGTGTACACCGACACAAAGAAGCTAACA
The DNA here is from genome assembly GCA_036365135.1 of Miichthys miiuy. Classification (NCBI taxonomy): domain Eukaryota; kingdom Metazoa; phylum Chordata; class Actinopteri; family Sciaenidae; genus Miichthys; species Miichthys miiuy. The sequence goes on along the minus strand of CM071602.1, from coordinate 3,238,582 downwards.
AGCTAGTGTTCAGGAAGTGTTGATGTGTTGCTCGGCAACAGTGCAGTCCAAATAAATGATGAAACAAACAAATCATCGTCTGTGGACTCATAAATGGAATTTGTTGAATCATGAAATATCAGAGGTGGTTCAGTTATTCTGAATATCAGCACACTGATATTATCTACAGTCACAGCGTGCTGATATTCAGAATAACGGGACCACCTCAGTCTGATATTTTTCCCGTGAGCTGATGTCGAGTTTCCTGGCAATGTCTGCCGGGTCATCCACATGTTTTCATTGTTCTTCAGGCAGGCGTACGAGAACTGCACGGTGCTCGAGGCTCGGATCTGCTACAACGTGGCCAAACTGATGGCTCTGAACGCTGAAAGGTGAGAAACGGTCGGGGTCCAGGTGCATGCTGGGATACACCTGCTGTTGGTTACATTCCAGAGAAACGCTTAAAGACTGAATCACAGTAAAATGTGTGTTATTTAAGTTTCTTTCTTTAGGTTACACGCAGTCACGTCCTCGCCAGTTGTAGTTTGTGGACAGCAGTGTCTCAGCACTCTGGCGACCAGAGTAATATTGTGTATATATATATATATATATATATACTGTATAATAGATTATATATAATTATATACTGTTATTAACAATAACATTACCATCATCTTGCCACTACAACTTCTTTGCACCTTATCTACCTATTTATTTATCTTGTGTTGTATTTATTTATCACTAATGGACATCTGTCTCTGATTCTCGTTGATCAAGCATCAATAGATATTACAGCATAAGAGATCAGAGGCTCCTGAACACTTTCTTCCCTCCTGATCTGGTGCCATTGATCAGCAGTTTCTCCACAACATCATTGTGTTTCAGGAAGAAGACCGAGCGCAGTAAGAAGTTCTTCACAGATCTGATGGCGAAGGAACACGTTCCCACCATGATCAACCCGAAACCTTGCGGACACCTCTGTTGCTGCGCCATCACCGGCTGTGAGGAGGTACCGCTAATGCTAACTGCTATCTGCTAACTGCTCTCTTCTCATGTAGGGCCTGTTCACACCTGGGGTTACCATGGCGATACGATCATAGGCGGACATCAGAGGTCACTGCCTGCTCTTTATGCAAATAAACACATTCGTGGTTGGAGTTTGTGGTTTTTCACCAGCAGCTGAACTCGATGTTTGAAGAGGGAGTCTGCTGATGTCTGGTGTGGTTACTAGTCAGCTGAGGAGACAGTCCTTCAATTTGGCTTGAATTTAGATGAATTTGTCCAATCACACAGGACGCAGGTTAACACCAGGTGTGAACGGTCCTAACTTTAGGGTATAATATGTTAGCATGTTAGCGTGTTAGCAGTGATTTAGCAGCCTCCATTTGTCGAGCAGGAGGAGGCGGTCAGCTACTACACCAAGAGGGAGGCCAAGCTGAAGGAGGAGTACAGGAAGGAGAAGGAGAAGGTCCACACCAAACCGCTGGGCATGGCCTTCGTCACCTTCCAGAATGAAGCCATGACTGCCATGTGAGCCACATCCTGACCCCGCCCCCTCGTATCTGACCACGCCCATCAAGCCACCCATCCCTTATCCAACCACGCCCTTTATCTGACCACATCCTTTTTCTGGTCACGCCTCTTGTCTGACCATGCCCTTTATATGACCCCACCCCTTATCCGACCCCGCCCCTTCTCTGGTCACGTCCCTCATCTGACCCCTCCTACCAATGCAAACAAAGATTTGATGTTATTTTGTCTTTATATTGCTCTGACTCCACCTCCTGTGTCTGACTCCGCCCCCTCTGTTTCGCAGTATTTTAAAGGACTTTAACGCCTGTCAGGTTCAGGGTTGTCGGTGCCGTCAGGAGCCGCAAACCTCTCAGTTCAGCGAAGTTCTTCACGTTCACAACTGGAGTGTTTCGTACGCACCCGATCCACAGAATGTCCGCTGGTACGTCCACAAACTCCACCCACCTAAAACCTAAAACCTAAAACCCCACCAGATCCCAAACAAATGCACCCTGTCACCCTCAGCTGATGGCTCTTGGTTTCTTTCTGCAGGGAACACCTGTCGCTGGGCGGGATCTCCTGGTGGATCCGCTGCTTCATCATCAATTGCATCCTCTTCATCCTGCTCTTCTTCCTCACCACGCCCGCCATCATCATCTCCACCATGGACAAGTTCAACGTCACCAAGCCTGTCGAGTATCTCAACGTAAGAAACAATGAGAACCCTTTATTGAAAGAGCTCTGCAGTGATCTGGGTCTGACTCTGTTTGTTGGTTCTTTTGGACAGAATCCCATCGTCACACAGTTCTTCCCGACTCTGCTGCTCTGGGCTTTCTCCGCTCTGCTGCCCACCATCGTCTACTACTCTGCCTTCTTCGAGGCACACTGGACCAGGTACCACTGCCTCCTCACCCTCCTCTTCATCAGTACAATACCCCATCAGTACTTGTGGTCCAAGTAAAGTCTCAAGTCATTAAAGACACTGACACAAGTCCAAGTCTGCCGAGAGAAGGTCAGGTCTCAGATATCGAGTTTGCTTTTCCTGTTCTGGGCTCCTGTAGAAACATGGCGGTTCAACATGGCCGACTCATCGCTGAATCTGACAGGACCAGTCCAACTTTAGCGTCTAAAAAGTCATGTGAGGGTTGATGTTGATTGGACGGTGTGTCTCTGTGTGTCTGCAGGTCTGGAGAAAACCGGACCACAATGCATAAATGTTACACCTTCCTGATCTTCATGGTTCTGCTGCTGCCGTCTCTCGGACTCAGCAGGTAATAAAACCTCAGACTCGGTCCTTGTGTGACCTCCTGACCTCTGCGCCCCCCTGAAAGCCTGTCTCTCTGTTTTCCAGCCTGGATGTCTTCTTCCGCTGGCTCTTTGATAAGAAGTTCCTGGCTGATGCCAAAGTCAGATTTGAGTAAGTACATTTATATCCTGTTGTTTGCTTTTCACATTAAAATAATACAGACAGCCCAGACTTCCATCAGTGATGGGTATCTGTTTATGTGCTCTTATTTTGAAAGAGCTCGTCATGAGTATCGATAAAGTTTGATCAGTGAGACGTTTCTCTAACCACGTTTCTGCGTCCACTTCAGGTGCGTCTTCCTGCCGGATAACGGAGCGTTCTTTGTCAACTACGTCATCGCCTCCGCATTCATCGGGAACGCCATGGACCTGCTGAGGATCCCCGGTCTGCTCATGTACATGATCCGACTCTGCCTGGCTCGCTCTGCCGCTGACCGCCGCAACGTCAAGAGGGTGAGGACGGACTGTGACCGAGAGGACGGACTCTGACCGAGAGGACGGACTCTGACCGAGAGGACGGACTCTGAATCAGAGGACGAACTCTGACCAAGATGATGGACTCTGGTTCAGAGGACGGACTCTGACCGAGAGGACGGACTCTGAATCAGAGGACGGACTCTGAATCAGAGGACGGGCTCTGACCGAGAGGACGGACACTGTCCGAGAGGACGGACACTGTCCGAGAGGACGGACTCTGAATCAGAGGACGGGCTCTGACCGAGAGGACGGACACTGTCCGAGAGGACGGACTCTGAATCAGAGGACGGACTCTGACCGAGAGGACGGACTCTGAATCAGAGGACGGGCTCTGACCGAGAGGACGGACTCTGACCGAGAGGACGGACTCTGAATCAGAGGACGAACTCTGACCAAGATGATGGACTCTGGTTCAGAGGACGGACTCTGACCGAGAGGACGGACTCTGAATCAGAGGACGGACTCTGACCGAGAGGACGGACACTGTCCGAGAGGACGGACACTGTCCGAGAGGACGGACTCTGAATCAGAGGACGGGCTCTGACCGAGAGGACGGACACTGTCCGAGAGGACGGACTCTGAATCAGAGGACGGACTCTGACCGAGAGGACGGACTCTGAATCAGAGGATGGGCTCTGACCGAGAGGACGGACACTGTCCGAGAGGACGGGCTCTGACCGAGAGGACGGACTCTGAATCAGAGGACGGGCTCTGACCGAGAGGACGGACTCTGACCGAGAGGACGGACTCTGAATCAGAGGACGGGCTCTGACCGAGAGGACGGACTCTGAATCAGAGGACGGGCTCTGACCGAGAGGACGGACTCTGAATCAGAGGACGGACTCTGACCGAGAGGACGGACACTGTCCGAGAGGACGGACTCTGAATCAGAGGACGGGCTCTGACCGAGAGGACGGACACTGTCCGAGAGGACGGACTCTGAATCAGAGGACGGACTCTGACCGAGAGGACGGACTCTGAATCAGAGGACGGGCTCTGACCGAGAGGACGGACACTGTCCGAGAGGACGGGCTCTGACCGAGAGGACGGACTCTGAATCAGAGGACGGGCTCTGACCGAGAGGACGGACTCTGAATCAGAGGACGGGCTCTGACCGAGAGGACGGACTCTGACTGTTAGTAATAACCCCTGAAGACAGCAGACTCTGTCTCCTTGTGGACTCTCGTGGATCATCAGGTCTGTCTTGTTTGTCTCTGCAGCATCAGGCCTATGAGTTTCAGTTTGGAGCGGCGTACGCCTGGATGATGAACGTCTTCACCGTGGTGATGGCCTACAGTATCACCTGTCCAATCATCGTGCCCTTTGGTCAGTGTTACATACCCACAATGCACTGCTTCTGTTTTCTTTCCCCAACCGACGGGATCATCAGCTACACGTTTAAGTTTTAAGTCAGGTCCAGGTCCAGTCTGGATCAGGTTCTGAGGTTCTGAGGTCCAGGTCTGACTCACCTGTCCTCCTGCAGGTCTGATGTACATGCTGCTGAAACACCTGGTGGACCGATACAACATGTACTACGCCTACCTGCCCTCCAAACTGGACAAGAAGATCCACTCAGGAGCAGTCACACAGGTGGTGGCCGCGCCCATCCTCTGCCTCTTCTGGCTGCTCTTCTTCTCCACCGTACGCACAGGTAAGCCCCGCCCAACTGCTGGACAACCAACCAACCAGCAGCACCGATATGATCCAGTCAGTGTATGCTCCTTATTTGTTCAAAGGAGATCCAACCATTTTAGTTAACTACAGGACAATTTCAGAATTGTTTATGAAAGTTTCATCAGTGAACAGCGCAGAGAGTTTTTATGTTCAAATCATATTTTATTTTGCTTCTCAAACCTCCATACTGTGTCCGGTCTGATGGTCAGTGCTCTGACGTTCTGAATATTCCTTCAGTGTGACTCTTGAAGGATAGAAATACCTGTAGACCTTCTAACCGACGACTCTCTGACTTTTAAGCCACGTGTTTGATGCTCGGTGAACAAACTGAACTGAACTTCAGTTTCTGTTTCAGGAACAAGTTTCTCTTTTAATGTTGCTGCAACATGTTGACCTGTTCCTTCTATGGGGATCTTTGTACATGCGTGCCCTGCTCAGGTGTTACATATGATTGATACAGCTTATCGTGCATAACTCAGGTTCAACACTAACTGTAAAGCTGACTGACTCACCACTGTGAGCTTCATGCTCAGGTAGGACGGCCACGTGTAGGAACCCGCAGGTATATCGTCATATAGAAGGTGATTCTCAGGTTGCTTCCATCATATCTCCATTCTTTATTTATACAAAGTGTGATGAACTTTTAGAATGGATCTGTACCAAATGTTCGTACTGAGTGAGGGAAGAGTTTGGATCCTCTGCATCGTCTGACTGAATGTTTAAAACTCAAAGATCTCTGTGAATGATTTGAAATCCAGATTGAAAGACGTGGAGAATGAATCATGGAGGTGTTGTTGTTTCACCTGTTCATTTCATGGCTTGTATTGAACTTTTAGACTGCTATGTGTTGTAACATTGTCTGTCTGTCTGTCTGTCTGTCTGTCTGTCTGTCTGTCCTCATTGGGACCTTTCCTGATCAAATAAAGGTTTAAATACAATTTAAATGAACTAAACTAACTGTTAATGTGCTGTCAGGTTTCGAGACACCGACTTCCATGTTCACCCTGGTGGTGCTGATCGTCACCATCGTGGTCTGTCTGTCTCACGTCTGCTTCGGACACTTCAAGTATCTCAGCGCTCACAACTACAAGGTACAGCAGCGTTTTCATGAGACGTCCGTGTTGATGTTCAGCTCGCTGCCTCACGCTGCGTCTCTGTCTGTCTTAGATCGACACCAAGGAGAACGACGTGGACGCCGTCGAGAACGGACGTCCAGCTCGTCCCTCGTCCTCCCCCAAAACCAAATCTCAGGTGAGTGGATCTGACCCTCTTCACTTCTTGACACATGTTGATATTTCTACTACGACTACAAACCAGCTGTATCTCTCTGACAGAGCGTAATTATAACTTCTAAATGTGACGGTCAGGGTTCAGGCTTTTGTCGCCCCCTGCTGGTGAACCTGTGTGTTGTGCTTTGTGTGGTCCACCAGCAGCAGCAGCAGCAGCAACAGCAGCAGCAGCAGCAGCAGCAGATGTACATCGCCCAGGTGCTCCAGGACCCAAACTCGGACGAGCCGGGCGGTGGCAGCGGCGAGGAGGACCGAGGGTCATCCCAGGACGAGGAGATGTTGAACGGAGGGAACAGCATCAACGAGGCGGATTTTCAGTCAGGGGAGGACAGTCTGATCGCCAACGAGGTCCACCAGTAGCTCGGGGCGAAGCTAGAGGGAGGGGGCGGAGCTAGTTGAGAGTCCACACCCGCACACAACAGTACCAACAATAAGCTGACTGGAGAATCACTACACACACACACACATAGACTGACATGGTTAGCTCCACCCCCCTCCCAGCTCGAAGACTTGACCCTGACCTTAGACGCCGGCGCCGGGTCGCCAACATCCAGTCCTGATGGACATCAAACTGTCTCCGCAGGAAGTCACTGTAAATAACCACAAAGCCAAAAGTTTTTCATTTTGTTTTTTTCTCGGGGTGGGGGCGGGGTTTAAAAATTCGTGCCTGGGCTGGATTTTGTTTGTTCGCACTCGTGTCTTGACTCCTGATCCCACCACGGGTCGCCGGGACTCGACCTGTTGAGGGGTCAGAGCTGATGCTGATGCAGCCGGACGCTGCAGCTGCCGACCTCCGACATCGGAGTGCTAAATAAGTCGCCAACCGCCAGCTCTCTTAGTGGTAGAAGCCTTGCTTACGCAGACGCAGTCTCCCTTCTCTGTTCACCGTTTCCTGTCTTTCTGTGGATTTCGCCGGTATCTTCAACACATCACTTGAAAGTTTGTTTGATTTCTTTTACCTGCCAAGCTTTCGCTGCATGGTGTTAGAAGTGCTGTCTGGACTTTTGGACGATGTCATCCATTGCAGAACTGTAGTAGCCAATGATCTCACCAGATTTCCACCCCGGTCTCAGACGAGCGTTCACTCTTGGCTTCAGTTGGACCGGTGAACTCAGCACGGCGCCGCTTGTTTTCCTGGTTTTGATTTCAGCCGAACTACCTTAAATCATGAACAGCTGACAAAGGGAACGGGATGTTTGTGTCTGTGTAGGTTTAGCAATCAAAACTCTTGATTCACTTTGTGAAGACGCTCTGACGCTTCCAGCAGCAGCAGTAGTCGTAGTAGTTTGAGCTCGGGTAGACGCAGAAGAGCAGCGCTTTTCGTCCGGATGGTCTACTGTCTCTGCCTGAAGCTGTCAGGACTCTCAAGGGAAAATGTTTTCCGTTTGTGTGTTTTTAAGTGTGCACTGTCTGTGTGCGTGTCCAGTAACTTATTGTACACCAATCTGCGTCATGAAGTGTTCACCGAAAACAACAACAGCAACATCTAGTGCTTCTCAAACTGGTCGTCAGTCTACTGTAGAATTAGTCAAACGAGACTTTGCTTTGATACGAAGATGTTTCTACTGAGTTACAGCTGCAGCTGAAGCCTCAGCACTCACATTAGACTTAATCCAAATGAAACCACTTTGTTCATCACATTTCAGAGGGCAGACGCCGACCGTGTATCTGTTCAGGGTGCATTTAGCCTAGCTTAGCACAAAGACTGGAAGCAGAGGGAAACTGCTAGCGTAGCTCCGTCAAACATGTGCTAACAGCTCCACAGAGTCCGTCTGATTGTTGTGGTTTGTTTTGAAGATAACCGTGAAGAACAAAATATTAGCATCTAGGTCTGATTGCCTTAGCATTAGCTTCCAGGTCAAAGGAAAACAAACATCCTCGTTTGTCAGATTTACATGTTGTCGTCTCGTTTTCAGTAAAGTTTGAGAAATATTAACTTCTCGGTCTAGTCTTAGGGTTAGCGTCAGATTTACATGTTGGGTATTGTTGGTTAGCTACCAGGTAGTCACCAGTCCATCCTGCTGTAAGCTGGGTTTAGTGGACTAGCACCAGGAGTCAAGAACTAGAGGCTAAAGCTAAGCTAACTGGACAGCTAATGTTCGAGGCTTCATATCGTACTATCCAGGACCTGTTACCGCTGATCTCAAAGACAGAAAGATGTTTCTGCTCTGGTCTGTGCAAAGACTGAGAGCAGACTGCTAGCATAGCTCCTCCAAGTCCGTCTGAAGATACCTGCAGAGAGAAAGATTCAGGTCGGTCCAGATTCGAGTCTGTTCAAACACTTTGTTTGTGCTAAGCTAGGCTAACAGTTTCCCCCTATTTCCTGTGTTTGTGCTAAGCTAGGCTAAACGTGTCCTGGACCTGTCAGGATGTTTTCTGTTTGTTTGTTGTCGAGTTTGAGTTGATTGAACAGAACTGATCATGTGACCACACTCCAACGTGACGAGAAGGCGAACCTTCAGCTGCAGCTCTGATGTCCAATCAGACGTCACGTTCCTTCCGTCCTGTTGATGTCTGCCAGCCGGAAGTCGTTTCTTCTGATTGGAGGGGAAATTTTCTCTCTGGAAAGTTCCTCATTTCTACCCGGCAACCTTCGAAGTTGCCATGGTGACAGGAACAGGAAACCGAGCCGGCTGGCAGCAGCATCATCAGGAAGCAACGTGGCGACGGCAGGGTAGTCTCAGGTGTTTGTCTCCCTGAAATAATGTTTACATCAGTTTTTGTTGCTCGTTTTCATTTTTGTCATGTTCTGCTGTGTGTGTGTGTGTGTGTGCGCGCGTGTGCGTCTGCGTGCGTGTGCATGTTTGCGGACATGGAGCTGAACTATGAAAGCTGTATCCACCGGGTCATCCGTGTGGGTCGGTGGATACACGCTGGAGAACCCACAGTGTCCGTGTCCTGATGATGTTGTTTGACCTCCAGCTGAGCGCCTGCTGTCGGGCACTCCGTCCGTGATTGCACGCACACGAAAAGATGAAACTGCAGGACAGCTCACAGGATCGGAGGTTCAGTTCAGCAGCTCTCAACCTGACAGTCCAGAGATGAGCACAGGTGTGTCAATTTGACCTGATGTGGTGATCATGTGGTCTGACAAGAACCTGATCCATGAATCCTCATTACGCTCCACTTCCTGTTCAGGTCATGTGAATCGCTGCAGAATTAAAGAGAACTTGAGAACATCAGGAGGAACCACAGTGAGCTCAGACATCCCGACATGTTTTTGGGGCGGCGTGGAGCAGACGGACTTCGTGTTCGTCGTTCATCGCTTTAGTTTTAACAACATCGTCGACAGAACTTAACAAATCAGTTGATATATCTCCAGAAACAACTTGTCGGAGAGGGCCCGGGTTTTAGCATCACTTCTGTTTCTGTTGTAGTCCGAGTAGCATCAACCAATGACGTTTGAGCAGGCTTTGGTTGCAGCCGTGCGTGTGGAGAGGAAAAGAGACGACCACATCGGCCGTCACCTGACAGCAACGTAGCTTCTCGTTATCTTTGTAAACCGGCTCCCAACTCCAGAAACAATGAAGGAAGTTGGCTCGGATTTCCGCTGGCTGCACAGGAAGTCCCGAAACTCCACCGTGCACGGCTCATCATGCGTGTTCCCGATGACAAGAAAGATAGACCCTAACCCTAACCCAATCCGGGCAATTTTCAAAATAAAACATCCTGTGCAGACTCCAGATCATAGAACAGACAAAAGAAACAGTTTAACTACGTAACTGCTTCCTGATAATGACCAAACCTGAGCAAGTTAACGCTCCTGGTGGGATGAAATGAGGCCATGTGGAGAACGAACCAAAAAGGCGCAGAGGCTGTGACATCACAGCCGAGCTCGGGGGAGTTTCTGTTTTTATGGTCTTTAGACAATCGCGGACAGATTTCGAGATCGGACGGTCTTAAATTGTTCTGACAGCAGGTCGGTGTGGTCGAGGCCGTTCACACCAAGATAACGCACTACACGGGAAGCTAAAACTCAAGACAATGCTGTTTCTGTAAAACCATCCGACTCATCGAGCGTCAGGCAGGAAGAGCTTTCTGCTGATCTTCTTCTCGAGCTTTCGAGCATTTAAATGATCTTCTTTTCTTCCTTGTCCATTTTAAATTGTTAAAATTGATTCAGAGTTGATTCTTGGACGTGGAAACAGAAGTTTCATCTGCTGAAAATCGAAAGCTCCAGAAGAGACACTGAGCAAGATTATTGAGCAAACATCTGTTTTCCGAAAACCTCAAGGACGCCAAGGACAAAAAAAACAACACGACAAAAGTTCAGTTGAAATCAGATGTTTGTTGCGTTCAGGGTCCCAAATTTCCCACGGGTCAACTTGTTCTGTTTGTTTGGGTTGAGAACTGCTGCGTTCACTGACATCTCTGATTTGATCTCGGTGTTGTGGGAGCTGAAGATGCTCATTAAAAAAGAGTCTGTGATATTTTTGTAATCTGCTGACTGAAGTATTTGATACTGAACACGTATTAAAGAAGCGTTGATAGCTGTGACGATGCTGTTGTAACATGTAACTCAAAGTTATATAATCAGCCGCTTCTTTTTGCTTTTCTTAGTTTTTTAAATTGTTGCTGAAGTTGTAAAAAGACGAGCGCGAACTGACGCTGACGAGCGCGAACTCACGACGGACGAGCACGAACTGACGACAGACGAGCGCGAACTGACGTCGGACGAGCGCGAACTGACGACGGACGAGCACGAACTGACGCTGACGAGCGCGAACTCACGACGGACGAGCACGAACTGACGACAGACGAGCGCGAACTGACGACGGACAAACGCGAACTGACGCTGACGAGCGCGAACTCACGACGGACGAGCACGAACTGACGACAGACGAGCGTGAACTGACGACGGACGAGCGCGAACTGACGCTGACGAGCGCGAACTCACGACGGACGAGCGCAAACTGACGACGAACGAGCACGAACTGACGACGGACGAGCACGAACTGACGACAGACGAGCGCGAACTGATGAGCGTGAACTGATGAGCGTGAACTGACGCTGACGAGCGTGAAACGAAACGTCGGGTACTGAACATGAAAATCCTTGTGTAAAATAAACGTGTGTGTAAATAGCCATCGAACTGCACTGTCGTCCTTGGAGACGAACACGACTCAGCGTCTCATCTCACTGACTCCACGCTAACAGTCTATTGGTCCATTTCATGCTTTTAATTTATTGCTGTGACACTATTTATTTTTACTTTCCAGGTTATATGTACAGTGAAACATTTGTCCTATTTATGTTACTTGATCAATAAAATTGGCTTTCATCTGTCGCTGTGTGCTTTGAGTTTGTGGGTCCACGTGAAACTCTGAAACTTGTGATCAGGTGAACGGTGTCTCTGTCATTCGTACGTCTGTTCTCACACTATGTAACTTTGGGCTCCGGGTCGGGAGAAGTACGTAACGCTTTACGTTCTGATGTAAATTGTATTGAGGTTGTGAACACGTCTTTTCTGGCACATGGGCTCAGAGTCTCTATGGATCGAACCGGACCAGTACAAACACAAACGGACTCTTTGGAGCTCTGTCAGTGTCTCCAGCTGCTGTGAAAACTCCCATCAGAGCGCTGACTGACACACCTTTTGTAACAGTGACACCTGCTGCTGACTGGCAGCACTACAGCTCAGACTGGGGTTCTGCTCTGACGTCATACTGACGTTTCTGGATTTGGATTTGAAGGTATGAGGATGTGACGGCTGTCGGTCAGATGAACACAGACACCAGCAGCGTCTGTCAGCGTCTGCACACGAAGGTGGAAAGAAAGTCTCTTTGAGCTCATCTGGACTTTAACAGGTGAGAACCCTGACAGGTAACATGACACACCTGATGAAGACACTCTGCTGTCAGTGTTTTATTTTGGGCTTACATTTTATACTTGTAGATGAGAGCAGTTATTGACTGTTTGTAGGTCTGAATACTCATGAATTCATTCACTCATTATTCTGTGATATGTGACTTTTTGGTCAAAATGAGTCTTTTCATGTTTAGTTTAATCAGCACCAGGAAACAAGTTAGACTGAATCTAAACTGACGCTCACTGCTGACAAATGAGGGAGAGTCAGAACTGGTCTGACAACCTGAAAACTTTTATCTTTAAACTTTATCAGCTGTTTATTCTCTGACTGTAGAAAACAAAGAACAAAGAACTGTTTGTCTTTACCTGGAGACTCATTTAGGAAAATGTATGTAGTGATGTCACACCCTTAGGAGGGGCTTGTGTTGTAAAGTTACAGATACAGAGAAATCAATTAAACCCAGTGAGATGTTCAAACCTCCCTCTGGAAAAGAAAGATCCATAAGAACAGTGCTGACCACTGGAATCACAGAAATTGGAAAAACTGTTCTTGTGAACGAAGTTGTGTTGGACTGGGCTGAAGGAAGAGCCAATCAGGATGTGCATCTCATATTCCCCTTCACCTTTCGCCAGCTGAACTTAAAGAAGGGACAAAACACGACCTGCAGCAGCCAATCAAATCCATTCTGATTTTGTTGACATCATGACAGAGGTCAGAGGGTTCACTGACCCTCAGAAGGACGAGTACTTCAAGAAGAGATTCAGAGATGAAGAGCAGGCCAGCAGAATCATCTCCCACATCAAGACATCTTCATCTTCTTCATCATCTTACTGTCATCAGACAAAGATCTGGATGTGTTTGACCTGAAGAATTACTCTGCTTCAGAGGACTGGCTGTAATCTGTCAGAGAGAAGCTGTGAAGCTCTGTCATCAGTTCTCAGCTCCCCGTCCTCACGTCTGAGAGAGCTGGACCTGAGTAACAACAACCTGAAGGATTCAGGAGTGAAGCTGCTCTCTGCTGGACTGAAGAGTCGACGCTGTACACTGGAGACTCTCAGGTCAGATCACACTGTGATGTATTTGTGTAACACTGTATTTCCCTGTTGTTAAAACAAACATTTTTACTGGCAAAGTCTACTTGACTGACATGTATTCATTTGGCTTCTGCTGTGTCATTGATGATCAAACATCTGCCCTTTCAAATCATAAGAATCCACAGAATTCCACAAATAGACACTATTTTATCCAGTTTAATGTCACTCCTTCAGAGCAACCCTCTGCTCCTCCATCGATGGTTATGTTCCGCCGCAAGCTTCGTAACTTATCTCCAACCTACTTCTCCTCTATTGTTTCCTCTCTCTACCTCCGCTCAGCACATTCTCCTCTCTGAAGGTTAATGATGCCACTGATTCACTCTGCTCTACTCTACGAGGCCTGCTCGATCCAACCAATCCCACCCACGGTTGGATGATACCCTTCGATCGCTGCGCACCAAGCTCAGAGCTGCCGAAAGAAAATGGCTCAAATTCAAACTAGCCGATGACCTCAAAATCTACCAGACACTTTTATCCTCTTTCTCAACCAGCGTCACAGCTGCACAGACTGCTTTTTACAACGACAAAGTCAACAGTGTCACTGACACCCGGAAACTTTTCTCCACCTTTAAATCACTACTCAACCCTCCACCTCCTCCTCCTCCTACCAGCCTTACCACTGATACCTTTGCATCATTCTTTACAGGCAAAGTTGCAGCAATCAGCAGCCAGTTCTCTGACCAGCTCACTCTCCACCCGACTCCTAACACTGTGACATGTAGCAGTCCTACTACATGCTCTTTGGACCCTAAACCAACAAACCTTCTTCAATCCATCAGCCCAACCATCATGGCAGCTATCACACATGTGATAAATGCGTCACTGACCTCAGGCACTTTTCCCACTGCCAGACATGGGGACTTGAGACTTAGTGACTTGAACTCGGGTCGAGTTGAGTTGCCGTTTTTATGACTTGTGACTTGACTTGACAAAAAATGAAATATTTGAGACTTGGACTTGGAAGTTTAAGACTCGGGACTTGACTTGAGACACGATGACTTGAATGACTTCAGTGTTATTCACATCATGTTTTCAGTGTGAATATTAAATGTGAATATAAAATGTATTTATTTATTTTTTTATTTTAAATGATTACAGTGCAGGATGCGGGCTGAGAATAACGTTGCCCACTCTGCCTGGGCTACCTTATACACCACACCCCACGCCACGGTGTGCCCAGTTCCAGATATCACATCGTATCAGCATGTCAACGCCGAGGGTAATTACTTTCGGCTTCAAAGACTACTGCCAAGAAGGTAAACGGCGAACAGCGCAGTGCAAGATTTGCAACATAAAAATTTCGCCAGACCACCACCTCAAATTTCATCCGTCATTTGAAGAGCCATTCTGCCCAGTAAGTGTTTGTCAATGTGTTAATATTATCTGGTGAGTTGGTTGTTAGCTAATGTCTGTGAATATTCTCATTCACCCAGGTCATGTTATCCAAATAGTTTAGTTGTAGGCAACTGGACTTCTAATTTGAGTTTGAAGACGTCTTCAACGAGGAATGTATTCAGTTCAAACTCAAAGAAGTCTGGTTGCCTACAACTAGCAGCTAAACTCTTTGGTTGTTAGCTAATGTAAAGCTACGAGAGTGAGCGGCAGGGGGATTTAGCCGCTGCACAGGGTTTCAGTTTATCATTGTGAAATTCTTATGCCAATGCTGGTCAGTAATGTAGTTAAGTCAAGTTTAATGATTCTGTATCTGTAGTAAGTAAATTGTGCACTTTGCACCCGTGATGCTGTATAACATAAGCAGCTCACCTCACCCTACCCCGTTGTCATGTTACAGTGTTAAGCTAGCAGCCATCTTGTGCTGTTGTACAGTTGTGCACATGGACGGTACAATTGCAATCGCAAATTGTTGTCCAGAAGTTAGCCAGAATGTTCATACCAAAGCAGTGGAGGATATGTTTGCTGTGTGAGGGCATTGTTATATGTTAATAAAGTGTGTTACCAGAGTTGCAAAAAGAGTGTCAAACACAACGTGAACATGGGCTTTATTGAATTAAGAACATAAGCGCGGGAAGGGTGAGTAATATCATCCAGCCCTAAGCAAGATAGTTTTAAAACCTACAAAAAGTTTCAAACAACTGTTTTTTAACCATATGTCATGTTTTCATGTCTGCCCAACCGTACAGTACATCTCATTCTTGTTCTTCCATCTTCTTCACAGATATGCAGCGTATGAAAGGACAAGAAACGCCTGTGCTGATGCTTGCAATATCACAGTTCATCCAGTCTTGTCCTCTGGAAACATATTCAGCCAATCATCCCAGACAAAGGGCCATAACCAACGCTATGGTTACAGACCTTGTGATTGGATGTAGCATGCCCTTTCAATGACGGAAAATAAACATTTCCGGCACTTCTCGTCCGTGGTCGACTCCAAATACCAGCCTGTCTGCCACAGAACAATAACTTCAATAATAGAATCACTTGTTGCAGATACGCGAGAAAAGATCAAAGTGATTCTTGCTGGTGTAGACCATGTGTCGGTTACCATAGACATTTGTTCAGATAGGATGATGCGTGGCTTTTTGGGAGTCACTGGCCATGTCTTAACAACCTCTGAAGGAGTCATGCTGAAGTCATACCTGCTGGCATGCAGCAGATTCAAGGGACTTCGAACAGGATAGTGCATTGCTGAAGCCTTTGATTCCCTGTGTGAAGAATATGGCATCCGACGAAAACTCGACTTCATCATCTGTGACAATGTTGTGAATATGAAGCGAGCATTTTCAGTCTGTTTTCCAAAAGATCGAGATGACGAAGTAATGACAATCTGGATGATGCAGAACTGTGGGAAGACCTCTCCAGAGATGAATGGGAGACTGTGGACCACACAATCAACAGAGGAAGCCCTAAGTGTCAGAAATGCTTTGCACATATTCTGCAGTTAACTGTTGGTGATGGTCTCAAGGATGCACGGATCATGAACAGTTCCTTTGCAAAATGCTCCAAGCTCAGCTCTCTCCTGCATACATCCAGCACCTTTAAAGATGCATTTGAGGAGAAATTTGGTCAGCGAGGGATACCCACTGCTGTAAACACACAGTGGGATTCAATTATTGTGCAGTGTTGTTCAGGACACAGGACACAATGAGCTGGCCTTCTCAATTAGGGAGTGGAACTTGATGAAGGAACTGTGTGATGTGCTACAGCCATTTGCCGAGGCCACTGATCTTACTCAGGGAGAGAAGATTGTGATGATCAGCTCTGTCCTCCCCTGTGTATTGTCACTTAACCACCACTTGGAAAGACTCAAGCCGCAAGTGCGCTTCCTGGGAAGCATGATCCATAGCCTGCAATCCTCTCTGAAGAAACGATTCCGGGCGATCTTCCTTAATGTGAAAATGTTGTCAGCAGCATCAGGGGAAGAGCTGCCATTTTCTGACCCAGTCTACATCAGGTCAGCTGTCCTGGACCCAGCTTTCTCCATGATGTGGCTTCAGCATGATGTGCTTGTCACCGATGGTGTCAAGTATGACATTGTTGACATGGTGAAAGGTCAGTGATTTTTTTTTTTACATGATGTACATTTAGGCATGTCACCATTATCAAATTATGGAAATGTAATTCACAACAGTTGTATAAATAATATAATACATTTTAGAGACGATTTTGCAAGCATATCAAACTGTGAAATGACAAATGAGGATGTTCACTTTTTAATGCTCATGAGATCTTACGCTTGCCCTTTTTTGTTGTCTTTGTTTTAACTAGATCTGATTCTACATGAGGTGCAACCTCACACAACATCCCAGAGTCCTGAATTCCTAGACGAGGAAAGCGAAAGCCAGCAGGAAGACAGCACTGGCTTATTCTCAGGCTACAGAAAACGCCGCAAGCAGGACCCAACCACCAACTCAGAGACACAACTAAATAACAATTTTTCTCTTTGTTGTGGGCAGTCTTGTCTGTCCTTCTGGGATGCAAACAGGGCTGTCCTCACTGTCCTTTTTCCTGTTGCAATGAAAGCTTTGTCAGTGCCACCCTCAAGTGCCCCAGTTGAAAGAGTCTTCAGCCATGGTGGCATCATCATGAGACCCCATCGTGCTCGACTTGCAGATAAGACCCTGTCTAATCTTTTATTTTGCAAGTGCAATACCTTGTAAAAAGGGAATGACTTATGGATATACTGTGTGACTGAGCGAGAGAAAGTGTGAGAGAGAGCAAAGAAATGTGACAGTTTAATGTACTGTAAGTTATTTGTTTTAGCTTTGTTACTTTGTAAAATGGGAGCTACTTGTGGATATACTGTGTGTGTGTGTGTGTGTGTGAGAGAGAGAGAGAGTGAGAGATGGTGAGTTTGTGTGTGAGTGAGAAAGTGTGTGTGGGAGAGAGTGAGTGAGAGAGTGTAACAAAGTTTAAGACAAGTTTGTTTTAGCTGTTGCTGGTTTCAACTCAATGCTGAAACAATGTTGAAAACATGAAACACAGTTGGCTTTCGATCTACAGATCACTTTTGCCATCAATAAATAACTAGTAATAATTACGTTATCACTGTTTTGTTTGATTCCATGATGTATTTTACTGAACATGAGTATTTACAATACAAATATTTTTTAACAGGTTGGGCGCATTTGCCAGTGATGTTTACTTACACTTACTTATATATTGCATTTCACTTTATTAAGATCAGATTCTGCAGCTAAAATGACAACAATACGCCAAAGGTGACTTGACTTGGACTTGCACATGTGTGACTTGGTGCCATGTCTGCCCACTGCATTCAAAGCAGCTCGAGTAACGCCTCTACTCAAGAAACCCTCTGAACCTGCTCAGCTCGAGAACTATCGTCCTGTCTCACTTCTTCCATTTTTATCCAAAACTATTAAACGTGCAGAATTCCTCTCACTGAACAATCTTGTTGATCCGAACCATTCTGTTTTCAAGAGCGGTCACTCAAACAAACTGCTCTGTTGTCTGTGACAGAAGCCTTAAAAGAAGCCAGAGCAGCAGCACAGTCCTCTGTCCTCACTCTGTTGACTTATCAGCTGCCTTTGACACAGTTAACCATCGCATCCTCTTCTCTACTCTCTCTAACATGGGCATCTCTGGCTTGGCTCTTTCCTGGTTTGATCTTACCTGACAGGTCATTCA
The DNA here is from genome assembly GCA_036365135.1 of Miichthys miiuy. NCBI lineage: Eukaryota > Metazoa > Chordata > Actinopteri > Sciaenidae > Miichthys > Miichthys miiuy. The sequence continues at coordinate 3,220,337 of CM071602.1, read as the reverse complement.
GTGTATCCTGGCTTGGACAGTTGTCCACTTCACATCACCTGACCACAGGGGTGATGCCCTATGTGGCATCCTGAGTGTGTCCCTTCCTCCTCCTCTCCTGGGTGTGGTCTATTTCTTCCTCCTCCTCTTCTCTGGGTGCGGTTTCTCTGGTTGCAGGTGTTTTCTATTACATCACTTTGGATTAGAGTATTTATGCCACTGCAGCCAGGTGCTCACTCTCTTCTCTGATCTCTCTTTGGCTTTGCCCTGTTCTGGGCTCCTTTGTCCCCAGTCAGGTTTAGTTTGGTTTAGTGTAATTTGATACTTTAGGTTGTCCTTTGCGTTTGTTTCAACACTTGCATACTCACACTTCTCACTCATGCACACCCTACACAACTGATACCACTGCTCCTACACACTCCATAACTTTAGATCCTTTGTTATTGTTTAATTTGGTCTAATTTGGTTTGATTTGATTTAATAAAGTATTGTTTAAACAACTGTACATGGTGTGAACTCCCTTTTTGCCATGACTCTCAGAGCCAGGTCATGACAACAGGGGTGCTGCAGGGCTCAGTACTGGGGCTCCTTCTATTTGCTATCTACACCACCTCCTTAGGTCCAGTTATCCGCTCACATGGCTTTTCCTATCACTGCTATGCAGATGACACTCAGCTGTATCTGTCATTTCCTCCTGAGGACCCCTCGATCTCTGCACAGGTCTCTGATTGCCTCTCAGACTTCGCCACATGGATGAAGGAACATCACCTCCAGCTGAACCTCTCAAAAACTGAACTGCTGCTTCTCCCAGACAAACCTGCTGATGATTTACTAACTCTGAATGTTTCAACCAAACAGCAGGATTAAAACGTACTGTGTGTTGTGCTTAATTTAGTTTGATCATCTGACTGACTCCCTCTGTACTTTGTGTACTTCTACCTGTGAACTGAAGTTTTTAAATCAAGATTCATTCATGAGATACGAGAGCACAAAGTTCTTCACAGATCCAGCCTCTCAGTTTTGTTCTCAAAGTCCAGCAGACTGATGAACTTTAAAATGTACAACATTTTCTTTGGGGCAGCCCCTGGACCCCCCTAGAAGGTCTGAGGTCCACCACCACAGTCTCACAAAGTCCTGTGGGAAACACTGAGTCACTGAATGTGCCTGTGCATTGTCTGAGTTATGTGTTAACATCTTTACTTCCTGAAATCCTGGTGGAGTCGTGGTGGAGTTTGAGCTGTCATTTGTGGATGCATGAAGTGTGTTCACGATGGTTTTTGGAAGTGATGTCCACGACAGAATCCTGACTGTGTTTGATGCTCTGCTGTCTGCAGGGCCTGAAATGGACACAAAATGCTTCAAATCAAACGTATCAGTACTTGGTTCAACGAAGTTATTTGTTCCTTTTAATTCAGATTAATTATTCAACAAAAGGAAGTGAGCTGAACTACAAGCAGAACAAAGGGCGAGATGATGCTGTTCAAACCAACAAACTAATAGAACTAGAAGAGAAGTCTCTAAAAATCAATCTAAGCTGTCAAAATGAAATAACGAGAAAGAAAAACCTGACTATCTAAACCAGCAGTACTCAATAGGCAGCCCCCGGGCCGGTCACCTATTTGAACTGTTATTTCTTCACTATGGGTTTTGGTTGGGTCAGCACGTGTATATCGGGACTTGTCTCCATGCCAACAATACACAGACAGCCTGTTACTGGGTTGCACTGCGAGCGCAATTTTGAACTTTCACTTTTGTTTTTGGAGCGGTTCGCATATTGACACTTGGCCAGCTGTAGGAGCCTAGATTGCACAAAAAAAAAGATTGCACGAAAATGGTGTGTTCCAAGTTCTCTGCTAAAAGAAAGGTGGACAGTGAAAATTCAAAGAAGAATGGACTGAAAAATTTGCATTCATTCTCCCTCCAACCAGCACAAGACCCATGTGCTTAGTATGCCAGGAGACTATAGCTGTGATGAAGATTTCCAATTTGAAACGGCATTATGAGACAAAGCAAAAGAATTTTGAAGAGACATTTCCTCAAAATTCAGAGGTAAGAACAACAAAAATAAATGCACTGAAATTGTCATAACAAGCTGCAAGCAGGATTCTTTGACACAACAACAAAAAGCCTGCTTGATTCTTAACCCCTCTAATGTATCTGTTCTGGTTTCATGACGGGTCGTTTCTGGTTTTATTCTATTACTCTATTATTATACCATTTATTTTAATTTGTCAAAATGGAAATTATATTTTATTTAAGTTCATATTTTTGTTGTTTTGAATAAAAAGGACATTTTCTTTTGAATATTACAGTATATCGCATGTGGCCTGACCAACCTCAATAAATGGACCTTTGAGTCATTGAAAAAAATCTTTGTGGCCCTTTAAGATTTGTATTTGAGTACCCCTGATCTAAACTATCATCTAATAACCAGAAACAGGAGAAACAACAGCCCTAAACCTCGTGACTGGAACAAAAATATATTTCAATACACTACCTATTTCAGTATATTTTATATTTTTCTTTTTTTAATCTCAAATGTGATTGTATTGTATTTTCCACATTTAGTGTCTGAACACTGAGCTCACAGTTTCCTCTCCAGAGACAGGAAAGCATGGAGACAGACAGACAGACAGCTGAAGACAGACAGGAAAGCATGGAGACAGACAGACAGACAGACAGACAGACAGACAGACAGACAGACAGACAGACAGACAGACAGCTGAAGACAGACAGGAAAACATGGAGACAGACAGACAGACAGACAGCTGAAGACAGACAGGAAAGCATGGAGACAGACAGACAGACAGACAGACAGACAGACAGACAGGAAGACAGACAGGAAAACATGGAGACAGACAGACAGACGGACAGACAGCTGAAGACAGACAGGAAAGCATGGAGACAGACAGACAGACAGACAGACAGACAGACAGACAGACAGACAGACAGACAGCTGAAGACAGACAGGAAAACATGGAGACAGACAGACAGACAGACAGCTGAAGACAGACAGGAAAGAATGGAGACAGACAGACAGACAGACAGACAGACAGACAGACAGACAGACAGACAGACAGACAGACAGGAAAGCATGGAGACAGACAGACAGACAGACAGCTGAAGACAGACAGACAGACAGGAAAGCATGGAGACAGACAGACAGCTGAAGACAGACAGACAGCTGACGGATAGACGGACAGACAGACGGACAGCTGAAGACAGACAGACAGACAGACAGACAGACAGACAGGAAAGCATGGAGACAGACAGACAGACAGCTAAAGACAGACAGACAGACAGACAGACAGGAAAGCATGGAGACAGACAGACAGCTGAAGACAGACAGACAGACAGACAGACAGCTGACGGATAGACGGACAGACAGACGGACAGCCAGCTGAAGACAGACAGACAGACAGCTGAAGATGTTAGCTCAGTTTGTTAGCTGGAGTTAGCTAATGTTAGCTCAGTTTGTTAGCTGCTGTTAACTAATGTTAGCTCAGTTTGTTAGCTGGAGTTAGCTAATGTTAGCTCAGTTTGTTATCTGGAGTTAGCTAATGTTAGCTCAGTTTGATAGCTGGAGTTAGCTAATGTTAGCTCAGTTTGTTAGCTGGAGTTAGCTAATGTTAGCTCAGTTTGTTATCTGGAGTTAGCTAATGTTAGCTCAGTTTGATAGCTGGAGTTAGCTAATGTTAGCTCAGTTTGTTAGCTGAAGTTAGCTAATGTTAGCTCAGTTTGATAGCTGGAGTTAGCTAATGTTAGCTCAGTTTGTTAGCTGGAGTTAGCTAATGTTAGCTCAGTTTGTTAGCTGGAGTTAGCTAATGTTAGCTCAGTTTGTTAGCTGGAGTTAGCTAATGTTAGCTCAGTTTGTTATCTGGAGTTAGCTAATGTTAGCTCAGTTTGATAGCTGGAGTTAGCTAATGTTAGCTCAGTTTGTTAGCTGAAGTTAGCTAATGTTAGCTCAGTTTGATAGCTGGAGTTAGCTAATGTTAGCTCAGTTTGTTAGCTGGAGTTAGCTAATGTTAGCTCAGTTTGTTAGCTGGAGTTAGCTAATGTTAGCTCAGTTTGTTAGCTGGAGTTAGCTAATGTTAGCTCAGTTTGTTAGCTGGAGATAGCTAATGTTAGCTCAGTTTGTTAGCTGGAGTTAGCTAATGTTAGCTCAGTTTGTTAGCTGGAGTTAGCTAATGTTAGCTCAGTTTGTTAGCTGGAGTTAGTGGTGTTTTGGACCACCGGGAAGAAGAGGAGATCTACAGGCCCAGCAGAATGCTGACGGGGAGCAGAGCCGGTGTCGTATATGTGGAGCCGGGTGAGCAGCAGTCAGAGTGAAACATCATCACACTGTGAGTACACTGGTTGGAGGGGTCGTGGTACCGGGTGGTTCTGCATGTTTATTCTATGGGTCCAGTAAAATAACATTTTATCATGTGACCTCTGCTGGGGGTCAAACAGCAGACCTGTTACCACAATAACAAGACACGAAGGAAGTGACAACGTCACACAGAAAAGCATCTCAAGCTCTTATTTTGAAGGTTTGATCTTTAAAGCATCGCCAAAATAAAAGTCAAACTAATCAGTCTTAACGAGTCTTATTGAGTCTTAACGAGTTTTGAGTCACTTTCTTTGAACAGGACCAGAAGCTCCGCCTCCCGCCGGCAGAGCGTCTTCTCATTGGTCAGCGGGCACGTCACTCAGGCACGTGCAACACAAACGGATCGGCGGAAACCGGAGGTCTCATGGGAGATGTAGTTCTTTATGTTAACCTTAACTGCTCGGTAACATCCAGAGGATGGCGCCAATCAATCAATGTCTGAACGACAGAAGAAGAAGAAGAAGAAGAAGAAGAAGAAGAAGAAGAAGAAGAAGAAGAAGAAGAAGAAGAAGAGCAGCAGCAGCAAGCAAGCAACTAACTGGCTAACGTGAAGCTAACGTGAAGCTAACGTGAAGCTAACGCTAACGTGATGTCTGCAGCGTCCAGGGTGGTTCTGGGAGTTTCTGTGGTTCTGACTCTGAGCACCGTGACTGCTGTTCACCTCAAACAGGCCTGGGACAGAGAGGTAACCCGGTCCGAACCGAGACGGACTAACGGAAACAGAACGAACAGCAGGGTTAGCCGTTAGCTGGAGTCAGTCGGACAAAGTTCAGATTTATTCACATGAACACAGCTGTGCAGTCTGAGTCAAGCTAACAGAAGCTAACAGAAGCTAACAAAGCTAACAAAAACTTCCGGTAGTTTTTCAAAATAAAGGTGTCAGAGGTGACTGAATTCAAATAACTTTATTGACATGTGTCGAGCTGCAGCTAACGATTGTTTTGTTCGTCGATAATCTATCGATTATTTTTCGATTAGTCTATTATATATTATCATTATTGTTGTTATTATTATATACATTTAATGTATTATATATAATTAGTATATTATATTATTATTATTATATATAATTAGTGTATTATTTCTGCAGAAATAGAACAAAACAAAGATGCATCATGTTTCATCACAGTCTAATATATAATAATTATTACTGATTGTTTAATTGATTAAATATCTTACAAATTCATTATTAATCTAAATCACAGATTATTACTGACATGAAGTGGAGATTGAATTGATGACATCACTGATTTGTACTGATTTAATATCACATGATTTATTAGTGATATCGTGTGATTGTTCTTCGTCTGTGCACGTCGTTAACCAATAAAAGTCTTCAGAGAGCATCACCTGACCTGTAGCTCTGTGATGAGCCAGCAGCCTCAGAGCTTCACGTTTGATTAAATGTGTTCTGGATGAATCAGCTGATCAGCACTAAACTGTCTTTATGTCGATAACTCGCTGACTAATAACTTCTATTAAATTTATGTTGAAATAAGTTAGTGTGTGCCGTGCTCGTGCACAGCTGTTTACTTTAAACCTTCTTCGTCTTCTGCAGTGTGTGAGCTCGTCGTGTTGATGACAAACATTTTATGTAACAGTCTGTGATCACACTAATTGTTGCAGCCCTAGACGTGTCGGATACTTTATGAACTACAAACATTCCCATGAGCCTCAGCTGGGTTTACTGCTAATGTTAGCATGTTAGCTCACATGGTGACGCAGTAGTGTCGGCGGTGCTGATTGGTCTGTTTGGTCTGCAGCGTCTCCATCAGGGCGTGGTCAGAGATCTGGAGCGTCTGGAGAGGAAGAAGGAAAACCTGAGGCTGCTGGAGGAGCAGAGGAGTCTGACCAGACACCTGGAGGAGCAGAGGAGCAGAGAAGTCTGACCAGACACCTGGAGGAGCAAAGGAGTCTGACCAGACACCTGGAGGAGCAGAGGAGCAGAGAAGTCTGACCAGACACCTGGAGGAGCAGAGGAGCAGAGAAGTCTGACCAGACACCTGGAGGAGCAGAGGAGCAGAGAAGTCTGACCAGACACCTGGAGGAGCAGAGGAGCAGAGACGGCACCAAGAGGCAGAGCTTCACCCACAGGAGCTGTGACAGACAGACAGACACACACACACACAGACAGACAGACAGACAGGTGTGTGGCTGTCTCACCTGGACAGGTGTGCTGCCGAGGGTCAGCCATGGACAGCAGCAGCGAGCAGCTGGGTGGAGGTGAGGACGAGGCGACCTGCACGTCGGCCTCAGAGGGTCTGGAGGAGGGGGAGGTGGAGGGCGAGACGCTGCTGATCGTGGAGTCGGAGGATCAGGGCTCGGTGGATCTGTCACATGACCAGAGCGGAGACTCTCTGACCAGCGACGTGGGCGAGGAGGCTGACGGAGGCTGGGCCTGCGAGGACATGTCCTTCTACTGCGACCGCTGCCACAAGTGGATCCCTGCAGGTGAGACGGCCAATCACAGCTCACAGCTTATCCATTGTTAACGTCACAGAGACGACAGTCAGTAACCTGACGTCCATCCACAGTTCTTCTCAGGACGCAGCTTCACCTGTCATGTTGATCTGAACATGGTAAGCACATACGTGGCCAGAGTCGTCAGTGTGTCATAGTTTTAGGGACAGCTTTCATCACCATGGAGACCAGCCTTCACGTCACTAGTCAGTCTTTGAAGCAGCATCTCCGTCCACGTTAGCGTTTAACAGAGAGGAAGCGTGCAGGTCACTTATTATTTTACATTTACCATTCAAACGAGAGTTCATACATGACATAAGAATACAATGTTTGCTCTAACACCCTCAGACTGATGATCACTGAGTCCAAACATGGACGTCACGCTGTGATCTGGAACCAGAACTTTCTAAACTCAAACTTCATTTAGTCACAGAGAGAATGAAACAGTGAACACTGAATGAAGAGGCAGCTTCAAATCCAGACTAACAACGTCTGAAGTGATTATTTAAATGTCTACAGAGTCCTTCAGACCCACAGCACTGACACTGAAGGTGGAGCTGCTCGATACAGACCTGCAGTCTTTAAAAACCAATCAGAGAATTTTAAACTGGTTTTTAGCAACACGAGCCTCCATCTGGTCTTCATCAGAAACAGGCTGCAGAGTTCTGGACCTGCAGAGTTCTGGACCTGCAGAGTTCTGGACCTATTCTGGGAGATAAAAGTGTGAGTTAGTCTGACTGAAGTCTTTAATCATCGAGGACTTTAGATGATAAAATCACATTTTGGTTACATATGTATATATATGTATGTATATACACAGACATGAAGTAAATAGACACCTTCATTCATATTAAAGGTGTCTATTTACTTCTTGCATGTCTGTGTACTGTATATATGTGAAGAGCGAGCTGGTCTGATCCTGATTCAGTTGTTGTTAGTTGTTTGTCTCTTATTTCACGTACACGATGTGCAAAATTATAAATTAAAAAATAAAGGTCATGAGGAGAGCTCACACTGGGCCGGTCTTCTGAAGGCCGAGAGGTCGACGCAGTCTGTTTGAAAATTTTTCTAAAATCTGTCGTGGGTTGACGTGCATGAGTAACGAGTTGACGGTTCTGTCAGGGCTGTCAAACTTGCTCCAAAATGATGTTTGAATATTTGCTCTAAAAACACACAGGTTCGAACCATTCGAATATCTAAATTAGCGCGTTATATCAATAACAGGAGGACAAACTAATACATCGAGACAAACTACTTGTATAGGTACTTTTATTTCAGTTTTAACATGTCTTTGAAAACATACCTTCACATTAAAAAATAAGTAAATGAACTAACCGTGAAAAAGACTGTAGACCTCTCTGGGTCGCCCCCCTCTCTCTCTATGCGCAATGTGCATTCTGATTTAAATAAACGATTTGATACCATGTTTCTGTCTTTGCTGAGTGACTGCTGAGCAAGACTTGTGCGAGCAAAGGTCCTCCCTAATATCACATCTGTTTTTAGCGGTATATGTGAATCGGGCGTGAGCGAGCGAGCGAGAGGCAGAGAGGAGACACCGGGCGTGTACGGGCATAAACTGAAACGGGCCGGTTAGAAATGAAAAGAGGAAAATCACAGAATACAGGATATGTCCAGGACACTCAGAGCGTGAGGGAGGGAGGATCGGATGGTGGCTCAGGTAGCGATGAGGAAACTGTCACTGTCAGCTGCACACCTGTAAGCAGCTGTGCTCCATGCAGACATTTCTCAGACTAGATCCTGATTGTGTTGGATATAAAGCGCCATATAGTCACCCTAACTGATTATTGACTTTCACCGTGGCCTAACCTAAGAAATCTCTCGGCTGCTGTCCAGTCCGGTAATAACGGGTCTCTGTGGGTGACGTGAGCTGAAGGCTGAAGGTAGTGGGAGTGTTTGTTGTGAGTTTAGGGGGCACGTCAGCCAGAGCTGTAGTGTGTGTGTGTGTGTGTGTGTGTGTGTGTGTGTGTGTGTGTGTGTGTGTGTGTGTGTGTGAGAGAGACTGCTGCCTGCTGAACAGAGGGTCGCAGGAAGAAGGATCTGAAGTGCCCGTGTTTCAGCTACAAAAACCTGCCGAACTGATCCGAAACCAGCCCAATTTTTATCCACCTGCCCAAACCCATTTTTGCCCGCAAAATAGATGCAAACCCGCCCAATCTGCCAACCGTGCTTTCAGCAGTGACTGACACTCCTGTGACCCGTCCCTGACCCGTCATGCAGTGTGCGAACTTGCAAAGCAGCCGCTGATGTGTTTTTTTTTCTACAGTCGGATAATAATTTTCACAATCGAATCTCCATTTTTTAAAAATGTTCGAATATATATTCGAATTTAGAATATTCATTGACAGCCCTAGTCAGAAGTTGTTTGTGGATCACTGGTCTCGTCTGCTGTGGGACGCCGTCCATCGTCTGAACGAGTGCAGCGCGGTGGAGGTTTGTCAGGTTTCACGGTAACTTTGATGGTTTGTGTTTGTTCCTCAGCTCAGCTCCACGGAGAACAGCCCAGCTACCTGAAAGGAGACAACTTCTTTAAATTCATGTGCTGCGACTGCTCCGAGGACGGCAAGGAGAGCTTCGAGAGGATGAGACTCACCTGGCAGCAGGTACGAACCCAACGACTACCACGCTGATGTTAGTCTCTGCACAGCTCGAGTCACTTCTCTTATTTCCTGTCAGGTGGTGATGTTGGCCATGTACAATCTGTCTCTGGAAGGGACGGGCCGGCAGGGTTACTTCAGGTGGAAAGAGGACATCTGCGCCTTTATTGGTCGACACTGGAACTTCCTGCTGGGAACAAGGTGACTGTTGTTCATTAACGTCCTGCTTTCATCAGATTCACTCAGTTATTTCTTCTTAGTTCAGCACTTCCTGACCTGATGATGTCTCTCTGTGCAGGAAGAAGACGTCGACGTGGTGGAGCACGGTGGCCGGCTGCCTGTCGGTCGGCAGTCCCACCTTCTTCCGCTCAGGAGCTCAAGAGTTTGGCGAGCCCGGCTGGTGGAAGCTGGTCCAGAACCGACCTCCAACTCTGAGACCTGAGGTGGACAAATCCACGACCAAGGCTAAAGGTAACCTTCACCTGCATTCGTCCAGGAGCGCTCTGCTCACAGGTTTAACCTCTGCAGGTAAACGGCACTGAGCTGATACTTTGTTGTTCACCTGCAGCCTCCAAACCTGCCATGGACCCAATCATCACGGTGGAGGGTCTGAGGAAGCGCGGGGCAAGGAACCCTGTGGAGAATGCCATGCAGCTGAAGGAGAAACGTTCTCGCACACAGGAGGCCAAAGACATCCGGCGAGCTCAGAAGGAGGCGGTGGGAGGCTACACTGACCGCAGTGCCTCCTCCACGCCAGTCAAACTGGGCGGAGGCCGTGGGGGAAGCACTGGACGCCGGCCTGACTTTGTCCTGGAGAAAGGTGAGGTCATTGATTTCTCCTCGCTCAGCTCTTCAGACCGAACACCGCTCACCAGCCCGTCACCGTCACCTTCACCTGACTTCTCCGCTCCCGGGACACCAGCATCTCATTCGGCAACACCCAGCCTGCTGTCAGAGGCGGACCTCATCCCCGACGCCATGCCTCCACAGGCTCTGTTCCACGGTGAGTTAACGCCTGAACCACTCACAGGAGTTCTCTCCTAAACGTTGGCTGATTATTAACCGTCTGTTGTGTCGTGTCGTCTCTGTTGCTTGGACCTCCAGATGATGAGGAGATGGAGACAGAGGGGATGATCGACCCAGGGATGGAGTACATCCCTCCTCCCAGCGCTAACCTCATTGCTCGCAAGAAGCTGCGCATCGCACCACCTCACATTAAACGTGAAGCAGAGAGCGAGGACGACGAGGGCCGCGAACGTGAGGATGACTTTGAAGAGCCAGTAGGACAAAGTGAAGGTCCGTCTCTCTCCACTGCGGGGTGTGTTGGTGCTGGAGGACCTGAGCGCAGGAGAATAACACATCCTGAGAAAGCAGACGGAGCCGGTGGTGTCTCCCAGAGTCCTCGCTTCACCCTGCTCAGTCTTTATGAGGAGAGGATGCTGCTGCGGCGGCTGGACGCTTGCCCGCTGGCCTTGGCTGTCACCCCGCAAGCCAAACGCCTCCACAGGAAGCTTCTGGTCCGCCAGGCCAAGAGGCAGAGAGGGCTCCCCCTGCTGGACATTGACCGGGCCATCAGCGCTACCCTCAGCCTGGTGGGAGGGATCTACGGCGCCCAGGAGGCGGGGCCACTGATGCGAGGTGGAATCACAGGAAAATACTGCACCAACAGCCAGGAGCTGCGTATTCTTGATCGCTTCCAGGTACCTTCAACCATCTCTCTGATAAATCCTCAAGTTTACTTTGGAGGATCTCCACATGTCATGTCCTAGCATCAGAGGCAATCCTGGCTAGATCCCTTGCGCCCCCCCAAAAAAAAGACTTACCTCCAAACCCCGCCACCAACACAACAATATATTAAATTATTTGTATTATTTTATAATATAATCTTAAATACAAAAAGGTAACAAGAACAGAGAAAAAACAAGAAGAAAGATAAATAAATAAACAAAAAGATAAATAAATGAAATACAGTATATAAACACCAATCACAGGATCTAATGACCATGATGAAAAATCCCTGAAGAAAGCTAAAAAATAAATAAATAAAAACTACATAAAAAAGATTCCTGCAGTAAACTATTTCATATTTTACATATGAGTTTTGTTTTGAGCATCCTAATACCATCTGAACAGATATGATGACAACATAACAGCAGATAATTAACAATAATGAATTCAGTGCTCAGACTGTAGCAGATTTTTCAACCTGGGTTTTTCACCCTGTTTACAACTGGCAAGTGCAATCTACTACCCACACACACACTCATGCACACACACACACCTGAGAAATCCTGCGAGGAACATGTGGCTGCAGAGGTAGATGGCTCCTCATCAGACTCCACGACCATGTTTTCATTTTTCACATAACCCAGTTAATTACATGTAGGTATATGGGTCTATGCTAATTTTAGGAATGAAATACAATTTATTTGGAAGCAGTTTGTGTTGTGTGGCCTGGCATCAGTCCAACCCTCGCCCCCCTCGCCTCTTCTGACACACACACAACCTGTATGACTCTCAGCAGCAAGTTGACGTGACAATGAGACACTCCACTAACTTGACATAGAAATGAGCGGTAGTCTAGAAAACTGGCGAGTTTTGTTTTGAGTTTTTTGTTTGTTTGTTTTTGTTTTTTTGAGGGTGCTCGTGTGCTCTCACATAGATTGCGCCCTGGGCGGTCGCCCACATTGCCCATAGCAAAAACCCGCCCTCCCTAGCATTAGTCACGCCTTACCCGTGGTCAGAGAAACGCCTGTCTGAGGAACTTCCCTTAATTATAATTTAATCTAAAACAGTGAGAAATTAAACGTGTCTGTGGTGAATGGCACATTTTGTTAGAGATGCTGTAAACCCTGTGAACACTGAGAACCACTGATGTGAACTGTGTGTGTGTGTGGGTGTGTGTTTGTGTGTAGACCAACCTTTCTAACAGAAGAGGCATCCAGCATCATTCTGTGTCCTTCTGGCATCGTTTGATGGGAGCAGAGGGCAGTTTGGACCAGAGCATCAAGAGTCCGTACACCTCCCGCATCCTGAAGCCGTACATCAGGTGAGACTTTCATTCAGCCAGGAGAGAGTGTCCTGGAACCTCCCATCAGGTAGAGTCAGGTAGACTCCATGAACCTCCCGTCAGGTAGAGTCAGGTAGACTCCGTGAACCTCCCGTCAGGTAGAGTCAGGTAGAGTCAGGTAGACTCCGTGAACCTCCCGTCAGGTAGAGTCAGGTAGACTCCGTGAACCTCCTGTCAGGTAGAGTCAGGTAGAGTCCTGGAACCTCCCGTCAGGTAGAGTCAGGTAGAGTCAGGTAGAGTCCTGGAACCTCCCGTCAGGTAGAGTCAGGTAGACTCCGTGAACCTCCCGTCAGGTAGAGTCAGGTAGACTCCGTGAACCTCCCGTCAGGTAGAGTCCTGGAACCTCCCGTCAGGTAGAGTCAGGTAGAGTCCTGGAACCTCCCGTCAGGTAGAGTCAGGTAGACTCCGTGAACCTCCCGTCAGGTAGAGTCCTGGAACCTCCGTCAGGTAGAGTCAGGTAGACTCCGTGAACCTCCCGTCAGGTAGAGTCCTGGAACCTCCCGTCAGGTAGAGTCAGGTAGACTCCGTGAACCTCCCGTCAGGTAGAGTCAGGTAGAGTCCTGGAACCTCCCGTCAGGTAGAGTCAGGTAGACTCTGTGAACCTCCCGTCAGGTAGAGTCAGGTAGAGTCCTGGAACCTCCCGTCAGGTAGAGTCTGTGAACCTCCCGTCAGGTAGAGTCAGGTAGAGTCCTGGAACCTCCCGTCAGGTAGAGTCTGTGAACCTCCCGTCAGGTAGAGTCCATGAACCTCCTGTCAGGTAGAGTCAGGTAGAGTCAGGTAGAGTCCTGGAACCTCCCGTCAGGTAGAGTCAGGTAGACTCCGTGAACCTCCCGTCAGGTAGAGTCAGGTAGACTCCGTGAACCTCCCGTCAGGTAGAGTCAGGAAGAGTCCTGGAACCTCCCGTCAGGTAGAGTCAGGTAGAGTCCTGGAACCTCCCGTCAGGTAGAGTCAGGTAGAGTCCTGGAACCTCCCGTCAGGTAGAGTCAGGTAGACTCCGTGAACCTCCCGTCAGGTAGAGTCAGGTAGAGTCCTGGAACCTCCCGTCAGGTAGAGTCAGGTAGACTCTGTGAACCTCCCGTCAGGTAGAGTCAGGTAGAGTCCTGGAACCTCCCGTCAGGTAGAGTCAGGTAGAGTCCATGAACCTCCCGTCAGGTAGAGTCAGGTAGAGTCCTGGAACCTCCCGTCAGGTAGAGTCTGTGAACCTCCCGTCAGGTAGAGTCCATGAACCTCCTGTCAGGTAGAGTCAGGTAGAGTCAGGTAGAGTCCTGGAACCTCCCGTCAGGTAGAGTCCGTGAACCTCCTGTCAGGTAGAGTCAGGTAGAGTCAGGTAGAGTCCTGGAACCTCCCGTCAGGTCATGTGTCAAAGACCTCTTGTTGGTACTGGTAGTCGGTCGTGCAGTAGGACTTCTCTGTATTTGTTCTTCAGGAGGGATTATGAGAGTCGTCCGGTGAAGCTGAGGTTGTTGGCAGAGATTAGAGCTTACCCTCACAGGACGGATCCTGACTGGGTCCCTGAACCCAACGCCCCCATTGACTACTGCTACGTCCGTCCAAACCACATCCCCTCTGTCAACGCCATGTGTCATGACAGCTTCTGGCCAGGTAAGACAGACGTGCATCCTTCCACATGTCTGGATCAGTCCTACCATAGGTCTGTCTGTCCAAACCTACCGTTTGCCTGGTCCTCCTGTAGGCGTGGACCTGTCGGAGTGTCTGCAGTACCCGGACTTCAGTGTGGTTGTCCTCTATAAGAAAGTTGTGGTCGGCTTTGGTTTCATGGTGCCGGATGTGAAATACAACGAGGCCTATATTTCATTCCTGCTGGTCCATCCTGAGTGGAGGAGAGCCGGCATCGGCACCTTCATGATCTACCATCTCATCCAGGTGAGCGTTCACTGGAATCTGTTCACTGTTACATTTAAGGAAGTATTGAGAGTCATGGTGCCGTGATCAGCTAACGTAACTCAGCATGTAGGTAGCTCAGCAGCTAAATGAGACTGAGAACTGTTCTGACCTGCAAACGAATGAGAGGCGTCACGCTGTCGTGTGGTTGCTGTTTTTCAGACGTGTATGGGCAAAGATGTGACGCTGCATGTGTCGGCCAGTAATCCTGCCATGCTGCTGTATCAGAAGTTCGGTTTCAAAGCGGAGGAATATATCCTGGACTTCTATGATAAATATTATCCCGTGGACAGCACCGAGTGCCGCCACGCCTTCTTCCTCCGACTGAGACGCTGAGACGACGATGCCACTCACCTGAATCCATCTGCTGGACGAGTCGCTGCCAGCCAGCAGCACAGTGCCTGGCTCAGCGGCACCTGGACAGGATCTTCCTCCGCCCTCCTGTTATCCAACAAATATTCAAAATATTCTGACAAACAACCATCAGATAAATCATAAAGTCCTGAATCATCATGTTAATCTGTTTCTGAATGTTTGAGACATTAAAACCAAAATGAGTTCAACACTTAAAGTGAAGCTGCTTCATTCATGATCACAGACTGCAGTTTGTCCAGCGGGGGGGCGCTACAAGGCACCACAGTTGTGTTGATGCAGAGAATCGTGTCTGGAAGGTAACTCGAGTTTCGTTTGTGTTGTTTCAAATTTTAAAATATTAAAGTTCGAAGCGTTTTGCAGTCGCATGAAGAGAAACCAAAAATGAATGAACGATAAATGATTTTTAAATAAGCTGACGTACGATGACGAGCAGCAGCTCAACGAGAAACAAAAGGTCCAGAAACTTGTG
Source organism: Miichthys miiuy (assembly GCA_036365135.1). Lineage (NCBI taxonomy): Eukaryota > Metazoa > Chordata > Actinopteri > Sciaenidae > Miichthys > Miichthys miiuy. The sequence goes on along the minus strand of CM071602.1, from coordinate 3,205,095 downwards.
AGGTTCACAAAACTAAGGTGCCATCCTGAAGATGTCTGAAATGTTTTTATTAAAGACGTCATTCAGTTATTCTGAATATCAGCACGCTGACTGTAGATAATCTCAGAATAACTGAACCACCTCTGATATTTCTGTTATTCAACAAACTCCATTTATGAGTCCACAGACGACGATTTGTTGTTTCATCATTTATTTGGACTGCACTGTTGCCGAGCAACACATCAACACATCCTGAACACTAGCTTGTTAGCTTCTTTGTGTTGGTGTACACGTTAGCACAGGTCAGCTGCTTCGTCTCACATATGAACAGTGAAATCTCAGCATGGTGAATGTTTCATATCATCAGAAGATCGCTGCGCTCTCTTCAGCACCAAACAGGAAACCAGCTACACAGTTTATCTCTGTTTATACTGATGTCACGCTGTGGTCATGTGACGTCATATTTCTTAAAGGGACAGCGCAGGGAGTTTTAGTTCACTTCAAACTGATAATATGTTTGTTTTGGAACATTCTGTCAACGCTACAGAGCTCAGCTGGATCCTCCCAGTTTCAGCTGACCTAAAATGCTAACTGCGGCTGCGTGAGGCGGTTTAACCGTCGTCTAGCTGGCTGTGCGTACCGGAGGGAGCTAGCTGCTGAAGCCGGGTAAGTGGACGGGAGTGGAGTCCTCTTGGCTGCTCCACACTGACACAGACCTCATCGAGCTTGACAAATCAAGCTCCTCACAGAGCCAAATGCACTTTTAAAGGAGCAATCCAAAATGCAGGACAGTTTTAACAGCACTGTTGTGGTTGGTTCTCCCGGGCTCGGACACCTTCACTCAGGACTTTTAGCTGCTACCTTACCACTCCAGGAACCCGCCAGCACTACCTCCATACACACAGTAGGAAATAGTACATCACCTCCATCATCCCCACTCCAAAATCGGTCTGATATACCCTCTCACATCACTACCATCATTTCCTACCACACACCCTCTGCTGAACACTCGACATCACACCTCCCTGCTGCCAATCACAGCCATTTAATTCAGGTCCCCTGAAATCCTGTGTTTCCTCTGTCTAATTCAAATCGAGCCATGATGTTATCACCTCTAATAAGTTAGACTTTTCTATATTATTTCCATGAAGAATTACCAAACTGCAGTTAAAGAAGCGAGAGCGTTCTTCGTTTTATACAAACCCCAGAACTTTGTTTAACGGTCATAGATCCACTCATCACCTCCACATGTCCTTTTAAACATGCTTCACAACACTTGTGTAAGGAGTTTTTACATGTTTTTATGAAAAGGGTTGATAATATTCATCAAATCAAATCAGATTTTATTTGTATAGCCCAAAGTCACAAAGTACATTTGCCTCGGAGGGCTTTACAATCTGTACAGGGAGTGACACCCTCTGTCCTTAGACCCTCGGTTCGAGTGAGGAAAAACTTGCCCACAAAAAACCCTTTTAACAGGGAAAAAAGGTGGAAGAAACCTCAGGAAGAGCCACAGAGGAGGGATCCCTCTCCCAGGACGGACAGACGTGCAATAGATGTCACGTGTACAGAACAAGTCAACACAAACATATTGTACAATTACAATGAATGATGAAATGACAATGAATTACAATGAATGATAAAATGACAATGAATTGATCCTTAAAACAGATAAAGTAATTATTGTAGGTGATTTTAATATTCATGTGGACAACCTCAATGATAGTCTTAGTACTGCGTTTATCTCTTTATTAGATTCAATTGGCTTCTGTCAGAGTGTAAATAAACCGACTCATTGTCTGAACCACACTCTTGATCTTCTTCTCTCATATGGCATCGAAATTGATCATCTAATAGTCTTTCCACAGAATCCTCTTCTGTCTGACCATTTTTTAATAACCTTTGAGTTCATATTACTGGACTATAAGCCTTTTTGCAGAAACTCTTACAGCAGATGTTTATCTGATAGTGCTGTAGCCAAATTTAAGGAAGTGATTCCTTCAGCATTGAATTCAATGCCATGTCTCAATGTAACAGAGGACTTGTCTGCTTCCTTTAGCCCCTCACAAATAGATCATCTTGTTGATAGTACTACAGGCTCATTACGGACAACTCTAGACTCTATTGCACCTCTGAAAAATTAAACAAAGGAGGTTAGCACCATGGTATAGCCAGCAGACTCGTAAATTAAAGCAAGAGACGCATAAATCTGAACGCAAATGGCGTGCCACTAAACTGGAAGAATCTCGTCTAGTCTGGCAAGATAATCTTAAAACATACAGGAAGGCTCTCCGTAATGCCAGAGCAGCCTATTACTCTTCATTAATAGAGGAGAATAAGAACAACCCCAGGTTTCTCTGCAGCACTGTAGCCAGGCTAACAGAGAATCACAGCTCTATTGAGCCATCTATTCCTTTAGGTCTAAGTAGCAATGACTTCATGAGCTTCTTTAATGATAAAATTATAACTATTAGAGACAAAATCCATCATCTCCTCCCCTCAACAGGCACTGATCTGCTTTCTGATACAGCAACTTTGGAAACAGCTGTAAAACCTGATATGTATTTAGACTCTTTTTCTCCCATCAACCTTCATCAAATAACTTTAATAATTTCTTCATCTAAGCCGTCAACCTGTCTCTTAGACCCCATCCCAACCAGGCTGCTCAAGGATGTTTTACCTCTAGTTAGCCCTTCTTTATTGGATATGATTAATCTGTCTTTATTATTGGGATATGTACCACAGTCCTTTAAGGTAGATGTAATTAAACCTCTTCTTAAAAAGCCCTCTCTAGATCCAGAGGTCTTAGCCAACTACAGACCGATATCAAACCTTCCCTTTCTCTCTAAGATACTTGAGAAAGCTGTAGCTAATCAGCTGTGTGACTTTCTCCATAAGAACAGTTTATTTGAGGATTTTCAGTCAGGATTTAGAGTGCATCATAGCACAGAGACCGCACTAGTCAAAGTTAGAAATGACCTCCTAATGGCATCAGACAAAGGACTCATCTCTGTACTTGTCTTGTTAGATCTTAGTGCCGCATTTGACACCATTAACCATCAAATTCTCTTACAGAGACTGGAACATCAAATTGGCATCAAAGGAACCGCCCTAAGCTGGTTTAAGTCGTATTTCTTAGATCGATCTCAGTTTGTTCACGTCAATGATGAATCCTCCATGCATACCAAAGCTTGTCATGGAGTCCCACAAGGTTCTGTACTAGGACCACTTCTATTCAGTTTATATATGCTTCCTTTAGGGAACATTATTAGGAATCACTCTATCAATTTTCGTTGTTATGCTGATGACACCCAGTTATATTTATTGATCAAGCCTTATGAAATCAATCAGTTAACTAAACTCCAAGCATGCCTTAAGGATATAAAAAGTTGGATGACCTACAATTTTCTGATGTTAAATTGAAATTGGACCCAAACACCTCAGAAACTCTCTCTCTAGAGACTTTCTAGTTACTTTAGACGGGATCAACCTGGCCTCCAGCTCCACCGTAAAGAATCTTGGAGTTGTTTTTGATCAGGATTTGTCCTTTAATGTCCACATAAAACAAATTTCGAGGACTGCATTCTTCCACTTACGTAACATCACCAAAATCAGACGCATCGTGTCTCAAGCGGATGCAGAAAAACTAGTCCACGCATTTGTTACTTCTAGGCTGGACTATTGTAACTCTTTGTTATCAGGCTGCTCCAATAAGTCTCTGAGGACTTTGCAGCTAGTTCAGAATGTTGCTGCACGTGTTCTGACAGGAACCAAGATCAGAGATCACATCTCTCCCATTCTGGCTTCCTTGCACTGGCTACCTGTTAAATCTAGAATAGAATTTAAAATTCTTCTCCTTACTTACAAAGCTCTTCATGGTCAGGCACCATCATATCTAAAAGAGCTCATAGTACCTTACTACCCCTCTAGAACACTGCGCTCTCAGGATGCTGGGTTCCTTGTGGTTCCTATAGTCTCCAAAAGTAGATTGGGAGCCAGAGCTTTCAGCTATCAAGCTCCTCTTCTGTGGAACAAACTGGGTTCAGGAGGCAGACACGGTCAACACCTTTAAGAGTAGACTTAAGACTTTCCTTTTTGATAGAGCTTATAGTTAGGGCTGGCTCAGGTCATCCCTTAGTTATGCTGCCATAGGACTAGACTGCCGGGGGACTCCCCCTCCCTCACGTCCACTACATATATTATTACTGTCATTATTGCTACCATATCTCCATTACAGTTTATAGCTAGTTAATGATTTGCTGCTGCTGTGCATCTGTGTCTCTCTATCTCTATCACAGGTTCCACTGCTACTGTAATCATTTTATCATTCATTGTAATTCATTGTCATTTTATCATTCATTGTAATTGTACAATATGTTTGTGTTGACTTGTTCTGTACACGTGACATCTATTGCACGTCTGTCCGTCCTGGGAGAGGGATCCCTCCTCTGTGGCTCTTCCTGAGGTTTCTTCCACCTTTTTTCCCTGTTAAAGGGGTTTTTTGTGGGCAAGTTTTTCCTCACTCGAACCGAGGGTCTAAGGACAGAGGGTGTCACTCCCTGTACAGATTGTAAAGCCCTCAGAGGCAAATGTACTTTGTGACTTTGGGCTATACAAATAAAATCTGATTTGATTTGATTTGATTTGACATGTTTCATACACGCTTCATACATGTTTCATACATGTTTCATACACGCTTCATACACGTTTCATACACGCTTCATACACGTTTCATACACGCTTCATACACGCATCATACATGTTTCATACACGTTTCATACAGGCTTCATACACGCTTCATACACGCATCATACATGTTTCATACACGCTTCATACACGTTTCATACACGCTTCATACACGTTTCATACACGCTTCATACACGCTTCATACATGTTTCATACATGTTTCATATACGTTTCATACACGCTTCATACACGTTTCATACACACTTCATACATGTTTCATACACGCTTCATACATGTTTCATACAGGCTTCATACACGTTTCATACATGTTTCATACACGTTTCATACATGTTTCATACACGCTTCATACATATTTCATACACGCTTCATACATGTTTCATACACGCTTCATACATGTTTCATACACGCTTCATACATGTTTCATACACGTTTCATACATGTTTCATACACGCTTCATACACGCTTCATACACGTTTCATACATGCTTCATACACGCATCATACATGTTTCATACACGCTTCATACACGTTTCATACACGTTTCATACACGCTTCATACATGCTTCATACATGTTTCATACACGCTTCATACATGTTTCATACACGTTTCATACACGTTTCATACATGTTTCATATACGTTTCATACACGCTTCATACACGTTTCATACATGTTTCATACACGCTTCATACATGTTTCATACAGGCTTCATACATGTTTCATACATGTTTCATACACGTTTCATACATGTTTCATACACGCTTCATACATATTTCATACACGCTTCATACATGTTTCATACACGCTTCATACATGTTTCATACACGTTTCATACATGTTTCATATACGTTTCATACACGCTTCATACATATTTCATACACGCTTCATACATGTTTCATACACGCTTCATACACGTTTCATACACGCTTCATACACGCTTCATACATGTTTCATACACGTTTCATACACGCTTCATACACGTTACATACACGCTTCATACATGTTTCATACACGCTTCATACACGTTTCATACACGTTTCATACACGCTTCATACATGTTTCATACACGCTTCATACACGTTTCATACATGTTTCATACACGCTTCATACATGTTTCATACGTTTCATACACGCTTCATACACGCTTCATACATGTTTCATACACGCTTCATACATGTTTCATACACGCTTCATACACGTTTCATACACGTTTCATACATGTTTCATACATGTTTCATATACGTTTCATACACGCTTCATACACGTTTCATACACACTTCATACATGTTTCATACACGCTTCATACATGTTTCATACAGGCTTCATACACGTTTCATACATGTTTCATACACGTTTCATACATGTTTCATACACGCTTCATACATATTTCATACACGCTTCATACATGTTTCATACACGCTTCATACATGTTTCATACACGCTTCATACATACACGTTTCATACATGTTTCATACACGCTTCATACACGCTTCATACACGTTTCATACATGCTTCATACACGCATCATACATGTTTCATACACGCTTCATACACGTTTCATACACGTTTCATACACGCTTCATACATGCTTCATACATGTTTCATACACGCTTCATACATGTTTCATACACGTTTCATACACGTTTCATACATGTTTCATATACGTTTCATACACGCTTCATACACGTTTCATACATGTTTCATACACGCTTCATACATGTTTCATACAGGCTTCATACATGTTTCATACACGTTTCATACATGTTTCATACACGCTTCATACATATTTCATACACGCTTCATACATGTTTCATACACGCTTCATACATGTTTCATACACGTTTCATACATGTTTCATATACGTTTCATACACGCTTCATACATATTTCATACACGCTTCATACATGTTTCATACACGCTTCATACATGTTTCATACACGCTTCATACATGTTTCATACATGTTTCATACATGTTTCATACACGCTTCATACACGTTTCATACAGGTTTCATACACGCTTCATACACGTTTCATACAGGTTTCATACACGTTTCATACATGTTTCATACACGTTTCATACATGTTTCATACACGCTTCATACATGTTTCATACACGTTTCATACAGGTTTCATACACGTTTCATACATGTTTCATACACATTTCATACATGTTTCATACATGTTTCATACACGTTTCATACATGTTTCACACACGCTTCATACACGTTTCATACATGTTTCATACACGTTTCATACATGTTTCATACACACTTCATACACGTTTCATACATGTTTCATACACGTTTCATACATGTTTCATACACACTTCATACACGTTTCATACACGTTTCATACAAACATCTGGACCTCACTCAGTGTGTGGCGTCTTCACTTTGACAGTTTATTTCCTTCAGTTACAAACACATCCACTGCTTTCATCTTGTTCTTAAATATTTAGACTCTCTGTGAGGTCTGTTGGGTCAGAACACGTCCAGGTTCAGTTTGGGTTTTCCCATTTTGCCCAGTAAGTCCAGTCCGGTCCTCGCAGCCAGCAGAGACACCATGTCATTACAGCCGGAGTTCACCGCCACGTCGTACGCCGTCTGACCGCCAGCGTTTCTCCGCCTCACGCTGGCCTTACAGCTGAAAACAGTGGACAACAGGACATGATGAGGAGGTGGGAAGAGCCTCGGCAACAGCTGTAAATCTTAAACTGGTGTCAACACAGGTGAACACAGGTGTACTATACCTGAGCAGGACCTGAGCACACTGCAGACCATCAGAGCCGAGAGCTGCAGCCTCATGAAGAGCCGAGTTCTTCATCCTGAGGATGAGGAGGAGTTCACCTTCATAACATGTTACATCATCATCATGTCAGACATCTTAACAAGATAAGTACATAACACTTTACGCAGTAAGTCACAATATCACTGTTAGCTCAGTTTGTTAGCTGCTGTTAGCTGCTGTTAGCTCAGTCTGTCAGCTGCTGTTAACTAATGATGGCTCAGTTTGTTAGCTGTTGTTAGCTAATGTTAGCTCAGTTTGTTAGCTGCTGTTACCTAAGGTTAGCTCAGTCTGTTAGCCGCTGTTAGCTAATGTTAGCTCAGTTTGTTAGCTGCTGTTAGCTCAGTTTGTTAGCTGCTGTAATATTAACTGGTTTCATGTCGTCGCCTTACTGTCCAGACTGCTGGTTGACGTCAGCTCCTCGCTGCACTAAAACAGGAAGTGCATCATGGTGACCATTAAGCACAGCAACTGCCAGAGCGTGTCGGCCATCGCTGCCGCAACAGGAAGGGTCCACCCCCTGGTGGTTAACAAGAAAACAAACCAATCAGAGCTAACCTTGTCAGGAGATCCAGAGGAGGCTGCTGATTGGCTGCAGAGGCTCATACCTGATCCAGGAACTGCTGGATGACACTGATCTGACCTCGACCAGGACCCAGCTCCTTCAGCAGCTGAACATCCTTCACCTGGAGAACCAATGAGAGAGGAGCTTTCATTAAACAGGAAGTCTGACAGCAGGTAAAGAACTGAAAAACGTCAGTTTCCATGGTGACAGTTGCTCACCGGAGGTTTAGGTGTCAGGTTTGGTTTGGGAGGTTTCGTCACACCTGTGGACCGCTCACTTCCTGTCAGACACACCAAAAAAAACACTGAAGAGACAACTGGACTTCCTGTCGTCTCTTCAGCGTTTGAGCAAGCTAACACACAGTTAGCATGTTTTTTAGCTAAAAACTGTTAGCTCAGTGTGTTAGCTGCCGTTAGCTAATTTTAGCTCAGTGTGTTAGCTGCCGTTAGCTCAGGTTGTTCTTACTAAGGCTGCTGCTGTCGGTGGATCGCTCAGTGACACTGCTCAGAGTCTCAGTCCGGCCTGCAGTCAGTCCGGCGGCGTCACCTGCAGGATCCACCTGAGCACAAACACTCTGTCAGGCTCCACCTTATTCATGAAAGCACCACCTTCTCTGAGCGTCACGTGTTCGAGGACACACCTGAGCTTCTTCCCGTCCGGCCAACACAAAGCTGGCGGTCACGCTGACTTCGTAGCGATCTTCTTGAATCACAGCAGAAACCATCTGATGGACAGAACGAACACACAGGAAATAAACCAGCCTGCACCTGCAACACCTGAGAACACCTGAGGTCAACGTATAAACCACCTGACACCAGACACTGAGAACAAGTCATTTAAGTTAGTTCAACCCACAGGTGAGGTCACTGAGATACAGGTGATGTCACTGAGGTACAGGTGAAGTCACGGAGGTACACGAGAGGTCACTGAAGTACAGGGGATGTTACTGAGGTACAGGTGAGGTCACTGAGGTATAGGTGAAGTACAGGTGAGGTACAGGTGAAGTACAGGTGAGGTACAGGTGAGGTACAGGTGAGGTGTAGGTGAGGTGTAGCTTACCCGGCCCAGGCGAGGCTCTCCCAGCAGAGTCCTGAAGGGGGCGTTGTTTTGAGTGTAACTCCTTAGGTGAGCGCACACGTGATCCAACTGCTTCCTCCAGTAACCTGAGGACAGGACGGACCATGAGACAAACCATGAGACAGTCGTCCGTCCTCTGACAGGAGACAGTTGTCCGTCCTCTTACCTCTGCCCGGGCTGATTGCAGTCAGTAGCGGTTGCCGGTCTCTTGTTGCCTGCTGCTTGTTGCGTTGTTGCGCTCTCTGTTGTTCCTTCCTCTCCAGCTCAGTGGCTGATGGGTAATAGAGTCCGACAGTCTGCGTGTACTGCTCTGCAGTGGGTGTGGTCGGTCTCACCTGAGGGTCTGATGAGGGCGTGGCCTGCCAAGTGGCATCATGGAAAGTCTGGGCACAGGAAGTGAACAGCCATGTTAATGTGTCACATGCTGTGTTAGTGTGTGTTAGTGACACGATGTCAGCAGCATACCTGGCTGGTGGCTCCGCCCCCTACAGGTCGTGTGATGTTACTGTGGGATGTGGGCGGTGCTTCCAGGAAGACGCCGCAGGCTGCGCAGTGGAAGGCGTACGGGTGTCCGCTCGCTCCACATCGGCAACAGATGACACAGCTGGCTGCATGACCGGGCTACACACACACACACACACACACAGATCACTACATGTCCCACAATGCTTCACTCTGCACCCATCAACAAACTGACAGTTTAAACATAGAGTTCCAACGATAGCATCTAAGATACCAGGTAACGAGTTCAGGTGTGTGTTCAGACTGTGTGTTCAGACTGTGTGTTCAGGTGTGTGTTAAGAGTGTGTGTTCAGACTGTGTTCAGACTGTGTTCAGGTGTGTGTTAAGAGTGTGTGTTCAGACTGTGTGTTCAGACTGTGTTCAGGTGTGTGTTCACCTTTGAGCCACACCAGTCACAGTATCTGGCGTCACCGTGGTTCATACGTTTACATCTGGAGCATGACAACATCCTGCTGTCTGCTGACGGGACAGAGGGGGCGCTGTTCACAACACACACCTTCAGTGACACACACACAGACACACAGACACACAGCCCAACCTCAGAAAATATTTAAGGATTACTGGTCCTCACAAGGTCAGTGTGTGTACACTAAAGGTCCCCAATAAGTTACAAAAACACACACACATTAATACACAGCAAATGAACAGTATGTGTGTGTGTGTGTGTGTGTGTGTGTGTGTGTGTGTGTTACCGTCTGTAGGCGGCTCTCGCAGGTCAAACAGGTGGAAACGTGAGCTGGATTTCCACTTCCACAGCAATCACACACCACATGATCCTACACACACACACACGTAAATGATCACTGCATGCTTCATCTCATTAGGGTTGTACATTTCTGTGTGTGTGTGTGTGCCTGTGTGTGTGTGCGTGTGTTCGTTCACCTGCAGTGTGATGCTGGACTGTGGTTGTAGTTGTTGGTGGATGGAGGCCTCGCAGATTAAACAGGACTGAGTGTTCACAGGAACCAGAGTGTTACAGAACACACAGCTCACCACCTGACAACCACACACACACAGCAGTTTAATCACAGTCACACTGCAGACTGTGTGTGTGTGTGTGTGTGTGTGTGTGTGTGTGTGTGTGTTTGTGTGTGTGTGTGTGTGTGCAGTACCTGTCCTCCCTCAGCAGGGGGCAGTCTCTGCTCAGGTAACACAGGAAGTGACGCTCCACAGTGAGAACAGAACCGTGCAAACGGATCAGAAGGACGAGACCTGAGACACCGAGCACACCTGGAGAGACAGACAGGTTTAACAGGCAGACAGACAGACAGACAGGTTAACAGACAGACAGACAGGCATCGTACCGCAGGAAGTCGGTCTCTCGGCTGATCCGTGACGTCTCCGTGTTGCTCAGCTGCTTCAACACGCCTGAACTCTGACAAACAGGAAACACAACAAAATAAGTCAGTGCAGACACGGCGGCGTGCGGCGCTCGTTCGGTCGCTTACCGCTGACTGGGAACGCCGGGACAATCCGGTTTGGGTGGCAGTGGTCGGAGAGCCCAGTGCACGGTTCAGAAAACGAGGAGAGGAATTTCCCATCATCCTCGGCTCTGAAGACAAACATCAGGACAGGATGCGTAAAGTGAAGCAATGTCCTGCCTGATGTTTAGTTTGTGCTAAGCTAGGCTAAACACATGGACCTGTGAGTGTGTTTGAAACAGACCTGGAGGCCTCCGTGAAGAACCAGCAGAGTTCTCAGCAGACCACGAGGTTCCTTCAGAGCAACGCTAAAATGTGGAAGGACGGGAGGACAAACATGATGAGGACATCAGCTCAGAGACTTCAGACAGGGGGCGCTGTTCTGTCAGCACTAACAGAGCTGAAGTCTGGTGGAATTTTTTCCATGATAATGAGCAGCCATCTTGGATTTTGAGTTGGAGTCAGTGAGGTCGAACATGTTGATCCTCTGCAGGGGCAGTGAGATCTGGGGCTGATGGGAAATGTAGTGTGATTTTTTTTTCCCTGTTAAAAGGGTTTTTTGTGGGGAAGTTTTTCCTCACTCGAGCCGAGGGTCTAAGGACAGAGGGTGTCACTCCCTGCACAGATTGTAAAGCCCTCAGAGGAAAATGTACTTTGTGACTTTGGGCTGTACAAATAAAATCTGATTTGATTTGATTACCTGCTGGTCGCTCTGCAGGAAGTTCTCCTCGTTCTCATCCTTCCTGTTGTTTGAATCCACGAGTTCAACCGTGAAAACCTTTGTCACCGCGGAGCTCTCTCTGCCATCACTGCAGACAGACAGGCAGAAAGGCAGAGAGACAGACAGGCAGACTGAAGTTCATAGAACACCTGGACAGGAAGTCAGATGATGAAGGTGAGCAGTTACCTGGTGACAGCCACTGCTCTGACAGACACTCGACCAGCGGGCAGCAGGATTGGCTCGTTGTACTTCCTGCTGCTGCTGGCTGAGCCCCGCTGCACCTCCACCGGCCTTGATCCATCCAGAGTGTAGAAGATCAACACACCAGGAGAGTCTGCAGAGACAGTACACCTGTCTGTATACCTGTACAGCTGTCTATACACCTGTGTGTACACCCATCTGTACACCTGTCAGTACACCTGTCACTATGTCTGTACACCTGTACATCTGTACATCTGTCTATACACCTGTGTATACACAGGTGTACACCCGTCTATACACCTGTCTGTATACCTGTACACCTGTCTGTACACCTGTACACCAGTCTGTACACCCGTACACCTGTCTGTACACCTGTCTCGATACCTGTGTGTACACCCTTCTGTACACCTGTGTGTACACCCGTCTGTACACCTGTGTGTACACCTGTACACCTGTCTGTACAACTGTCTGTACACCTGTCTGTACACCTGCCTGTCTGTACACCTCTACACCCATCTGTACACCTGTCTGTACACCCGTCTGTACACCTGTCTGTACACCTGCCTGTCTGTACACCCGTCTGTACACCCGTCTGTACACCTGTCTATACACCTGTCTGTACACCTGTCTGTACACCTGCCTGTCTGTACACCTCTACACCCATCTGTACACCCGTCTGTACACCCGTCTGTACACCTGTCTGTACACCTGTCTGTACACCCGTCTATACACCCCGTCTGTACACATGTCTGTTCACCTGTCTGTACACCTGTCACCATGTTAATGTTAATCAATACAGATTATAAATATTTGTATGGATAGCTGTTAGACTCCAGGTGACAGGTGACATGACCTGATAAATGGATCGGGGACACACAGCCAGGTGATCCGTCGTACCTGACTGAATGGACACAGGTGTGCTGGTGTCGATGTGGTTCTTGGCTCTGTGCGTCTGCAGGTGGATGATGGGAATGATGAGAGGAGCGGACACTGCTCCTGCTGTCATGACGACGACTGTCAATCAATCAATCAATCAATCAATCAATCAATCAATCAATCAATCAATCAGTCTAGTATAAAGGGCTGAGCATGTAAATACTCAAGTAAAGTAACTGTAAAGTAATTAGTTACTTTGATTGTTTCTCTGACAAAATAAGCTCACGTTGCTCTGACGGTTACGTCATGACGTTTGTTTGATTCCTCGAGACAAAAGTCAACCCTCGTGAAGAACAGTGACGTCACTGCGCATGCTCCTCTGAGAATAACACTGATTAATGTAAATATTGAATTAATGATCTTCTTACGTCAGATCAGAGTTCAGATGATTCACGCGACGTTTCATGAACCAGCGTCTGTGTACGACGGTGTCACTATGGCAACCTGCTCTGCACACCGCGCATGCGCTCGTTTCAGCGGGTCGACCCGCCCCGCCGGACTGTAAATACACAAACCGTTAATAAAGAATATTTTAATAATTACATGATTAAATTAATAAAATAAAATAAATTAAATGTGATCCGTCCAACAAGGTTCAGTCTACATATTTATGGTCTCATGTAAGAGTTCATTCATGATTATATAAGAAAAAAATAAGATGACATCAAACAAATGTCAAGTTTCACTTCAGAATTCAGAACAACGTTTATTTATAATTTATTTATAATTTATATAATCATTTATTTATTTATTTTCCTTCAGGCAGGTTTCAGGACACCCCCGCCGACAGCTAACTTTTAAGGACCCTGAACTAGCATGCCTGCCTGATAGCGACAGACAGGCTAACAGGCTAACAGACAGACAGACAGACAGACAGACAAACAGGCTAACAGGCTAACAGACAGACAGGCTAACAGACAGACAGACAGACAGACAGACTAACAGACAGACTAACAGTCAGACAGGCTAACAGACAGGCTGAAGTTAAAATGGCGGAAGTCAAAGTGAAGAAGGAGACAAACCTCTCGGACCTCGCGGAGATCGAGAACAGGTGTGTGTGTGTGTGTGTGTGTGTGTGTGTGTGTGTGTGTGTGTGTGTGTGTGTGTGTGTGTGTGTGTCTCCAGCAGACCACAGCATAAAGGATGGCTGGGACCACCACAGAGTCAGAGAAAGTCCTGAGGAGAGCCCTGCACACTCTGAAGGACCTCAGTCTGCTCAGCAGGTGGAGGCCACTCTGGCCCTTCTTGTAAAGTGCCTGTGTGTTATCAGTCCAGTCCAGTTTGTTGTTGAGGTGAACACCCAGGAATCTGTAGCTCTCCACCACCTCTATGTCCGATCCCTGGATGTTCACCGGTGTAAAGTGAGATGTTCTCCTCCTGAAGTTGACGATCATCTCCTTTGTCTTGCTGGTGTTCAGCTGAAGCTGGTTGAGCTCAGACCAGCTGACAAAGTCTCTGATGACCGTCCTGTATTCCTGCTCGCTCCCCTCAGAAACACATCCAACAACAGCTGTGTGATCGAGCAACTTCTGGATGTGGCAGTGGGTGGTGTTGTGGGTGAAGTCCGAGGTGTAGAGGGTGAAGAGGAAAGGGGAGAGCACCGTACCCTGAGGGGCACCTGTGCTGCAGAGCACCACGTCAGACACACAGTGATGGAGCCTCACATGCTGTGGTCTGTTGGTGAGGTAGTCTGTTGTCCATGCAGCCAGGTGCTGGTCCACTCCCACGTTCTCCATCTTCACTCTGAGCAGTGACGGCTGGATGGTGCTAAAGGCGCTGGAGAAGTCAAAGAACATGACCCTCACAGTGCTCCTGCTGTCCTCCGGGTGTAGCAGCGATCTGTGCAGCAGGTAGATCACTGTGTCGTCCACCCCGATCCCAGGCTGGTAAGCAAACTGCAGGGGGTCTAGCTGTGTGCCCACCAGCGGCCGCAGGTGTCTCAGGATGATCCTCTCCATGGTCTTCATCAGGTGGGAGGTAACAGGCCTGAAGTGGTTAGGCTCCTTGGGGCGCGGCATCTTCAGTACCGGGACCACACAATGAGCCACCGTGTTACAAAGTGTTCATGAACTGTCATTAATATACGACAAACGCGGGGTGTCGTTTAGCTCAGTCGGTGGAGCGTCCGTCCCATGTGCGGGGGCTCAGTCCTTGCCACGGCGGCCCGGGGTTCGAGTCCGACCTGCGGCTCTTTGCTGCATGTTGTTCCCCATCTCTCTGTCTCTCCACATTTCCTGTCACTCTTCAGCTGTCTCTCTGAAATAAAGCTCAAAAAGGCCAAAACATATCTTTAAAAAAAAAAAAAAAATCATATCATATGTTTAAAAATAATAATACGACGTGTGTGTGTGTGTGACAGGATCAAAGAGCTGTGCCAGCAGTTTCCTCACGGCATCACAGATCAGGTGATTCAGAACGACATGCCTCACCTGGAGCCTCAGCAGAGAGCCATGGCCATCAACAAGCTGCTGTCATTGGTCAGTCTGATGATGATGATGATGATGTCACTGTGTTTCTGGTCTGACTGATTGGTTTGTTGTTGATGATGTCATGTTCACCTGTCCCAGGGTCAGCTGGACCTGCTGAGGAACAGTTCAGGTCTCCTGTACAGAATGAAGGATACTCAGAGCACCAGGTAAACACAACGGACACACACGCATCTGACACACACGCACACAAACACACGCCTCCTCGTTAGCTTTAATGAACAGTCTGTCAGGTCTGTGTCACATCAAATCACACCTGAAGGAACCAGGACAGGAACGAGGTCTGCACATTCACCACAGTGCTAACGAGCTGAGAGCAGTGATGTGATGCCCCAACCTTGTTTCATCGACAGATTAAAGGAAAGTTCATGAATGTGATCACATCGTTCTGTGAAGCTACATGAGGTTCTAGAGGTGGATTAAAGTCCTCACTGAGAAGGTTCTAGAGGTTGTTAAAGAGGTTCTGGAGTTCCTTTAGGACGTCCTAGAGGTTGTTAAAGAGGTTCTGGAGTTCCTTTAGGACGTCCTAGAGGTTGTTAAAGAGGTTCTAGAGTTCCTTTAGGATGTCCTAGAGGTTGTTAAAGAGGTTCTGGAGTTCCTTTAGGATGTCCTAGAGGTTGTTAAAGAGGTTCTAGAGTTCCTTTAGGACGTCCTAGAGGTTGTTAAAGAGATTCTAGAGGGTGTTGAAAAGGTTGCATAAACACACTAACAGTTGTTTGTAAACAAAAACCTCTTCAAAGACCTCTTCTTGTGACCTTTGATCACACCTGAAATGATCAGCACACACACACACACACACACACACACACACACACACACACGGTTTGATAGTGTAATGACAGTCAGATTAATAAATGTGGTTTGAATGGACGTCAATGAGACATTTTTGGTCACGATGGTGTCTAGAGGGAGAATCTGACACTACATGAAAAATTTGACTATTGCAATCAAATCAGTGTAGTTGTTAATGTTTGACATATCCAAGACTCTAATCAGCACCAACACCACATCCACCTACTTTAGGGGGTTGTACTGGTTATTGATGATGATCTTGAAGCTTGAATGTTTTTTGATGTTTTCGTGGTTCTTTAAGAGGTTCCTGTGGCTGTTTCGGAGGTTCAGTGGGTCCTTTTTAGATTTTAAAGAGGTTCTTGTGATCTTTAGGCAGGTTCTGGTGGTTCTTCAGGGGATTTTAGGGGTCCTGTTGGTGGCTGAATATCGATAGGAGAGTTTGACATCCATCAGTTCCTGTTAGAACCGAACTGTACAGGTCTGCCTTAAAGTACCACGCCATCGTCTTTCAGGGTGACTCGCCTTGTAACGTGAGATCCAATGAGATTGTGTATTTTCAAACAGCTGACTCATTTTCCTGTTCTTGTGTTTCAGTAAGATGAAAGGTTCAGACAACCAGGAGAAGCTGGTCTATCAGATCATTGAGGACGCCGGAAACAAAGGTAACAACAACAGGTCCGACTCTGACCAACCTGAGCGAATACCAGAAGTTAGTTAGAAACATGTGAATCTGAAGTGTTGCAAAGTGTTGCAAAGTGTTGCAAAGTGTGGTTCTGTGCTGCAGGCATCTGGAGCAGAGATATTCGCTTTAAGAGCAACCTTCCTCTGACTGAGATCAACAAGATCCTGAAGAACCTGGAAAGCAAGAAGCTCATCAAAGCCGTCAAATCTGTTGCTGTGAGTTTAAAACTGTTCCCGATCAGCTGATCGCCATGGAGATACGAGGTGCCCGTCTGACATGTTTGTCGTGTGCAGGCGTCAAAGAAGAAGGTGTACATGTTGTACAACCTGCAGCCGGACCGCTCAGTGACGGGGGGGGCCTGGTACAGCGACCAGGACTTTGAGTCCGAGTTTGTTGAAGTTCTGAACCAGCAGTGCTTCAAGTTCCTGCAGAGCAAGGTACAAAATACTTAATTCACATCAACCAAGAAGAAAGAAAAAGTGATTTCACCCCCAACCCTAAATCAAAGATTTAATGAACCACGTGTGTGAACCACATGAATACTTTGACTCTGAATAGACTCGACTCATCCAGACCAGCAGGTGGCAGCAGAGTCATAGTGAACTCAACATGAGTCAGAATCAGGATCAGGACGGGGTGGGCAAGTTGAGGACAGCGATGGGTCGTGTGGGCGGGGTCGGGTTGTGTGGGCGGGGTTTCTGATGTATTTCAGGTCTCCAGTTTAAGTTGTGATTAATGAAATGCCGTCCGACCTCATCCTTGGTACTGCTTCCTGTTGTACATGATGACACGTTCATGGTCCAATCCCGTGTTTTGGCCGTCACATGACCATCACATGACCCTCAGACTGGACTGTGATTTGTGTGTCCAGGCTGAAGCAGCGAGGGACAGCAAACAGAGCCCCATGGTTCAGAGGAACAGCTCCTTCGCCACCTCGCATGAAGTCTGGAAGTACATCTGCGAGCTGGGAATCAGCAAGGTGATGCCTCTCTGCCCTGCCCCTTTTATGACATCACACACCTGTCAGCCGTGACGACCTGCTGATCACACGTGGTCTAAGTGACTGACGGGGACAGAGATCTTTGATGATGGTCCAGTCTTGTCTTGTTGTCTCCGTCAGCCACTTGGTCAAGGTGGATGAATCAGAGTGTCCTCTGAGCCGTCACAGATTGATTGAGAGGTGTTTGTCTCCAGGTGGATCTGTCCATGGACGACATCGAGACCATCCTGAACACGCTGATCTATGACGGGAAGGTGGAGATGACCATCATCGCTGCCAAGGAGGGAACGGTGGGCAGCGTGGACGGACAGATGAAGCTGTACCGCGGTGTTAACTCCGTCATCCAGCCGACCGGCCTGGTCAGGACGCCCTGCGGACTCTGCCCGGTACAACAAACGTGTGATTGGTTCTGAAGGACCACCTGACAGGTGTTCCTGAGTCCTGACGTCCTGTTCTGTCTCCTCAGGTGTTTGACGACTGTCACGAAGGTGGAGAGATCTCTCCATCCAACTGCATCTACATGATGGAGTGGTTGGACTTCTGACGGCTCATCAGATCTTCAGTTTATTTTTTATTTATCACAAAGTTTAATAAAAGTACAAAAATCCAACATGTTGATTTGATTCATTGATGTCCAGAAGATGGCGCTGGCCCAACGTCGTAACCACAGATTGAAATGTGATTCAACACAAATGTCAGTTTCAGCAGATACTGTACACAGTTTGACATGGACAGGGTTTAACCTGGTTTAACCATATGTACAGGACACACAGAGAATTGAAATAATGTTTCCCTCGTAACCCTGCTGCAAACAGCGATATACATGAAATAGAAAATATATACAAGTTAAGAAGTGTCAGTGTCACAGGTGGTCGAGGTTTATAGTCCGTGATGGTCTGTATGCCCTGCCACAGGCTCCTCCAGTTATCCTGCTGCTGTGCTGCCTCTTTGCTAGTCTGATGCCACAGGACAGGTTGGCTCTTGCTGATCTCAGGCAGCCTCATCACCTGCTCTGAAAGCAGCGTTCTCAGTAACCGATGGTCTTCCCCTGTCAGCCATGGTTTCTGGTTGGCCCGTACCGTGATGGTCTTGGTGTCCGTGCCATCATTGATGCATTTACTGATGTAGGCAGTAACAGTGTCTGAATACTCCTGGATGTTGATGTGATGGTTGTAGGTGGCTGCCTGCTTAAACATGACCCAGTCTGTGCTGTCCACACCTGTACCTGCCTGTATGCTGGCATCACAGTGATGAAGATGGGGGAGGGGTGAGGCCTTTAACCTAGTTTAACTTGTTTGGACAACCTCCATCTCTGTGAAGCCAAAAAACTGCAGTTCCTCTTGTCGTCCACTAGAGGCTGGCTCCAGAAGTGAGTCAGTCTCCATAAGTCCCCATGTTCAAATGTCCAACTTCACAGCAGAAATAAACATGTTTACAGCCTGGTACAAAAAACAGTTTTGGTCTCTATAGCTAATTTCCCCGTTCATGACAACTGTACTGAGGGTGAATTTATATACAACTCACCTGTTCAGGTTATATTAAGGCTTAAAGTTATGCAGGATTAAGAGCGTGGACGCTTTACAGAGACTAAGTCCAGGTTTTAGACAGTCTGCAGGGACGTCACGGAGACTATGTCCAGGTTTTAGACAGTCTGCGGGGACGTGACGGAGACTACATCCAGGTTTTAGACAGTCTGCGGGGACGTGACGGAGACTACATCCAGGTTTTAGACAGTCTGCGGGGACGTGACGGAGACTACGTCCAGGTTTTAGACAGTCTGCGGGGACGTGACGGAGACTACGTCCAGGTTTTAGACAGTCTGCGGGGACGTCACGGAGACTACGTCCAGGTTTTAGCCCTCATAACGTCTTGGGGTCATTTTTGACCCCATTTCAATGTTGTTTATGTCATAAATATACATTTTTTCATCTAATTTCACCAAAATAACATGGATAGTGAAATCATCTGAGGAAGAAGAGGAACCTGTTCCGACTGGAGAGAGTTTCCACTCAAAGGACAGCAGTTTGCTCTGGTCTTCCATCCCTTTCAGTGACAAACAGCAAATGTTGGGAGCAGAGAGAGAGAGAGGGGTCATCAAGGTTCAACAAGGTACACGATATCTCTGAGATCCACCCAGCATGGAAACAGGGGAAGTGCAACAGGAGGAGGCTGTTCCTTGAGGAGCTTGGGAGGGAAATAGTGACCTCTGCCAGGATGTTCAGCTTCCACCTTTGCAGCAATCTCCCGTCATCCAAGTCTGCCTCGTAACCATCACCCAAAAGGAAAAGGTGCCAATTCTGCCCTCACATGACTCGTGCCAAAACATACACCAAATGCCACAAATGCACATATTTGCACATATTTACACACACCATTACAATCACATACTGCTACTCATTCAAGTGAAGTCATATTCACGCACACACACACACACAGAAACACACACACATGCACGCAAACAGCCTGGGATTGTTTTTTTGTGTTTTTGAATTAAAATGATATGGATTTATTCTGAAAAGTTAAAGTTTTGTAAAGTTGAGACTTCTCTAGTTTTTGGGATATAAATGTTCACTCTTCAATATCAAAATGTTTTTTTGCTCTCTGTTATTTGTGGATAAATTTGCATCAGTCTATTCTGAGCTGGGGATATTCTGGCTAATATTTGACATCCATAATAATTCATAACTTAGTTTACAGTATTTCATTCCAAAATGAGTGCTGTATTGAACATGAATTTAAAAAACTTGTGTTAATGATCTGGTATTGAGTTGACTAAAAGGTGAAACACAGTATTGGATCATAATTCATACACTGTTTTTTGACCCCAGTCAAACCAGACTTGGGTCAAAGTAAGTGCACGGGAAGGTATTATGAGGGTTAGACAGTCTGCGGGGACGTCACGGAGACTACGTCCAGGTTTTAGACAGTCTGCGGGGACGTCACGGAGACTACGTCCAGGTTTTACACAGTCTGCGGGGACGTCACGGAGACTACGTCCAGGTTTTACACAGTCTGCGGGGACGTCACGGAGACTACGTCCAGGTTTTAAACAGTCTGCGGGGCGCCACGGAGACTACGTCCAGGTTTTAGACAGTCTGCGGGGGCGTCACGGGACTACGTCCAGGTTTTAGACAGTCTGCGGGGCGTCCACGGGGACTACGTCCAGATTTTAGACAGTCTGCGGGGACGTCACGGAGACTACGTCCAGGTTTTAAACAGTCTGCGGGGACGTCACGGAGACTACGTCCAGGTTTTAGACAGTCTGCGGGGACGTCCACGGGGACTACGCCCAGATTTTAGACAGTCTGCGGGGCGTCACGGAGACTACGTCCAGGTTTTAAACAGTCTGCGGGGGCGTCCACGGAGACTACGTCTGGTTTTAGACAGTCTGCGGGGCGTCCACGGGACTACGTCCAGGTTTTAGACAGTCTGCGGGGCGTCCACGGAGACTACGTCCAGGTTTTACACAGTCTGCGGGGACGTCACGGAGACTACGTCCAGGTTTTACACAGTCTGCGGGGACGTCACGGAGACTACGTCCAGGTTTTAAACAGTCTGCGGGGACGTCACGGAGACTACGTCCAGGTTTTAGACAGTCTGCGGGGACGTCACGGGGACTACGTCCAGGTTTTAGACAGTCTGCGGGGACGTCACGGGGACTACGTCCAGATTTTAGACAGTCTGCGGGGATGTCACGGAGACTACGTCCAGGTTTTAAACAGTCTGCGGGGACGTCACGGAGACTACGTCCAGGTTTTAGACAGTCTGCGGGGACGTCACGGGGACTACGTTATGTGTAGTGTATGTTATTTTAGCACATTGATGCTAACTCATGTCTGAAGGCAACATGTTGAACTGCACTTCCTGTGTTGGCGTCATTCCAGCCACCTGACCCGGCCCAGCCCGCCTGGCTGATACCAGGAAGGGATGTCACACAGTGGGCGTGGCTCACTTTCAGCAGAGTCAGAGCTGATTAATGATTAATGAGCTTAATGGACCTGCAGTCTTTACTACTCAGCTGCTGTCAAGGGATGATAGCCCACAGCTGCTGAGGCTCATGGGTGGTGTAGTCTTTACTCCATCATTTCCGACATGAGACACTTTCTGAGTGTTGCTGCTGTCTGATTGGTCAACAGGACCACATGTTGCTGCTGTGTAAAGTGAGCCGTGCTGACAGTCAGCACGGAGTCCATTAGAGGCAGATGGAGCTTTAACGATGTCTGATGGAAACACTGAGGCCTCACGAGCGCTGTGATTGGATGAACACACTCAGAGTGCATCATACCTGAGTGCACGGCCGCCTGTCAGCACATCGATCACATCGAGTCTGTAATATGAGGCCATGTCCACATTCGTGCTCAGTATTCTGGTTCTGATCGTGTTCATGTGGAACCTCCATGTCTGTAGAATCTGGACCAACAACATCCATGACGTAGTCTCTGAGACTGTCACAGAGTGTCTAAAACCTGGACATAGTCTCTGAGACTGTCACAGACTGTCTAAAACCTGGACGTAGTCTCTGAGACTGTCACAGACTGTCTACAACCTGGACGTAGTCTCTGAGACTGTCACAGACTGTCTAAAACCTGGACATAGTCTCTGAGACTGTCACAGACTGTCTACAACCTGGACGTAGTCTCTGAGACTGTCACAGACTGTCTAAAACCTGGACGTAGTCTCTGAGACTGTCACAGACTGTCTACAACCTGGACGTAGTCTCTGAGACTGTCACAGACTGTCTACAACCTGGACGTAGTCTCTGAGACTGTCACAGACTGTCTACAACCTGGACGTAGTCTCTGAGACTGTCACAGACTGTCTACAACCTGGACGTAGTCTCTGAGACTGTCACAGACTGTCTAAAACCTGGATGTAGTCTCTGTGACCACACCCACCTGTCAATCAAAGCGTCCACGCTCTTAATCCTGCATAACTTTAAGCCTTAATATAATCTGAACAGGTGAGTTGTATATAAATTCACCCTCAGTACAGTTGTCATGAACGGGGAAATTAGCTACAGAGACCAAAACTGTTTTTTGTACCAGGCTGTAAACATGTTTATTTCTGCTGTGAAGTTGGACATTTGAACATGGGGACTTATGGAGACTGACTCACTTCTGGAGCCAGCCTCAAGTGGACGTTAGAGGAACTGCAGTTTGTGGCTTCACTTCACAGAGAGACGGAGGTGTGACTCCATCGTGGTTGTTGAAGCTGGACTTCACAGAGTTGTCCTTGAATGCATCACACTGATTCTGATGAAAACCAGAATCTGAGTTTGAGACTGGACCGAACCAAGGAGGGAGGGAGGAGACGAGGATAGGAGGGAGGATAGGTTAGGAGGGAGGAGAGGAGGGAGGTTAGGTTAGGAGGGAGGAGAGGAGAGGAGGGAGGTTATGTTAGGGGAGAGGAGAGGAGGAGAGGAGGGAGGTTAGGAGGGAGGTTAGGCTAGGAGGGAGGAGAGGAGGAGGGAGGAGGGAGGAGAGGAGAGGAGGAGGGAGGGGGCAGTGCGGATTCTTTCCCGTCATTCCCTGCAGCAGCAGCAGCAGCAGCAGCAGCTGCTCCCTCCCTCCTGTCTGTCTGCCTGCCTGTCTGTCGCTCCGTCCTTTCCGTGTCGGATGTGCGGACTCTTCTTCTTCTTCTTCGGCTGAACTTTGCAGAGTGGCGGTGATCTTCTGTGCAGGTAAAAATCTTCTTCTTCTCCTTCTTCTTCCTCCTCCGTGTCTCTTTTGTTTCCGTGGCCGTGATTGGAGCTGAGGAGCGGCGGTCTGGAGCCTCTGATCCTCCGCAAACTTCGCTCCAGGTCGGAGGACAGACCCGACCGATCGAGGCTCTCTGCTCCGTTCTGAAGCACTAAGTCTTCCCCGCAGGCCCGCACCTCTCTCCCGGCCTCCGTCCGCTGTCTGTCGCCGTGCCGCGGTGCCCCTCAGCCCCGCACGTCCGCTGCTCGTCCCCCCGCCCCGCCAGCAGCCATTAGTCTCGGCTGGAGGATGGAGGATAATAACGGTGCGCCATGCATGGACGCAAAAACAGGCGTGGCCGCGGGAGGAGGAGGAGGAGGAGGTGGTGATGATGTGTGTGTTAATGTGTGTGTTCAGGACAATAAACACCGGAGCACTAACACACCCCGCACGGCGCACATTTGCGGGTGTTTGTTTTTTCAGCGGTAGAATGCGCGGGATGTGTCCGGCCTGCAGCAGCTGTCCCTCGGCTGAGGGAGGTCCTGCAGGCCGGTGCGCAATCCAACACAGCGGCAGAGAGCGGAGCAGAAAATGCTGGAAAACACGGAGAGGAGCCCCGTCACCTCCACCGCCTCCGCCCTCCGCTGAAACACGGTTACAAGAACATTGTTGGAACGTTTTCCCAACGTTACGTGAACCCATGCAAACAAACATTTGAACAGGGCCGCTATGTTGTCACACAGGGCCGGGTACAGAGGGGCCGGGCAGGGCCCGATACAGCCCCACCTCCACCCAGACAGGCTGCAGCTCCACACAGAGCTCAGCAGAACCTTCTGTTCTCAGCAGAACCTTCTGTTCTCAGCAGAACCTTTAGAGAGCAGGTCCGAGCGATGACACTGGAAGTTTGTAAAGTGAGGACAAACAGCTAACAGTGCTAACAGGAACACGTTCTCCGGTTCTCTGGTTCTCCGGTTCTCCAGAACACGGCTCAACCTGAAACTACAAACAACATTCTACGTTCACAGAACGTTCTCTCAGTGTTCCAGTGCAGTTGTGTTTACGTTCTCCTCCGAACATCTGTTTGTGTGTTTCAAACGTAAGAACGTCATCTTTGAGTGAAACGTTCCCTTTATGTTCTCATGCTGTTCCTGACGACGTTCAAAGAACATTCTCCTCAGATGGTCTTGTGGTTCCATAAACACCTTCTTCACATGTAGTCTCAACGTTCTTGTAATGTTGGAAGAACATTTGTAGAAATGTGACGGGATGTTTCAGGAACGTTCTGAGAATGTTTTTCCAAAGCTAAGTGAATTGTAATGTTCTCCAAAGGTTCCTCTGACGTTAATGTTCTAACGTTAAAGGAACGTCACAGAAACGTTCTAAAGAGAACATTCACAGAAACACAATCCCAACGTTCCCTCAGCGTTCCCATGCAGTAAAACATTGTATCTGAACGTCTACAGAATGTTCTCTTAAGGTTCTTTAAATGACCTTTTACCTCTGTGGAATGTTTAAAGAATGTTCCTTGATGGTTCCTTGAAGGAACAGAGCTCAAACATGGGTTCTGTTCGAGGTCTGATAGAATATTTGGTTGCAGGAATGTTCTGTTAAGGTTCTGTTAATGTTCCTACGCAGTAGCAACATTGATCACATTGAGAGCACATTCACTAAATGTTCCCTTGTGGTTTTCATTAGAACATTTGGGGAATGTTCTTACTAGAACCCTGTAATGTTCATGATTCACTGTTTAAGGAACCTAATCTGACCACATGGGCATTGTAAATACGTTCTATAGTTGTCTTTTTCTTGACTCATGTTGGGAAACACGTTAACGTTCTCCCAACGTAATAAAAACGTTACTGGTGTGTGACATGTGACAGGAAGTCTCCGGGAACGTTCTTCTAAATAATCATGAGTGGAACGTTGCCAGAACATTGTCAGAACGTTGTCAGAACGTTACAGGACGTTTACATATTTGACCTGATCAGAGCAAACAGGAAGCAGACGACTGAACAGGAAGTCCCCGAATTAGTCACATTAAATGGGCTCATTTGCATAAAGAGGAGGAAGTGACATCATGGTAACTCCAGGTGGGAACCGTGGTGAACTGAAACATTCACACTGACTCCTCCTCTCACAGGTGGAGATTTCAAACGCACCCGACGTCCAGGCGTGTTCGTTTAAACACGCTCTGCAGCTAGCTGTTTCTTTATGCTAAGCTAAGCTAGCTGGCTGCAGCCTCGTGCCATTGGCTGAGATATCCAATATATTTGACGGTCAGTGAATGTACCATCGAGGTGTGTTCACTGATGATGAAGTATGAACACTGCAGGTCAGACTGAAAGTAATCGAGTACTTCACTGACATGTAATCAGAGTACTGATGTGTTTTAACTTCACGGACAGAAATGCATCATGGGTCATCGTTTGTTGAGATCAGCTGCTGTGTTTGAAGGGCGGGGTTAACAGGAAGTGTGTGAGTGTGTGTGTGTGTGAGTGTGTGTGTGAGTGTGTGTGTGAGTGTGTGTGTGTGTGTGTGTGAGTGTGTGTGAGTGTGTGTGTGAGAGTGTGTGTATGCTCTGCTCAGTGAGGTCATTCTTTTTCTTCTTCGTCTGGAACACAAACAGTCGACTGTCCTGATGTAAACCTGGAGCTGATCACATGACACCACCACCTCCTCCTCCTCCTCCTCCTCCTCCTCCTCCTCTTCTTCCTTTTCCTCCTCCTTCTCTTCCTCTTCCTCCTCTTCCTTCTCCTCCTCTTCCTCCTCCTCCTCCTCCTCCTCTTCTTCCTTTTCCTCCTCCTTCTCTTCCTCTTCCTCCTTTTCCTTCTCCTCCTCTTCCTCCTCCTCTTCCTTCTCCTCCTCCTCCTCTTCTTCCTTTTCCTCCTCCTTCTTTTCCTCTTCCTCCTCTTCCTTCTCCTCCTCTTCCTCCTCCTCCTCCTCTTCTTCCTTTTCCTCCTCCTTCTCTTCCTCTTCCTCCTTTTCCTTCTCCTCCTCTTCCTCCTCCTCTTCCTTCTCCTCTTCCTCCTTCTCTTCCTCCTCGTCCTCTGCCTCTTCGTACTCTTCCTCCTTCTCCTCCTCTTCCTCCTCCTCCTCCTCCTCCTCTTCCTCCTCCTCTTCCTCTGCCTCTTCGTACTCTTCCTCCTCCTCTTCCTCCTCTTCCTCCTCCTCCTCTTCCTCCTCCTCCTCCTCTTCTGTTAGCCGTGAGGCAGGTAAAGTAGCTAACAGCTAACACGTCCTTCAGCGAGTGATGAGGCTCTTAGCTTAGCTTAGCTTAGCATAAAGACTGTTAGCTTAGCACAGCGGTTTTCAGACAAAGAAGTCTGTGTGTGTGTGTGTGTGTGTGTGTGTGTGTGTGTGTGTGTGAGACAGACAGCTGTTGCTGCAGACAGGTGACACACACCTGCTGCCCTATGAATGTGAGTTTTGTTTCCTCAGCTGTGACTGTCAGGACTGAAGAATGTTTGAGACACACACACACACAGTAGTGGGTGTGTTGTGAATGTCTCCAGAGAGAGAGGGCGGGGCCTGCTCATATTTCCTATCCCCGCCTCCTCAGTTTGTTTCCGTGCTTTTATTTTGAAATCAACTGATCTCAGGTCAGGTGATGACATCAGAGAGAGACAGACAGAGAGAGACAGAGAGAGACAGACAGAGACTGACAGAGACAGACACAGACAGACAGAGACTGACAGAGACAGACACAGACAGACAGAGACTGACAGAGACAGACACAGACAGACAGAGACTGACAGAGACAGACACAGACAGACAGAGACTGACAGAGACAGAGGGGTCATGGTGACCTCCTCACATCATTTCCAGCATCCTGCACAGCATTCTGGGAAGTCAGGTCCATTAGTGGAGGCGGTCCCTCAGGATGACCTCGACAGGTCCATTAACTCAGGTCAGCTGACCCACAGCCAATCACAGCTCAGAGCTCAGCACGCCATCACAGAGAGAGAGACGGAGAGAAAATCTTCCCGTAAGATCCCTTCTGATTGTTGAATACGTCACAGAACTACATTACCCATGATCCTCAGCTGCTGATGATCCGATTTATCCTTCGAGTTCTACAAATACCCGGACCTGGTTCAGACTGGACTGGGTCAATTCTCTATCATTATTTTACCAGGATTGATTTGTAGTTCTTCTGATCTGCAGTCCTCCACATGTGAGTTTTGTAGTTTTGCTGTAGTTTTTTATCTGTCTTCCTGTCTGTCTTCCTGACGTCCTGCAGGGCTCGTCCTGAAGCTGCCGATGTGGACGTGTCTCCGCTGACATCGAGGCGTGTGTCAGAGGTGAAAGGTCATGATGACGACAGTTGCCGCCGAGTACGACCACATGGAGCTGCAGCAGCAGTACAGCAGCAATGACACGGTCAACAACCGCTGGGACGATGAATGGGACAACGAGAACAGCTCCGCCCGCCTCTTCGAACGCTCCCGCATCAAGGCGCTCGCAGGTAGGAGCCCCGCCCCCTTAAAAGTACCATGTTCACGTGTTAATGAGTTTCTGTCTTCATACACTCTGTCACATGATGCAGACCACATGACCACATGACCACCTAAAAACATGCGCCATGGCTCCGCCCACTCAGTCATACTCCGTCCAATCAGCAGTCTCCCAGGTTGTCTCCCGGTTGTCTCGTGGTTGTTTTCCGGTTGTCTCCCGGTTGTTTCCTGGTTGTCTCGTGGTTGTTTCCTGTCCTCTGGTTGTCTTCCGGTTGTTTCCTGGTTGCTTCCGGTTGTCTTCCGGTTGTCTCGTAGTTGTTTCCTGGTTGTCTCGTGGTTGTCTTCCAGTTGTCTCCTGGTTGTCTCCTGGTTGTCTCGTGGTTGTTTCCTGGTTGTCTCGTGGTTGTCTCCCTGTTGTCTTCCGGTTGTTTCCTGGTTGTCTCACGGTTGTCTTCCGGTTGTCTTCCAGTTGTTTCCTGGTTGTCTCCCGGTTGTCTCGTGGTTGTTTCCTGGTTGTCTCGTGGTTGTCTTCCAGTTGTTTCCTGGTTGTCTCCTGGTTGTCTCGTGGTTGTTTCCTGGTTGTCTCGTGGTTGTCTCCCGGTTGTCTTCCGGTTGTTTCCTGGTTGTCTCACGGTTGTCTTCCGGTTGTCTTCCGGCTGTTTCCTGGTTGTCTCCCGGTTGTCTCCCGGTTGTCTCATGGTTGTTTCCTGGTTGTCTTCCGGTTGTCTTGTGGTTGTTTCCTGGTTGTCTCACAGTTGTCTTCCGGTTGTCTCCCGGTTGTCTCGTGGTTGTCTTACGGTTGTTTCCTGGTTGTCTCCCGGTTGTCTCCCGGTTGTCTCCCGGTTGTCTCAAGGTTGTTTCCTGGTTGTCTTCCGGTTGTTTCCTGGTTGTCTCCCGGTTGTCTCCCGGTTGTCTCGTGGTTGTTTCCTGGTTGTCTCCCGGTTGTCTCGTGGTTGTCTCCTGGTCCCTTATTTCATTATCAGGCTTCCCATGATGCTTTGGGGCTCCAAATACTACAATACCCATAAGCCTCAGCTGCTGTTGTCATAAAGAATGTGAAAAGTGTGTGCGCAGGATGTTTGTCTCTCACTTCCTGTCCTTCAGTCTGGAATGTGAAGGAACAATGAAGGGACCCCACACACACACACACACACACACAGTCTAAAAAATGTTTCTTTGGTCTAGCTTTGAGTCTGAACCAGCTGATGATCATCTGTGGACCTCCAGACGTTCATCAACCAGAACTGAACGATGTACCACCAGCGGGACATGAACCACAGCTTGAGGAAACAGGAAACAGAATTCTTGGAATTAATTTTTTACAGTTTTTATGGAGGGGTCCGCCTCTGTGTGCAGGGGGTGGGGCCCCTGTGTGTGTGTGTGTGTGTGTGTGTGTGTGTGTGTTTTGGAGGGAAACGGAGAACAATCACAGTCAGAGTGGTGTGGAGTGTTGGGCAGGGCCGGACACACACACACACACACACACACACACACACACACACACACACACACACACACACACACACTCTGACCTCTGGACTTTTCTTCTTCTCCTGGAACACGAGGACGTCTTCGTCTTCTTCTGTCCGCTGTGAGCTGCAGGTCGACTTTTCTTCTTCTGTGGTTTCAAACTCGTCTGTTTCTTCTTCTTCACTCGGTTTAATCGCACCTCGTCTCGTCTGTAACGCCGTGGCGCTCTTTGAACGATGACTTTTGGTCTGTCGCTCTGTTGATCTGCG
This sequence comes from Miichthys miiuy, assembly GCA_036365135.1. Lineage (NCBI taxonomy): Eukaryota > Metazoa > Chordata > Actinopteri > Sciaenidae > Miichthys > Miichthys miiuy. The sequence continues at coordinate 3,175,353 of CM071602.1, read as the reverse complement.
GCATTTGTCACGACTTGCCGTCCTCGCCGTGGATTTGTTCGTTGGATCGGTGCTGAAGATTTGAGACCTGATGGAGGTGGAGTCTGCTCAGCTGCAGGGCAACTATAATTTGCTGGAGGGTCGATTCAAACAGCTGCAAGGTAAGAACCCGACCAGAACCCGACCAGAACCTGACGGGTCAGAGGTCACAGCAGCACAGGGAGGAAGGAGAGCTGGTCTTGTGGTATTGTTGGTCTTGCTGGTTTTGCTGGTCTTGGTGGTCTTGTTAGTCTTGGTGGTCTTGTTAGTCTTGGTGGTCTTGCTGGTCTTGGTGGTCTTGCTGGTCTTGGTGGTTTTGCTGGTCTTGGTGGTCTTGGTGGTCTTGCTGGTCTTGGTGGTTTTGCTGGTCTTGGTGGTCTTGGTGGTCTTGTTGGTCTTGGTGGTCTTGGTGGTTTTGCTGGTCTTGCTGGTCTTGGTGGTTTTGCTGGTCTTGGTGGTCTTGCTGGTCTTGCTGGTCTTGGTGGTTTTGCTGGTCTTGGTGGTCTTGGTGGTCCTGGACCTCAATAAGAAACCTGATTATTTTTTTTTCATCATTGACGTTGTCGATAAAGTTTCTGTTGAAGGTTCTGATGCAGGTAGAACAGGAGGAGCAGTTGATTAGTCCTCGCTCTGCTCCGCCCGATGACATCCTGACACGTTGGCACGCTAATGCTAGTAGCACGTAGCTTGTAGCTTCTAGCTTCTAGCTCATAGCTTGTGGCTTGTAGCTCATGGCTCATAGTGCTCATTGATCTGTGGAGGTGAAATGAACACTGCTCTGGCAGGAAGAGAAGTTTGGATCAGGAGAACTGTTTAACCTCTGATGAGTTCTGGTTCTTGACCCGGTTCTGTTGTAATGAACCTGGAGGTTGACAGTATTTGGACGTTGCCATGGCGTTCTCGTGATGTTTGCTGAGGTGGTCGAGGTCTCCAGAGTCTGAGGAACCCTGGTGCTGTTGTCGAGCAGCTAACATGCTAAATGTTAGCTAACATTTAGCATGTTAGCTAACATTTAGCATGTTAGCTAACATTTAGCACATTTGCGTAGCAGTTGAGAGAGGATTCATCAGTCTGGACTCAGGACAAGCTAACATGGCTAAACACTGCTAAAACACACCTAACTTCCTGTTCCTGTATTTGTGTGTGTGTGTGTGTGTGTGTGTGTGTGCAGATGAGCGTGAGGCGGTGCAGAAGAAGACCTTCACTAAGTGGGTCAACTCTCACCTGTCCAGAGTGTCGTGCAGGATTACCGACCTGTACATGGACCTGAGAGACGGACGCATGCTCATCAAACTGCTGGAGGTCCTGTCAGGAGAGAGACTGGTACTACACACTGTACTACACACTGTACACACACACTGTACTACACACTATACACGATGTACTACACACTGTACACAATGTACTACACACTGTACACACACACTGTACTACACACTGTACACACTGTGCTACACACTGTTCACACTGTACTACACACTGTACACACACTGTACACACACTGTACTACACCCTGTACACACTGTACTACACACTGTACCACTGTACTACACACTGTACACACTGTACTATACACTCTACACACACCGTACTATACACTCTACACACACCATACTACACACTCTACACACACTGTGTACACACTGTATTACACACTGTACACACTGTACTACACACAGTACACATAGTACACACAGTACACACAGGTGTTGGATAGTACTTTTGGCCAGCAGCATACAGGAAGTGATGTCACAGCTGACCCAGGCTCCTTCCTTCCTGTTGGAGCCAGATAAGTATTCTGAGCACGCTCAGTGTCCTTCCTGTGCTGCGTTTAGGTTCAGGGTGATGGTCGGGTTTCTCCACGTCCTCCAGGTTTGGTTTCACTGCTCGCTCACAGGAAGTCTTTTATTATTGTCCTGTGTGTGTGTGTGTCCAGCCGAAGCCCACCAAAGGTCGGATGCGTATCCACTGTCTGGAGAACGTGGACAAAGCTCTGCAGTTCCTGAAGGAGCAGAGGGTTCACCTGGAGAACATGGGCTCTCATGACATCGTGGACGGGAACCACAGACTGACGCTGGGCCTCATCTGGACCATCATCCTCCGCTTCCAGGTAACGTCGGGCTGTCAGTTCACAGTCAGTGGTGTTACCATGGTGACCAGTCCACACACTGAATCTGCTGTTAGCATGCTAACAGAACCGGGCTCAGCAGCCGGAGTGTTAAAGTAATGTGATTACTAAAGAAGTACTCTGTAGCTGCCTTTAAAGTGAGGAGTAATAGATTACATGCTGTCAGTACTGGATCTGACAGCAGGTGGAAAACACAGAGCCACGCCCCCTTTCATTACTCATTAACAGCCCAGCCTCTGATTGGTTGACTGCCTCAGCGTCAGGTTAAAGTCCAAGTTTGTTCATGTTTTACTGACAGCAGGCTGTCGTCATGGAAACAGAGTCCAGGTGACATCACACACACTCCTGGGTTGACATTTGACCATTGCCTGAGACGCTGACTAATCAGCTGTGACTTCCTCCCTAAATGCTCCAATCAGAGCTGCTGTAGGAGTTTTCACAAACAGCTCCACCAGTCAGATCGCAGAAACACTTAACTGCGTTTTAGATGACGAGCCAATCAGCTCATCAGCCAATCGAAACAATCAGTTCAGGTGATGTCAGCCAGTCACAATCAAAGAAGTTTCATGTCGCAGTGTACGGGTCAGCCAGGTGTGTTCTCACCTGTACTTGCAGGTGTGTTCTCACCTGTATGTGGAGGTGTGTTCTTACCTGTATGTGCAGGTGTGTTCTTACCTGTTCTCACCTGTTCTCTGGCTGGTCTTGTTTTGATGTTCAGATTCAGGACATCAGCGTGGAGACTGAAGACAACAAAGAGAAGAGATCAGCCAAAGACGCTCTGCTGCTGTGGTGTCAGATGAAGACAGCAGGGTGAGACTCAAACCATGTATTAATACTACGAGTACTGCTGATACTACAAGTACTGCTGATACTACGAGTACTGCTGATACTACGAGTACTGCTGATACTACGAGTACTGCTAATATCAGCAGTAAATTACGATTCTCTGTAATGAATAATTCATTATTTACGTTTCATCTCTGACCTCATCAACAACAGCAGCGATGACTCAACACCAGGTGTGTTTCTCCTCAGGTATCCCAACGTAAACATCCACAACTTCACTACGAGCTGGAGAGACGGGATGGCCTTCAACGCTCTCATCCACAAACACAGGTAACATCATCTTCAACACACACAGGTAACATCTTCATCACACAGGTAACGTCATCTTCATCACGCACAGGTAACATCTTCATCACACAGGTAACATCATCTTCATCACGCACAGGTAACATCTTCATCACACAGGTAACATCTTCATCACACAGGTAACATCTTCATCATACAGGTAACATCTTCATCACACAGGTAACATCTTCACCATACAGGTAACATCATCTTCATCACACACAGGTAACATCTTCATCACACACAGGTAACATCATCTTCATCGTGCAGGTAACATCTTCATCACACACAGGTAACATCTACATCATCACACACAGGTAACATCATCTTCATCACACACAGGTAACCTCATCTTCATCACACACAGGTAACATGAGGGTTCTGTTGGGTTCTGTGTGTTCTGTTCAGGCCCGACCTGATCGACTTTGACAAGCTGAAGAAGTCCAACGCTCACTACAACCTGCAGAACGCTTTCAACCTGGCAGAACAACACCTGGGCCTCACCAAGCTGCTGGACCCAGAGGGTAAGATCCTGATCCAGTTTAACTGAACTGGGCCTGAGACCTGCAGTGAGTCAGTCGGTCCAGTTCAGAGACTCAGCCTCCATGCTGTGTTTGTGTTGCAGATATCAGCGTGGACCATCCCGACGAGAAGTCCGTCATCACCTACGTGGTCACCTACTATCACTACTTCTCCAAGATGAAGGCTCTGAAGGTCGAAGGCAAACGCATCGGAAAGGTCCGAGACTGAGACTGAGACTCATAAAAACTGAGACTGAGACTGAGACTGATAAAGACTTAGTCTAGATCTAGTTGGCGTGGATGAACCAGCGCTGGTGCAGGAGGTGGAGGGTTACCAGTTAGATATAGTTGGACTCACCTCCACGCACAGCGCTGGTTCTGAAACTAAAATCCTGGAGAGGGTCTGGACTGTCTCCTTTACAGAGTTGCCCAGAGTGAGAGGCTCCAGGCGGGTGTGGGGATACTCACAAGGCCCCGGCTGAGCGCTGCAGTGTGGAAGGTCGCCTCCATGTGACTGCAAGTCGCTGAGCGAAGGTTCTGCCTGTTCATAAGTGTACTCCGAACACTGTAGGTCCATGATCCACTGTGTGGTTGTGTGTCTGTGTTCAGATTCAGGATATCCACGTGGAGACTGACAAAGACATCAAACCATGTACTAATACTACGAATACTGCTGATACTACGAGCATTTGGTCCTGCTGATGTGTTCTGAGTGTCATGTGATGAAATATGAAGAAGATGTCTGTCTTCTTGTGCAGGTGTTGGATAACGCCATAGAGACAGAGAAGATGATTGAGAAGTACGAGTCTCTGGCCTCAGACCTGCTGGAGTGGATCGAGCAGACCATCATCATCCTCAACAACAGGAAGTTTGCCAACTCTCTGGTCGGAGTTCAGCAGCAGCTTCAGGCCTTCAACACCTACAGGACAGTGGAGAAGCCCCCAAAGTCAGAGCCTTCACTGAACCGTGTCTCCTACACCCTGTCTCCTCCTCTCTCCTCCTCCCCTCCTCTTGTCGCCTCATCTCACCTCCTCTTGTCTCCTTTCTCCTCCTCTCTCCTCCTTGTCCTTCAGGTTCACGGAGAAGGGGAACCTGGAGGTTCTCCTCTTCACCATCCAGAGTAAAATGAGAGCCAACAACCAGAAGGTCTACATGCCGAGAGAGGGCAAGCTCATCTCAGACATCAACAAGGTCAGAAATCTGCAAGACTCCAAGACTGAGGTCCAGGACTGAGTTCCAGGACTGAGTTCCAGGACTGAGGTCCAAGACTGAGGTCCAAGACTGAGGTCCAGGACTGAGGTCCAAGACTGAGGTCCAGGACTGAGGTCCAAGACTGAGGTCCAGGACTGAGGTCGATCAGCTGATCAGATAAATTGATTTTATAAATAAAATGTAAAAATTCAGTTTCCAAACAAACAAATATCAGCTGTTAATAATTTGTCAGCTGTCTGAGTTCAGGTGTGAACAGTGCGTCATGTATTCTGTCGTGTTGTTGGTGGATTCACTTTGTGTTGTTCTGTGACTCTGCAGCGACCTCTGCTGGTTCATACTTTATATTATCATGATCTGCTCTTGAACTGTATCTCCGGTCCTTCTGGGCCAGAGATGGACCGGAGGAGTCCACAGTTTGGTTCTTGGTGTTTGACCTGGTCATGTTCGTCAGGCCTGGGAGCGACTGGAGAAGGCGGAGCACGAGAGGGAGTTGGCTCTGAGGACGGAGCTGATTCGTCAAGAGAAACTGGAACAACTTGCCAGACGCTTTGACCGCAAGGCGGCCATGAGAGAGACGTGGCTGAGTGAGAACCAGAGGCTGGTGTCACAGGTAGGAAGAGGACAGCTACCAGGTGCGACACGTCCTGTCACGGTTCTTATTTGTTGGTTTCATGAATGTCTTCTTTTCTCTCCAGGACAACTTTGGATTCGACCTTCAGGCCGTTGAGGCGGCCACCAAGAAGCACGAGGCGATTGAGACAGACATCGCGGCGTACGAGGAGCGTGTCCAGGCCGTGGTCGCTGTGGCTAAGGAGCTGGAGGTGGAGCACTACCACGACATCAAACGCATCGCGGCCAGGAAGGACAACGTGATCCGGCTGTGGGAGTACCTGCTAGAGCTGCTGAAGGCCCGCAGACAGAGACTAGAGATGAACCTGGGCCTGCAGAGGGTCTTCCAGGAGATGCTCTACATCATGGACTGGATGGATGAGATGAAGGTACACTGACAATGTTCCTATCTTTGAGCTCGGGCAGAGGGCTGATGGTTGGCGTCTTAACTGTTGGTCGTCTTTGTTTTAGATGTTGCTGCTGTCTCAGGATTATGGGAAACATCTGCTCGGTGTGGAGGACCTGCTGCAGAAACACACCCTGGTCGAGGCTGACATCGCCATCCAGGCTGACAGGGTGAAGGCTGTTTCCACCAACGCCAACAAATACTCCGTGAATGATGATGGTGAACAGCATCCTTTGGTTTCAAATAATTTGTCCACATTCTGACTTCATCGTGTTTATTCTGTTCTGACTTCCTAACAAGGAGTTTTGTAGCACCAGGACCACGGGCGGTAGCTAACATAGTGTCTTCCTATCCAGGCTACAAGCCCTGCGACCCGCAAGTCATTCAGGACCGGGTTTCCCACCTGGAGTTCTGCTACCAGGAGCTGACACAGCTGGCCGCTGAGCGCCGTGCCCGTCTGGAGGAGTCCCGCCGCCTCTGGAAGTTCTTCTGGGAGATGGCGGAAGAGGAGGGCTGGATCCGTGAGAAGGAGCAAATCCTGTCCTCTGTCGAGCACGGTAAAGACCTGACGGGGGCACTACGCCTCCTCAGCCAGCAACGCGCCCTTGAGGATGAGATGAGCGGCCGTGCTGGCCACCTCCAACACACCATTGCAGAGGGCCAGGCCATGGTGGAGTCTGGACACTTCGCCGCCACCAAGATCCAGGAGCGTATCGCTGACCTGCAGGCTCAGTGGGCGGCGCTGGAGCAGCTGGCTGTGGCGAGGAAGAAGCGGCTGGAGGATGCTCTGGCACTGCACCAGTTCCAAGCTGATGCAGATGATGTTGACGCCTGGACCCTGGACGCCCTGCGCATTGTCTCCAGCGGAGAGACAGGCCATGACGAGTTCTCCACGCAGGCTCTGGTCAGGAAGCACAAGGATGCCGCGGCAGAGGTGGCCAGCTACCGTCCAGTCATTGACTCACTTCATGAGCAGGCCGCCTCACTGCCTGAGGAGGATGCCGAGTCAGAGGAGGTGCGCGGTCGGTTGGCCGGCATTGAGGAACGCTACAAGGAAGTGTCAGAACTGACGAAGCTGAGGAAGCAGGTGCTGCAGGACGCTCTGGCGCTGTACAAGATGTTCAGCGAGGCAAACGCTTGTGAGGTTTGGATCGACGAGAAGGAGCTGTGGCTGAACAGCATGGAGATCCCTGAAAAACTGGAGGACCTGGAGGTCATACAGCACAGGTAGGACTACAAGAGGCTGCATGTTTGCGATGTTACACCTCTTTTAGCCAGCACCACATTCATGTGGACTGTGTCCTCTGCAGGTTTGAGAGTCTGGAGCCTGAGATGAACAACCAGGCGTCTCGTGTTGCTGTGGTGAACCAGATTGCCCGGCAGCTGATGCACAATGGTCACCCTAGTGAAAAGGACATCAAGACCCAGCAGGACAAACTCAACAACAGGTACAGACAGATGTAACTAGCTGTAAACACTGTGACACTGCAGGTGTGATTGTACCTGTAGACTGATGATCCTCTCCTCTAGGTGGAGCCAGTTCCGTGATCTGGTGGACCAGAAAAAGGAGTCCTTGAACTCAGCTCTGGGAGTGCAGAATTACCACCTTGACTGCAACGAGACCAAGTCCTGGATCAAAGAAAAGACCAAAGTCATCGAATCCACCCAGGAGCTGGGCAATGACCTCACCGGGGTCATGGCCCTGCAGCGCAAACTTACGGGTATGGAGCGTGACCTGGCCGCCATCGAGGACAAACTGTGTGATCTGCGAGGCGAGGCTCAGCGGCTGGCAGAGGAGCACCCCGACCAGGCCAAGGCCATTACAGGCCGTCTGGCTGAGATCACCGCTGTCTGGGAGGAAATGAAGAACACTCTGAAGAACCGTGAGGAGTCTCTGGGAGAGGCCAGGAAGCTGCAGCAGTTCCTGCGTGAGTTGGACGACTTCCAGTCCTGGTTGTCCCGCACTCAGACAGCTATCGCCTCTGAGGACATGCCCAACACGCTTGCTGAAGCCGAGAAGCTCATGACCCAGCACGATGGGATCAAGAATGAGATCCAGAATTATGAGGAAGACTACCAGAAGATGAGGGACATGGGCGAGATGGTGACACAGGGCCAGACGGACGCGCAGTACATGTTCCTGCGACAGCGGCTGCAGGCGCTCGACACCGGCTGGAACGAGCTGCACAAGATGTGGGAGAACCGGCAGAACCTGTTGTCCCAGTCCCACGCTTACCAGCTGTTCCTCAGGGACACCAAGCAGGCCGAAGCCTTCCTCAACAACCAGGTAACCTCACCTCACGTCACCGTAGTCTAGTTTAGTCCGTCCAATATGTTTTCAGCTTACAATGCATTTTCCAGATTTCAGAGGATATTCAGGTCTTCAGAGAACATTACTAATGATTCCTCTGACCTTTCCTGTTGTTCTCCAGAGGATGAATCCTTTTGATTTTAAAGATCTCTGCTGTCTCACTGACCTGTGTCCTTGCCCGGCAGGAGTACGTACTCGCTCACACTGAGATGCCCACCACGCTGGAGGGCGCCGAGGCCGCCATCAAGAAGCAGGAGGACTTCATGACCACGATGGACGCCAACGAGGACAAGATCAACGGCGTAGTGGAGGCCGGCAGGCGGTTGGCCAGCGATGGAAACATCAACGCCGAACGCATCCAGGAGAGAGTCGCCTCCATCGATGACAGGTAGACGTCAGCTTTGATCAGTTCATACAGGAACCGATGAAGATCAAGTGTCACGATAAAAAGCTGCAGACACTAAATGGACCTTTTTAGTGAATGAGAGCGAACCATCAAACCTCCGACTGTAACAACGCTCAGTGCAGATTATTGAAGTTCGACCCACTGACAGGTTATCATCTGTGGAGGCATCTCAAAGCTGCTCTGATCGTGTAGAGTCTCATCGAGAGAAATGAGCTGTTTTCTCAGCTGATTTATTGGCTCACTAAACAGTTTAGTCATGAGTTTATGGTCACAGTCTCTAGTGTAAGTCTTTAAAAAAAAATTATGTTTTATATGTTCTTTAGGGCGGGGCTACTGACTGATTGACAGGTCATTCTCAGTGAGTCGGTGCAGCTCAGCTCAGATTCTCAAGGGGCAGACAGGACCGCCCACCAGCTCTACACTCTCCAAATATGGTCACTTCTGGCTTCAAAAAAACTAAATGGCTGCGCCAAACTCAAAACAGTTGATTGCAAACCAACAGGTGATGCCACTGTGGCGTCGTCAGTGTTCCCTGCAGCCAATCAGCATGAAGTATTGGTGATGATCCTCTGTGTTTCAGGCACAAAAAGAACAGGGAGGCTGCGGTGGAGCTGCTGATGAGGCTGAAGGACAACAGAGACCTGCAGAAGTTCCTTCAGGACTGTCAGGAGGTCAGAGTCTGTCAAACACTCAGACTTTGTCTAACATCGTGCTCAGACCGTGAACCTCTCTGTGTTTGTGTTTGCAGCTGTCTCTGTGGATCAACGAGAAGATGCTCACGGCTCAGGACATGACCTACGACGAGGCCAGGAACCTGCACAGCAAGTGGCTCAAGCACCAGGCCTTCATGGCCGAGCTGCAGTCCAACAAAGAGTGGCTGGACAAGATCCAGAAGGTGTGGCCCTCTTTATGATGCGTTCACTGCACATGTGCACCTGAACTGTGCACAGACTGATCACCTGTGATCTAGATTAGCATGAGCAAACACAAGTTCTTGTTTGAAAGGTTTCACAAGGATTGTTGATAACTACAGGGATGAATCATAGCTACATAGCTCAGTAGCTAACGTGTTGCATGGAGAAATACAGAATAGACTGTAACAGGAGGGAGCTAGCTGACTCATGTTAGCATGCTGTGGTGTGGCTTTGACCCGGGTTCTTTGTGTTTGTTGGACCGCAGGACGGTGCGCTGCTTGTGTCGGAGAAGCCAGAGACGGAGGCGGTGGTGAAGGAGAAGCTGTCGGCGCTCCACGCCATGTGGCAGGACTTAGAGTCCACAACGCAGACGAAAGCTCAGTGTCTGTTCGATGCCAACAAGGCCGAGCTGTTCACGCAGAGCTGCGCCGACCTCGACAAGTGGATGGGAGGCCTCGAGGGTCAAATCCAGTCCGACGACTACGGCAAAGACCTGACGTCCGTCAACATCCTGCTTAAGAAACAGCAAGTACGTGATAGGAGTGCTGAGAGTACTGACAGTACTGCGAGTACTGACAGTACTGCGAGTACTACTGCAGTGAACCAAGTTTTATTATGAGCCAGTGATAACAGGAAGTACTCTAGAGTACTTTAGCTGTAACAGAGTACTTTAACTGTAACAGAGTACTGCTGTATGGTCTGGTCCCATAGATGCTGGAGAAGCAGGTGGAGGTGCGTCAGAGGGAGGTGGTGGAGCTGCAGAGCCAGGTGCAGGCTCTGGGTCAGGAGGTGAAGGACACTGATGAGGTGGACGGGCGGAGGCAGTTGGTGGAGAGGAAGTTCCAGGAGCTGCTGGAGCCCCTGAGACGCCGCAGGAACTTCCTGGTGGCATCGAGAGAAGTTCACCAGTTCAACCGAGACGTTGAGGACGAGATCGTAAGTAAACCAGGCCGAACCTGTCTGTCTGTCTGTCTGTCTGTCTGTCTGTCTCTCTGTCTGACTGTCTGTCTCTCTGAATGTCTGTCTGTCTCTCTGAATGTCTGTCTCTCTGACTGTCTGTCTCTCTGTCTGACTGTCTGTCTCTCTGAATGTCTGTCTCTCTGTCCTCAGCTCTGGGTTCAGGAGAGGTTTCCTGTCGCCATGTCCACGGATCATGGTCAGAACTTGCAGACGGTTCAGCTGCTCATCAAAAAGAACCAGGTGAGAGCAGAACACCTGAGACAGTCTGTGTGGATGACAGGTGGACAGGTGAATCATGTGATGGGACGAGGTGTCCATCAACCAATCAGTGATCATGAATCTGTTGCAGACCCTTCAGAAGGAGATCGCAGGTCATCAGCCTCGTATTGATGACATAATGGAGCGCAGTGAGAGTCTCCTGAAGGACGCCTCGTCCAGCGGTGATGTCATCCGTCAGCGCCTGGCCGACCTGCAGGAACTGTGGCGGCAGCTGACGGAGGAGGCGGAGCTCCGTCACAGCCGACTGGAGGAGGCGCACAAAGCCCAGCAGTACTACTTTGATGCAGCCGAGGCCGAGGCGTGGATGAGCGAGCAGGAGCTGTACATGATGTCAGAGGAGAAGGCCAAGGTGAGGGCGGAGACAGGACACACCTGTCAGCCTGTGATAGGCTGAGCCTGCAGGCAGGATTCAGGGCTAAATGTTTATGATTTGTCATTGGTCAGGACGAGCTGAGCGCCGTCACCATGCAGAAGAAGCATCAGATCGTGGAGCAGGCGGTGGAGGACTACGCCGAGACCGTCCACCAGCTGTCCAAGACCAGCAGAGGACTGGTGGCTGACGGACACCCCGAAAGGTGCGCACACCACGCCAGGACACCACGCCAGTCTGAACCGGTTTGTGTTATCGCCATGGTAACAGGAGTGTGTGTGTGTGTGTGTGTGTGTGTGTGTGTGTGTGTGTGTGTGTCAGTGAGCGTATCAGCATGCGTCAGTCTCAGGTGGATAAGCTCTACGCTGGCCTGAAGGACCTATCAGAGGAGAGGCGGGGCAAACTGGATGAGAGGCTCCGCCTCTTCCAGCTGAACCGTGAGGTCGATGACCTGGAGCAGTGGATCGCTGAGCGGGAGGTGGTGGCCGGGTCGCATGAGCTGGGACAGGACTACGAACATGTCACCGTACGTCACCGTGACTGACAGTACTGAGTATTATTTATGATCGCATGACCGCTGACCTCTAAGCTCTGTGCTCAGATGCTGCAGGAGCGTTTCCGGGAGTTCGCCCGGGACACCGGGAACATCGGCCAGGAGCGCGTGGACGCTGTCAACCGCCTGGCAGACGAGCTGATCAACACCGGCCATGGTGATGCAGCGACAGTGGCAGAGTGGAAAGATGGGCTGAACGAGGCCTGGGCCGACCTGCTGGAGCTCATCGACACCCGGACGCAGATCCTCGCCGCCTCCTTCGAACTTCACAAGTTCTACCACGATGCCAAGGAGATCCTGGGACGGATTGTGGATAAGCAGAAGAAGCTGCCAGAGGAGGTGGGACGCGACCAGAACACGGTGGAGACACTGCAGAGGATGCACACCACTTTCGAACATGACATCCAGGCCCTGGGAACACAGGTCAGTTACATCATGGGAACTCTTTGGGTTTTTGGAGACACTTATGGGGTGGCAGATGATTCCACACGGGGAGTTTAACCCTCGACCTTTGTGTTGCAGGTGAGGCAGCTGCAGGAGGATGCGGTGCGCCTTCAGTCGGCGTACGCCGGAGACAAAGCCGACGACATCCAGCGGAGGGAGAGCGAGGTGCTGGAAGCCTGGAGGAGTCTGCTGGAGGCCTGCGATGGACGCAGGGTCCGCCTCCTCGACACCGGGGACAAGTTCAGGTTCTTCAGCATGGTCCGAGACCTGATGCTGTGGATGGAGGATGTGATCCGGCTCATCGAAGCCCAGGAGAACCCCAGGTAAGCAGAGCGTACTGCTGTCTGGAACTCATGATGTGACGTGAGCGGTGATAAACGTCTTATGTTTCCTCGTGTGTTCAGAGACGTGTCGTCAGTGGAGCTGCTCATGAACAACCATCAGGGCATCAAGGCCGAGATCGACGCCCGAAACGACAGCTTCACAGCCTGCATCGAGCTGGGGAAAGCCCTGCTGGCCCGAAAACACTATGCTTCAGAGGAGGTGAGGACATGAGCAGAGAGAGATGAAATAAATAAAGTCCAAACTAATGTGATTTTAAAAAAAGAGAATAACAGATGAGAACACACAAAATATTTTTATTTATTCTTCTTTTTTCTGTTAAAATTCAAGAATAAGAATTTTAGATTTCAACATTTGTAATTTGATTTAAAATATTATAAATAAATATATAAATATAAGGATTTTTTTTATTATAAATGTTTATTTTTTATTTGCAGTGCAAAAGAATCAAAAATCAGAACGAGCGTCATTATTTTAGTTTGAAGCTTTGTTAACTCTCATTACTTATTTACATAAACATCAGCTGGAGCCTATCCCAGCTCCAACATAATGTAATCTGATTACTTCAGACATTTCAGACAGACGAGGGCGGCCGTGGCTCAGTGGTAGAGTGGGTCGTCCAATTACCCGAAGGTTATTTTTGAAAAAATTGGAAGGTGAGGTGAAGGTGGTGGGGTGGTAGTCCACCTCCTTGCCACAGCCGAGGTGCCCTTGAGCAAGGCACCGTACCCCCTAACATCTGCTCCCCGGGCGCTGCGAATTGATGCTCGCCGCTCCAGTATATATGTGTATATGGCATCTGTCTGTGTGATCCTGTGCATGTGTTCCGACAGGCGCCAGCTGGATGGGATAAACGCAGAGGAATAATTTCACGAAACATGATTAATAAAGTTTCAGCTTGACTTAACTTTAAATAATATTCAGCTTCAGAACAGGACAGACAGGTGAACAGGACAGACAGGTGAACAGGACAGACAGGTGAACAGGTGTGTCCGTCTCTCTGTGTTCAGATTAAGGAGAAGTTGCTGCAGCTGACGGACAAGAGGAAAGAGATGATTGACAAGTGGGAGGACCGGTGGGAGTGGCTACGACTCAGTAAGACTCACACACTTCCTGTTTCCACACACTTCCTGTTTCCATGACACAGGGTCAGAGGTCAGAGGTCACAGAGCTGGAAACGCCGCAGGTGGTTTAGTCACATGACTGTGTGCCGCACAGGAAGCTTCATTATCAAAGAGCGAAACATTTACTCACACGGCTGCCATTTTGTTTCACGTCACACTTACCTGTCGAGTTTGAACGACCTGAAACAGGAAACAGGAAGTAACACACATATATAAATATAAATTAACAGCTGAAACACTTCCTGTTGACTTTTCATATTAAAAATCAACAATTTAAAATGCAGGAAAGCTTTTATTTTGACACATCTGTACAGGAAGTGTTTAGTTTCATTAGAAACAGTTGTTAGTCCACAAGGTAGTGAGACGTGAACAGGTGATGTTGGTCTGACTCTCCTCCCTCCTCGTGTCCTCCCTCCTTGTGTCCTCCCTCCTCATGTCCTCCCTCCTCGTCTCCTCCCCCTTGTGTCCTCTCCCCTCCTGTCATCCCCCCTCGTGTCCTCTCCCCTCCTGTCATCCCCCCTCGTGTCCTACCTCCTCCTGTCCTCTCTCCTCATGTCCTCTCCCCTCCTGTCCTGTCCTCCCCCTCCTGTCATCCCCTCTTGTCCTCTCCCCTCCTGTCATCCCCCCTCGTGTCCTACCTCCTCCTGTCCTCTCCCCTCCTGTCATCCCCCCTCGTGTCCTACCTCCTCCTGTCCTCTCTCCTCCTGTCCTCTCCCCTCCTGTCCTGTCCTCCCCCCTCCTGTCATCCCCCCTCTTGTCCTCTCCCCTCCTGTCATCCCCCCTCGTGTCCTACCTCCTCCTGTCCTCTCCCCTCCTGTCATCCCCCCTCGTGTCCTACCTCCTCCTGTCCTCTCCCCTCCTGTCCTGTCCTCCCCCTCCTGTCATCCCCTCGTGTCCTCTCCCTCCTGTCATCCCCTCGTGTCCTACCTCCTCCTGTCCTCTCCCTCCTGTCATCCCCCTCGTGTCCTACCTCCTTCTGTCCTCTCTCCTCATGTCCTCTCCTCCTGTCCTATCCTCCCCCTCCTGTCCTCCCCCTCCTGTCATCCCCTCGTGTCCTCTCCTCCTGTCATCCCCTCGTGTCCTCTCCTCCTGTCCTCCCCCTCCTGTCATCCCCTCGTGTCCTCTCCTCCTGTCATCCCCTCGTGTCCTACCTCCTCCTGTCCTCTCCCCTCCTGTCATCCCCCCTCGTGTCCTACCTCCTCCTGTCCTCTCCCCTCCTGTCATCCCCCCTCGTGTCCTACCTCCTCCTGTCCTCTCTCCTCATGTCCTCTCCCCTCCTGTCCTGTCCTCTCCCCTCGTGTCCTCTCCCCTCGTATCCTCTCCCCTCCTGTCCTCCCCCCTCCTGTCATCCCCCCTCGTGTCCTCTCCCTCCTGTCATCCCCTCGTGTCCTCTCCCCTCCTGTCCTCCCCCTCCTGTCATCCCCCTCGTGTCCTCTCCTCCTGTCATCCCCTCGTGTCCTCTCCTCCTGTCCTCCCCCTCCTGTCATCCCCTCGTGTCCTCTCCTCCTGTCATCCCCTCGTGTCCTACCTCCTCCTGTCCTCTCCTCCTGTCATCCCCTCGTGTCCTACCTCCTCCCGTCCTCTCCTCCTGTCATCCCCTCGTGTCCTACCTTCTCCTGTCCTCTCTCCTCATGTCCTCTCCCCTCCTGTCATCCCCCCTCGTGTCCTCTCCCCTCCTGTCATCCCCCCTTGTGTCCTCTCCCCTCGTGTCATCTCCCCTCATGTCCTCTCCCCTCCTGTCCTCTCCCCTCCTGTCATCCCCCCTCGTGTCCTACTTCCTCCTGTCCTCTCCTCTCCCCTCCTGTCATCCCCCCTCCCCTCCTGTCATCCCCCCTCGTGTCCTCTGTCCTTGTCTGCTCCCCCCTCAGTCCTGGAGGTGCACCAGTTCTCGCGGGATGCGGGCGTGGCCGAGGCGTGGTTGCTGGGTCAGGAGCCGTACCTGTCCAGCAGGGAGATGGGTCAGAGCGTGGACGAGGTGGAGAAGCTCATCAAACGCCATGAGGCCTTCGAGAAATCGGCCGCTACGTGGGAGGAGCGCTTCTCCGCTCTGGAGCGGCTGACTACGGTGAGGCGAAGGGGACAAAACACGTTAACTCAGAGCTAAGCCGGAGTTAGCCACAGCTAACGTTTCTTGGTGGTTGTCATGACTCCCCCCTCCAGCCAATCACAGCTGTCTGTCTGTCTTGCAGCTGGAGCTGCTGGAGGTGAGGAGGCAACAGGAGGAAGAGGAGAGGATGAGGAAGCCGCCGTCTCCCGAGCCGCCCGTCATTCAGCAGGAAGAGGCTGAACAGCAGAGGTGAGAGTTTGACCACAGCGCCCTCTGCAGGACGCCACAGGAAGTGCAGCTTTAATGACTGTGTCTCTCTGCAGCAGGGTCGTCGCTCAGAACGGACTGTCGTCGGATCAGGACTCTCCTCGGGTCAGTATTTAATCATCATCATCGTCATCATCATCACCATGAAATCAGACTGAAGACCAGTCGATTGACTGTCTGTGAAGGTTCTCCATCATCAGGTCAGATTGTTGAAGGTTCATCAGGTCAGAGTGTTGAAGGTTCTCCATCATCAGGTCAGAGTGTTGAAGGTTCTCCGTTATCAGGTCAGAGTGTTGAAGGTTCATCAGATCAGAGTGCTGAAGGTTCTCAGTCATCAGGTCAGAGTGTTGAAGGTTCATCAGATCAGAGTGTTGAAGCTTCTCAGTCATCAGGTCAGAGTGTTGAAGGTTCATCAGGTCTGAGTGTTGAAGGTTCTCCGTCATCAGGTCAGAGTGTTGAAGGTTCATCAGGTCTGAGTGTTGAAGGTTCATCAGATCAGAGTGTTGAAGGTTGTCCGTCATTAGGACAGAGTGTTGAAGGTTCATCAGGTCAGAGTGTTAAAGGTTCATCAGGTCAGAGTGTTGAAGGTTCATCAGGTCTGAGTGTTGAAGGTTCATCAGATCAGAGTGTTGAAGGTTCTCTGTCATCAGGTTAGTGTTGAAGGTACATCAGATCAGAGTGTTGAAGGTTCTCAGTCATCAGGTCAGAGTGTTGAAGGTTCTCAGTCATCAGGTCAGAGTGTTGAAGGTTCTCCGTCATCAGGTCAAAGTGTTGAAGGTTCTCCGTCATCAGGTCAGAGTGTTGAAGGTTCTCTGTCATCACGTCACAGTGTTGAAGGTCAGTCCACACCATCAGTCAGAACTGAAGAAGTCCAGCTGATACGAGAACCTTTGACATGTGTTCAGATTCTTCAAACTCGCAGATTTGTAAGATAGATCCAAGCAGATCATTAACATTTAAAACTGAACTCTGACTTCTTCTGAAGTATTTTCATTATTAATCTGATTCTTACTCGTCAACAGGAAACACTCAAATGTTTTAAATCTAATGCTCTGTAAACACTTCCTGTTCAGGATGCCGTGGATGCTGGCGACCTGGTAAACGGCGTGGCCGAGCGAAGCTCCAAGGAGCCGAGTCCCGGCGGCTCCCCGACACTGGGCAGGAAGAGCAAAAGCAGCCAGTCATCCACGCTACCGTCCAAAAACCAGGACTCGACGTCCTCGTCGCAACTCGAGGGACTCCTGCACCGCAAACACGAGTGGGAGGGGCACAACAAGAAGGCGTCCAACAGGTAAAGATCCTCCGCCACAGGATCCGTCTCGCCCCACAACAAAACACTGCTGATCATGTGACCCTGCTGCTCTGTGATTGGCAGATCGTGGCACAACGTGTATTGTGTCATCAACAACCAAGAAATGGGTTTCTACAAAGACAGCAAGGCGGCGGCTCAGGGAGTCCCGTACCACAACGAAGTACCTATCAGCCTGAAGGAGGCGACCTGTGATGTGGCATCAGACTACAAGAAGAAGAAACATGTCTTCAAACTCCGGTAAGAAGGGTCCGGGTCCAGGTTCTGGTTCTGGTTTAGACTGAACTGTGTCTGAGGACACTCATCAAAAGAACCTCAGGCACCTGAGAACGTGGTCCAGACCAGAACCAGCTGAGAACGTGGTCTGTCTGTAAATATATGCTGTGAACGTTTGTTTGATCTTCTGTTCTGTTTCAGACTCACTGATGGAAACGAGTATCTGTTCCAAGCCAAAGACGAAGTAAGTCTGGATCTTTAGAACTTTAGAACTTTGTGTTTTTGTGTGGTAGTTAGATTTCTGTCATTGAGCCAGTAAATCATCTGTAGAACCACCTGTAGAACTCATAGAATCATGTGTAGAACCCATTGAACCATCTGTAGACCCTGTAGAATCACCTGTAGAACCTGTAAAATTACCTGTAGAGCCTGTAGAATCACCTGTAGAACCTGTAAAATTACCTGTAGACCCTGTAGAATCACCTGTAGAATGACCTGTAGACCCTGTAGAATCACCTGTAAACCCTGTAGACCCTGTAGAATGACCTGTATAACCTGTAGAATGACCTGTATAACCTGTAGAATGACCTGTATAACCTGTAGAATGACCTGTAGACCCTGTAGAATCACCTGTAAACCCTGTAGACCCTGTAGAATGACCTGTATAACCTGTAGAATGACCTGTAGACCCTGTAGAATCACCTGTAAACCCTGTAGACCCTGTAGAATCACCTGTATAACCTGTAGAATGACCTGTATAACCTGTAGAATGACCTGTAAATCCTGTTGACCCTTTAGAATCACCTGTAGAACCTGTAGAATGACCTGTAAACCCTGTAGACCCTGTAGAATCACCTGTAGAATGACCTGTAAACCCTGTAGACCCTGTAGAATCACCTGTAAACCCTGTAGAATCACCTGTAGAATGACCTGTAAACCCTGTAGAATCACCTGTAGAATGACCTGTAAACCCTGTAGAATCACCTGTAGACCCTGTAAGACCTGTTGTGCGTGTTCTCTCTGACCTATGTCACCCCCTGTAGGAGGAGATGAGCACCTGGATCCAGGCCATCCTGAATGCCAACACTGACCGCACCGACATGCAGAGTAGTAACCCCGGCACGCCAGCGTCTGGGCGCGCTCAGACGCTGCCGGCTGCCGTCATGCTCACCACCGAGTCGAGTCCCGGTAAGAGAGAGAAGGACAAAGAGAAGGAGAAGGAGAAACGCTTCAGTCTGTTCAGCAAGAAGAAACAGTAGAACACTGAAGGCACTTTGGTGAAACGGACCGGTCCGATCCCGACCCGCGCTTCGACGCAGGAAATGCCTTATTTAGCTTTAGCTATTTCTCATTACTCGCCGCCAGCTGGAACGTGAACTGACACCTGCGTACGAGCGTGAGTCCAGGTGTGAGCCTCAGGTCTCGTCAGAGGAAAGGTAAGGGACGCCCTCACCTGTCCTCTGACGAGACCTTCATGAAGTTCAACAGCTGTCAGAACGACCAGCCATTAACCTCCCGACACTTCCTGTTCCCTCAAACTGCCGTTCAGTGTTTAAACAGACGGTTAATTTTCACGTTAACAAGGACGTCAGACTCAGTTCAGCATCATGAAGCCAAAACCAAACAAATGAACCTGGCGGTGACATCACTGCTGATGGTGACATCACTGCTGATGTCACAACTGAACAGCCAGTGGCGGGGGTTGACGGCTTTGGAGCAGAAACTGAAGTTTCACCAAAGTGTGCCGTCGGGTTGTTTTTGTGTTGTTTCCTTCACATGGTTGTCCGGTCAGCTGACGAGGCGACGCAGTGCCTGAGAGCGTGCGGCGGCGGCTGTATGACGTCAAATCAACACTCGCCGTCATTTGTTGATTTATTGTTAATGTCTGAACCGCCGTCTGTCGCTCTCTCGCGTTGACGTCGGCGGAGACCACTCTTTTTTGTTTCATTTTATTTTTCTATTTTTCCATTTGTTTGTTTTTTACAATTGTTTTTGTGACGCTGTCTTCAGACAGCCTCTGTTCTTCCTCTGCCGTTGAGAAATTGGACCAATAGTGCATTTTGTTTATTATTTTTGAAGTTTTTTTTTTTTTTGTTCTTTTTCGTCTTAAAAACAGCCAATCACCGTCGAGGAGCCGTATGATGTAAAATATCCACATTGCATGCTTCGTTGGGCAGCGAGCGCCGCCTGAGACACTCACCTGAAACTAAGAGTCTCCTCATTTTTTATCCTTTTCTTTGGTTCTGATGTTTCCAGTCCGAATTATGAAGGTCGGTGTGTATAACGGACACGTAAAGCATCGCGTTGGGTGGTAGACGTACGTCGTGTACCGTCGTCAGGCAGAGAAATGAAGGTTGCTTGCTTCTCGTTCAGATTTTCTGCTCTTTGATACTCGTTGCTCTGCGTCACTGTATATCTATTGTACTGAACATGTATGGAAGTTAACGCCATCTTACTGCACAATCACAAACACATCTATAGGAATGATGAAGCTGTTTGAGGCAAATATTTAAAGTTAGAACATAAAGGCTTTTCTCATGTATGAAACTGCACCTGTAGACTTTAAAGCTTTCTCTCTCTCTGTCAAATATGTGCGATGTCATTAAAGCTTTTAAACTTTAAACTTTCCTGTTTCCTCATTTTACACACCAGCTGCTGACATCATCATTAGTTCACCTGCTCAGAGTCAAATATGGTGCTTTGGCTCCTGGTTCAGTTAGCTGAGCGAGCAAACCACAGTTAGCGCTTTGCTACTTATCAATGTTTCTTTATACAGTCTGTAAATCACCTCGCTACTGTCACATTATTATTACAGAGAAAATGTGCGTTAGCATTTTAATGTTAGCATTAATGCTATTAGGTACCATTAGCTTGTATAAATAATATTATTAGCTTCCATCAGAGGGTGTCCTCTGGTCGTCACGGACGGTCTCTGGAGGTCACGGACGGCCTGTGGTCGTCACGGACAGTCTCTGGTCGTCACGGACGGTCTCTGGAGGTCAACGACGGTCTCTCTAGGTCAACGACGGTCTCTGGTCGTCACGGACGGTCTCTGGACGTCACGGACGGTCTCTGGTCACGGACAGCCTGTGGTCGTCACGGACAGTCTCTGGAGGTCACGGACGGCCTCTGGAGGTCAATGACGGTCTCTGGTCGTCACGGACGGTCGCTGGAGGTCACGGACGGTCGCTGGAGGTCACGGACGGTCGCTGGAGGTCACGGATGGTCTCTGGTCATCATGGACGGTCTCTGGAGGTCACGGACGGTCGCTGGAGGTCACTGACGGTCTCTGGAGTTCCATTTCTTGGTTAAGATCTGTTCTGTCAGTTGAGTCCAGTTGAGGAATTCCATCAGCTGCAGGTTAAAATACACCTCCCATGATGCACCGCAGGCTCTTCAGCACAGAGTGATCTGATTCATGAAGCCGCTGCGCTCCGAGCGGATCTCTGCTACACATAATCCGTTTGTGATGCACACTGGTGTGGCTCCACCGAACACAGAGCGTAGCAAGAACGCACAAGATCTCGCAAATTCACGCATAATCGCGCAATATTGCTGGCTGTAGTCTCTGTTACTCCTGCGATGGCATTCCACGCCGCATCTTTTTTGTAGGTGTCCTTATAAAAAGGATGTGAGGTGTCATAAATGATAGGTTGATTTTGGACCTCCAGAATCAACTTCTCCTCCTCCATGGTGTGAAAAGACGCCTGAAAACCTCTGACCTGTTGACTCGTCGGCCCCGCCCATTATGACGTGTTCTTGTAACGAAACTCAATCCGCGGTGAACACGGAGTATTTTATTTTGAAAACCAACCGGGGTTTTATTTTGTATTTTGTAGCCGATTTCCTTCCCCGCACAATCTGCTCTGTGCTGAATTTATGCGCCGTGCTCCGGCGTCTGTGAAAAATAGAAGCTCTGCGTTTGTGTTGCGGAGGGCTGCCGGTCGCCGCAGTCATTCCGGAGCCGTGTCGCAGCGGAAATTGAAACTGTGTGAGCTGACACATTAAAATTGAAACGTATCGGCGGAGTCGTTCCGCATGCAGTGTATTTTAGGGGTTAGACCGCGCCTGACCGGAGGCGGGAAGCTCGCGGAGGTTAGCGCGAAGGAGACCGGAACCTGGGGCATGGATTTAAAAATAAAATCAAGCTTTCAATAAGAAACGCATCAAAGTCAGATAACTGTCTTCAAAATACACACAGAAATTAACACGAATACTGTCACACACCTGTTATGATCCGCTCAAAACATTTAATTTATGTAACCAGACCTGACCTGTAAATTATGTCTTTACTAAGGTTTATACTTCTACTGAAAACTACTTTTAATATTAATTAATTAAAGTTAAAAATGTATTATTAAATAAGTTCGAGTTTAATTCATTTGTTTCTGTTACTCAAACGGCACAAAGATGAAATAACTTATTTTGAAAGTAACCGGAAGTGCTAGGGTTAATCCTGTCGGTGTTGATGCCGTCGGTGATCCCCGGGATCTCCGTCAATGTCCCGACTTTCCTTCATCATTTTCTGTTTTTGAACCAGACAGCTGCCGCGGGTCTCTGTCGGCTCTCAGCGTCTCTCGCCCGGCCTTCAGGAGCAGGTGCAGTCGGTGTCGGACGGTGTGGATGGTGGGTTGCTCTGGATGCGGACCGACGGGGATAAATCGGCGCTGTAATCTCCGGATTTCAGCTGGAAACAGCCAACAGACGTCGGCGGGAACCGGCGGAGGGATTTTCTGTGATTTCAGCCTTCAGACGTTCGTTTGTGAAATTACCGCCAAACAATTTAATTTATTTAGATTCATTGTTCTGAACGGAATCTCGGTCAGATCAACGGAGATCACAGTGACACCGTAGACTCCCGTTCCCCCCGTTTAACGCTCTGACAGGCGGCTGCTGACACCGAGACATGTGGTCTGAACGGATCCCATATTTATATTTATTCATATTTACTCACGTTTATCTTTAATGTGCTCACATTTCTCCATTCATTCATCAGGTAACAACGTTCTCTTATTAAGAATGTTCCTGCAGGTTCCCGTAACTGCTGTTAGCCCTGTTCTACTGACATGTAAAGAACCTTCTACTTACATTCAAATAACCTTCTACTGACATGTAAAGAACCTTCTACTTACATTCAAATAACCTTCTATTGACAATGTAAAGAACCTTCTACTGACATTTAAAGAACCTTCTACTTACATTCAAAGAACCTTCTATTGACAATGTAAAGAACCTTCTACTGACATGTAAAGAACCTTCTACTGACATGTAAAGAACCTTCTACTGACAATGTAAAGAACCTTCTACTGACATTTAAAGAACCTTCTACTTACATTCAAAGAACCTTCTACTGACAATGTAAAGAACCTTCTACTGACATTTAAAGAACCTTCTACTTACATGTAAAGAACTGTCTACTGACATTTAAAGAGCCTTCTACTTACATTCAAGAACCTTCTATTGACAATGTAAAGAACCTTCTACTGACATTTAAAGAACCTTCTACTTACATTCAAAGAACCTTCTATTGACAATGTAAAGAACCTTCTACTGACATTTAAAGAACCTTCTACTTACATGTAAAGAACCGTCTACTGACATTTAAAGAACCTTCTACTGACATTTAAAGAACCGTCTACTGACATTTAAAGAACCTTCTATTGACAATGTAAAGAACCTTCTACTGACATTTAAAGAACCTTCTACTTACATTCAAAGAACCTTCTATTGACAATGTAAAGAACCTTCTACTGACATTTAAAGAACCTTCTACTTACATGTAAAGAACCGTCTACTGACATTTAAAGAACCGTCTACTGACATTTAAAGAACCTACTACTTACATTCAAAGAACCTTCTATTGACAATGTAAAGAACCTTCTACTGACATTTAAAGAACCTTCTACTTACATGTAAAGAACCGTCTACTGACATGTAAAGGACCTTCTACTGACATGTAAAGAACCTTCTGCTGACATTTAAAGAACCTTCTACTTACATTTATAGAACCTTCTACTGACATTTAAAGAACCTTATACTGACATGTAAGAACCTTCCACTGACATGTAAAGAACCTTCTACTGACATTCAAAGAACCTTCTATTTACATTCAAAGAACCTTCCACTGACATTTAAAGAAACTTCTACTGACAAGTAAAGAACCTTCTACTGACATTCAAAGAACCTTCTATTTACATTCAAAGAACCTTCCACTGACATTTAAAGAAACTTCTACTGACAAGTAAAGAACCTTCTACTGACATTCAAAGAACCTTCTACTTACATTTAAAGAACCTTCTACTAACATTTAAAGAACCTTCTACTTCCATTTAAAGAACCTTCTACTGACATTTAAAGAACCCCTATTAGGACGGTTCTACTTAGATTTAACCTTCATCGTCACCTTCATCGCCACCTTCATCGTGACCTTCGCCATCATCAGGATGACTTTCATTCTCACAAATGGGTTTTACAGTTTCTTGGACGTAGCGCTGTGCTGCTAGCTAAAGCTTTTGTAGTTTTGTAGTCCTGAAGCGCTGACATCATCACTCCACCTGTGACACAGTCATTTGTTTTGGTTGGAATTATGGGAAGTGTAGTTGGCTGTTGCACTGTTAAAGAGACTACATTGATAAACTACAGCTCCCATCAGTATTAGGACCAGCAGCAGGTTTGGATGGACTGAGTTTTCGTAGCCGATGACACATCGCCGTCACACAGGACGAACCTGTTCCTGTCTTTTCTTTGTGGTTCTTTAACGTTGACGTTCCAACATGTCAGATAAGACGGCGCCGCGCTGCCAGCTGAGGCTGGAGTGGATTCATGGGTACAGAGGTCACCAGTGTCGGAATAACCTGTACTACACCGCGGGAAAAGAGGTGGTCTACTTCGTGGCTGGGGTGGGCGTGGTATACAACACCAGAGAACACACCCAGAAGTTCTACCTGGGACACAACGATGACATCATCAGGTGAGGAGGCGGTTCTAACAAGCAGCTGATGCCGGTGTGAACCATTTACACTGCTGCTGTCTGTAGGAGGCGCTCACAACATCTTACCATCTATGTTTAAATGTCTCCTCACCTCCCCGCTTCACCTGTCTCCCTCTCCTCACCTGTCTGTCTCTCAGTCTGGCGATCCATCCAGATAAGATCCAGGTGGCGACGGGTCAGGTGGGTAAGAACCCGTTCATCTGTATCTGGGACACGTACGCCATGCAGACCGTGTCCATCCTGAGGGACGTCCACACACATGGAGTGGCCTGTTTGGCCTTCGACTCTGATGGCCAGGTGAGACCACGTCCCCTCGCGAAGATGTCAGAGTTACAGATGGCAGCGTTCCTGCTGCATTGACTCTGGATGTTTGTTTTGTCTCGTAGCGGCTGGTGTCGGTCGGTCTGGATGCCAAGAACACGCTGTGTGTCTGGGATTGGAGGAGAGGACGAGTCCTCGCCACAGCAACCGGACACTCAGACCGGGTACGACACTGCATTCATTCACACTGAAGTTTAGTTCACTTTAGTCCACCTTAGTCTAGCATAGTCTACCACAGTCCACTTTGGTCCACCACAGTCCACCTTAGTCCACCATAGTCCACTTAAGTTCAGCTTGTCCTGACCCTGATCCTGACTCTGACCCTGATCCTTTGTGTCCTGACCCTGACCCTGATCCTGACCCTGGTCCTTTGTGTCCTGATCCTCACTCTGACCCTGATCTTTTGCGTCCTGCAGATCTTTGATGTGGCCTGGGATCTGTTCCAGTCGAGCCGCCTGGTCAGCTGTGGAGTCAAACACATCAAGGTGAGACAGGAAGTTCAGACTGTGATGTCACAGATGGTGATCATGTGACCTCCTGGTTATTGATGCTCAGTCAGCTGTTTGAACACGTGTGTCCTGTGTGTAGTTCTGGACTCTGTGCGGGAACGCTCTGACTCCAAAGAGAGGGATCTTTGGGAAGACGGGCGACCTGCAGACCATCCTGTGTGTCTCTGCAGCCAAAGACGAGCTGACGTACTCCGGAGCTCTGAACGGTGACGTCTACGTGTGGAGAGGAATCAGTCTGATCAGGACTGTACAGGCCGCACACGGGGTACACACGCTGTATATATGTTCATATATATTTATATTTATATTGAGGTATCTATAATGTGTGCAGTGAAATGTGTTCAGGCGGGAATCTTCAGCATGCACGCCTGTGAGGAAGGATTCGCCACAGGAGGGCGAGACGGGTGCATCCGACTGTGGGACGTGGACTTCAAACCCATCACCAAGATCGACCTGAGGGAGGCGGAGCAGGGATACAAAGGTCTGATCCACCCGCTCACCTGGACACTTCCTGTACACCTTGAATTGGTTTAAAACTTTGTTCATGGTGGGAAGCCGGTGAGAGGTTGTGTTGTTGTCTCAGCAAAGTAACTTAAAGAGAGAAGTAACTGATTACTTCTGGTCGGACAAAACAACACCTGAAGACATCACCTTGAACCTGAGCTGGGCAGTTCTCATGGTCAGGTGTGTTTTCTGTTGCAGGTCTGTCGATCCGCAGTGTTTGCTGGAAGGCTGACCGGATCCTGGCGGGAACACAAGACAGCGAGATCTTCGAGGTCATGGTCCGAGACCGGGACAAACCAGTTCTGTTGATGCAGGGTCACAGCGAGGGCGAGCTGTGGGCGCTCGACCTGCACCCCAAGCAACCGGTCGCCGTCACTGGGAGCGACGACCGCTCCGTCAGGTCGGGCTGACCCACCAACACGTGTCTGTCCCTCACCTGTGTGTCTCTCATTGGTCTGTCTCTAACCTGTCTGTCCCTCACCCATCTGTCTCTCATCTGTCTGTCTTTCACCTGTCTGTCTCTCACATTGTCTGTTTCTCAGGCTGTGGAGTCTTCCTGACCACACTCTACTGGCTCGCTGTAACATGGAGGAATCAGTCCGGAGCGTCTCATTTAATAATGATGGATCTCAGCTCGCTCTGGGCATGAAGGACGGATCATTCACTGTGCTGCGTGTCAGGTGACCTCAGGGTGGCGTTGTTTGTGAACTGGTTCATCCAGTCGTGTCTTGTTTCAAAGCTGAGATGAATATAATTTCATTTGAGGAAGTTGAAGTTGAGGTAATGAACCGTTGTTTTCAGGGACATGACGGAGGTCGTACACATCAAAGACAGGAAGGAGGTGATCCACGAGCTGAAGTTCTCACCGGACGGTTCCTTCCTGGCGGTGGGATCAAACGACGGGCTCGTAGACATCTATGCTGTCGCTCAGCGATACAAGAAAGTCGGTGAGTGCAGCCGCTCCACCTCCTTCATCACCCACCTGGACTGGTCAGTCGACAGCCGCTTCCTGCAGACCAACGACGGCGCTGGAGAGCGGCTCTTCTACAGAATGCCAGGTACTATCTTAGTAGTACATCAGAACTTACATAGACTGGACTTAGGACTTACCTTCACTTACCTCCCACATACCTCTGTGGTTCTGACCTTTTGACCTCCTGTGTCCGGCAGCAGGGAAGCTGGTTCCTAAAGAGGAGGCCAAGGTGGTCCACTGGATGACGTGGACGGGTGTTGTTGGGACGGAGGTGAATGGTATCTGGCCCAAATACTCAAATGTCACCAATGTGAACTCTGTGGACGCTAACTACAGTAGTGCTGTGCTGGTGACCGGAGACGACCTGGGCCTTGTCAAACTCTTCAGGTTCCCGTGCCTCAAGAAAGGTTTGTCTGACGTATGTATTTCCACTGCAGGAACCTGGACACCTTTTAGACCCTTTTAGACGTTGTTTCACTCAGAGGAGTGTCCCTCTGTCTTTTTCCTCAAACAGGAGCCAAATTTAAGAAGTACATCGGTCACTCAGCCCATGTGACAAACGTTCGCTGGTCCAACGACCTGCAGTGGGTCATCAGTACTGGCGGAGCAGACCACGCTGTCTTCCAGTGGAGGTTCCTGCCAGAGGGCGTCATGAACGGCGCCCTGAACCCCTCCTCCAAGGTATCATCAGCATTTATCATTTATAACTCAGGTATCATAAAATACGTGTGAATCTCGATTCACACAGAAATGTGAACACTCAGCTGTGAACACTCACCTGTGAACACCTGTGAACACTCAGCTGTGAACGCTCACCTGTGAACACTCAGCTGTGAACGCTCAGCTGTGAACACTCAGCTGTGAACGCTCACCTGTGAACACTCACCTGTGAACGCTCACCTGTGAACGCTCAGCTGTGTGTCTTCACCTCCAAACAAACTTTAAAAAGCCTTTTTCCCGTTTTTCCCGCCTGTTGTTGTTAATAAAGTTTTTCCCGCCTGTTGTCTTCAGAGGGTTACGCTGACTCAAACAGCGGAGAGTCGGACTCAGACGTGTCGGACGTCCCAGAACTCGACTCGGACATCGAACAGGAAGCTCAGACCACCTATGAACGTCAGGTGACCAGAACACAAACCAGTCACATGCTGGCTGTCTGTCTGTCTGTCTGACTTACCTGTCTGTCTCTCTGTCTTCAGGTGTATAAAGAAGACCTACCTCAGCTGAGGAAGAAGCTGATTGGATCCCTGAAGCGGCAGAAAGCTCCAGAGGAGGGACTTCGTCTGCAGTTTGTTCACGGGTAAAACACTGAACACAGACAGACAGCAGAGAGACAGGCAGAGAGACAGCAGAGTGACAGGCAGAGAGACAGACAGACAGACAGGTATCGGGGCTTGCAGTGACCTTTTATTGTGGCGGTCTTGTTCGCAGGTATCGGGGCTTCGACTGTCGTAACAACCTGTTCTACAGTCAGGCAGGTGAGGTCGTGTACCACGTGGCTGCCGTCGCCGTCATCTACAACCGCCTGCAGCACAGTCAGAGGTTTTACCTCGGCCACGATGATGATATCCTCAGCCTCGCCGTCCACCCGCTCAAAGACTACGTGGCCTCCGCACAGGTACGCCCGGCCAATGGGAGCGCAGTATGTTCTCGTGAGGCTGACTGAGAGTGTTTCTTATTGGCTGTCTGTGTTCAGGTGGGCAGAGACCCGGCCATCCATGTGTGGGACGTCCAGACTCTGAAGTGTCTGTCTCTGCTCAGAGGACACCACAGCAGAGGAGTGTGTGCGCTGGACTTCACAGGTAACAACACCTGGAAACACATGAAAGCACCTGGAAACACCTGGAAACGCATGAAAACACCTGGAAACACCTGGGAACACCTGGAAACACCTGTAACTTAAGCACCATTTGTTATCTCTGTCTCTCTGCCTGTCTCTCTCTCTACCTGTCTGTCTCTCTCTCTGCCTGCCTGTCTGTCTCTCTCTCTGCCTGTCTCTCTTTCTCTGCCTGTCTCTCTCTGCCTGTCTGTCTCTCTCTCTGCCTGTCTCTCTTTCTCTGTCTCTCTGCCTGTCTGTCTTTCTCTCTGCCTGTCTGTCTCTCAGTGGATGGGAAGAGTTTGGTCTCTGTGGGAATCGATGATTTTCACTCCATCGTGATCTGGGACTGGAAGAAAGGAGAGAGACTGGCCAAGGCCAGGTAAGCACACCTGTTTGCTGCTCACACCTCTGACTCTGTGACCTCTGACCTCTAACCCTGTGACATCCGACCCTGTGACCTCTGACCCTGTGACCCCTGACTATGTGACCTCTGACCATGTGACCTCTGACCCTGTGACCTCTGACCCTGTGACCCCTGACTATGTGACCTCTGACCATGTGATCTCTGATCCTGTGACCCCTGACCATGTGATCTCTCACCCTGTGACCTCTGACCATGTGATCTCTGACTATGACCTCTGACCCTGTGACCCCTGACCATGTGATCTTTTACTGACCTCTGACCATGTGTTCACCTCTGACTCTGTGACCTCTGACCCTCTGACCTCTAAGCCTGTGACATCCGACCCTGTGACCTCTGACCCTGTGACCCCTGACTATGTGACCTCTGACCCTGTGACCTCTGACCCTGTGACCCCTGACCATGTGATCTCTCACCCTGTGACCTCTGACCATGTGATCTCTGACTCTATGACCCCTGACCATGTGATCTTTTACTGACCTCTGACCATGTGTTCACCTCTGACTCTGTGACCTCTGACCCTCTGACCTCTAAGCCTGTGACATCCGACCCTGTGACCTCTGACCCTGTGACCCCTGACTATGTGACCTCTGACCATGTGATCTCTGATCCTGTGACCCCTGACCATGTGATCTCTCACCCTGTGACCTCTGACCATGTGATCTCTGACTATGACCTCTGACCCTGTGACCCCTGACCATGTGATCTTTTACTGACCTCTGACCATGTGTTCACCTCTGACTCTGTGACCTCTGACCCTCTGACCTCTAAGCCTGTGACATCCGACCCTGTGACCTCTGACCCTGTGACCCCTGACTATGTGACCTCTGACCATGTGACCTCTGACCCTGTGACCTCTGACCCTGTGACCCCTGACTATGTGACCTCTGACCATGTGATCTCTGATCCTGTGACCCCTGACCATGTGATCTCTCACCCTGTGACCTCTGACCATGTGATCTCTGACTCTATGACCTCTGACCCTGTGACCCCTGACCATGTGATCTTTTACTGACCTCTGACCATGTGTTCACCTCTGACTCTGTGACCTCTGACCCTCTGACCTCTAAGCCTGTGACATCCGACCCTGTGACCTCTGACCCTGTGACCCCTGACTATGTGACCTCTGACACATGATCTCTGACCCTGTGACCTCTGACCATGTGATCTCTGACTCTATGACCTCTGACCATGTGACCTCTGACTGTGACCTATAACCATGTGATCTCTGACCCTATGGCCTCTGATCCTGTGACCTCTGACCCTGTGACCTCTGACCTGCAGCGGTCATAAGGAAAAGATCTTTGTGGTGCGCAGTAACCCATTCAGGACGGACAAACTTCTGACTGTCGGCATCAAACACATCAAGTTCTGGCAACATTCAGGTACGTCACCTGAGACACCTGACATCGTAACACCTATCATCATCATGTGATCATCATCATTAATGATCATTACAAATGAATATTTTTTCAGTCAGTAACTAAATATTGAATCAAAACAAAAAGCATTTGTAACATTATTAACTTTATTATATAATAATCACAATAAGCTTTTTATGCTAAGATAGGCTAAGAGTTTCCCAGTCTTTATGCTAAGCTAGGCTAACTGTGAGGCTGTTCCGCTTTCGTCCTGCAGGTGGCGGTCTGACGTTCAGACGGGGCATCTTTGGTAACCTGGGGAAGCAGGAGACGATGATGTCGGCATGTTACGGCCGGTCAGAGGACCTCGTCTTCTCTGGGGCCACCAATGGAGACGTTTACATCTGGAGAGACACGACGCTCATTAAGACCGTCAAAGCCCACGACGGCCCCGTGTTCGCCATGTGCTCCCTGGACAAGGTAACACCTGGATCAGGTGTTCACCAACAGCACCAGATGAACGTTTTGTGGATGTTGTGAAGTGGACTCATCTGAAGCTCGCTGTTTGTCTTGTTTCCTGTGTTACGTTCACTGACCAGGGCTTTGTGACGGGGGGAAAGGACGGCGTCGTGGAGCTGTGGGACGACATGTTCGAGAGATGTTTGAAGACTTACGCCATCAAGAGAGCCGCTCTCTCTCCAACATCCAAAGGTCTGACTCCTCCGTCATCCTCCGTCATCTCAGTTTCATTCGTTTTTATCAGAGCTGCTGACTCCAAACCGACTGGCTAAGACAGACCAAGGCCGACTGAGACACAGACTGAGACATGGAGGACTCTGCAGGACTCTGGAGAACTCTGCAGGGTCTAAAAGAGTCTCTGTGTGTTTCAGGTCTGCTGCTGGAGGACAACCCGTCCATCAGAGCCATCACTCTGGGTCACGGTCACATCCTGCTGGGAACAAAGAACGGAGAAATCCTGGAGATCGACAAGAGCGGACCGATGACGCTGCTGGTTCAGGTCTGACCCACAGAAATACATAAACATAAATATGTGCTGTAGATATATAAATGTATATAAATATGTACCATAAATATATATAAATATTTACCATAAATATATACTGTAAATATATAAATATATATAAATATGTACCATAAATATGTACTGTAAATATATAAATATATAAATATGTACCGTAAATATATATAAATATATACTGTAAATATATAAATATATATACATTTTGCAGAAACTCCTACAGCAGATGTTTATCTGATAGTGCTGTAGCCAAATTTAAGGAAGTGATTCCTTCAGTATTGAATTCAATGCCATGTCTCAATGCAGCAGAGGACTTGTCTGCTTCCTTTAGCCCCTCACAAATAGATCATCTTGTTGATAGTACTACAGGCTCATTACGAACAACTCTAGACTCTATTGCACCTCTGAAAAATTAAAAATAATTAAACAAAGGACGTTAGCACCATGGTATAGCCATATGAGCCATCTATTCCTTTAGGTCTAAGTAGTAATGACTTCATGAGCTTCTTTAATGATAAAATTATAACTGTTAGAGACAAAAGCCATCCCCTCTTGCCCTCAACAGGCACTGATCTGCATTCTTAGACAGCAAGTTTGGAAACAGCTGTAAAACCTGATATATATTTAGACTGTTTTTCTCCCATCGATCTTCATCAAATAATTTCTTCATCTAAGCCGTCAACCTGTCTCTTAGACCCCATTCCAACCAGGCTGCTCAAGGATGTTTTACCTCTAGTTGGAGTTGTTTTTGTTCAGGATTTGTCCTTTAACGTCCACATAAAACAAATTTCGAGGACTGCATTCTTCTACACATATCGATTTTCACGAGGACGTGATGTTTGAGTCCTGTCAGGAGTGAGACTCAAACATCACATCCTCATTACTCTGCTCGTTATTTGACTGCTGACTGATGACCTCGCCTGTCATTTCCTGTTAACACCTCTGTGTTGTGTTCAGGGTCACATGGAGGGGGAAGTGTGGGGTTTGGCGGCTCACCCTCTACTTCCTGTCTGCGCCACCGTCAGCGACGACAAAACTCTGAGAATCTGGGAGCTGTCGGCCAATCACCGCATGGTCGCCGTCCGCAAGCTCAAGAAGGGTGAGCGGTAGGAAGTGTTGACGACCTCTATCTGATCACATGATTTACACGCCGTGACGTGTGTGTGTGTGTGTGTGTGTGTGTCACCTGTCAGGTGGGCGTTGCTGCGCCTTCTCTCCGGACGGTAAAGCTCTGGCAGTCGGGCTGAACGACGGCAGCTTCCTGGTGGTGAATGCTGACACGCTGGAGGACATGGTCACCTTCCACCACCGCAGGGAGCTCATCTCAGACATCTGCTTTTCCCAAGGTACCTGAACTCAGCACACAGGTGTGACAGGTGATGGAGGTGATTGGTCAGGGGGTGATCAGTCACGGCTCTGTGTTTCAGACGTGGGGAAGTACCTGGCTGTGGCGTCCCATGATTCCTTTGTGGACATCTACAACGTCCTGACCAGTAAGAGAGTCGGCATCTGTAAAGGAGCCGGCAGCTACATCACACACATCGACTGGGACTCCAGAGGTGAGCACACCTGCTGTACTCACCTGTGCCGCTGTGAGCAGGAGAGGCTAACGTTACATGTTAGCATGTTAGCAAATATTTAGGAAGGAAGGAAGGAAGGAAGGAAGGAAGGCAGGCAGTATGTTGGAAGCTAACCAGATTGTCATCGTTCATTAAAATCTTTAATAGTTAAACTTTATAAACGTGTGATGTCACGTCGTCATGGTTACTGTTTCTGTGTGTTGCGGACAGGTAAACTGCTGCAGGTGAACACCGGAGCTAAAGAGCAGCTTTTCTTTGAGGCTCCGCGAGGACGCAAACAGAACATCAGCGTGTCGGAGGTCAGATGTCCGACTGTCTTTGAATTTGTTGTGTTGTCATGTGCGCAAACAAACTTGTTGGGTGTTGGTGTGTTTCCAGTTCGAGAAGCTGGACTGGGCCGGCTGGACGTCGGTTCTGGGTCCGACCTGTGAGGGAGTATGGCCGACGCTCAGCTTTGTCAACACCGCCTCGCTCACCAAAGATCGCAAACTGCTCGCCACCGGAGACGACTTCGGCTTCCTCAAACTGTTCAGCTTCCCATCCAGAGTGAGTGTGTGTGTGTGTTTGTGTGTTTGCTAACATTCTAACTAGCTCAATTAAACATGCTGCTTGTTTTGTTTCAAGGCGACCTCTGACCCTTAGATTGATGGTCATGTGACTTTTTTTGAGGTGTTTGGTGATGATCATGTGATCGTTGTCAAGGAAACACAGTCTGACGTTTCTTTATTTCAGGGCCAGTTCGCCAAGTTTAAGAAGTACGTGGGTCACAGCACGAATGTGACGAACGTCCGCTGGTCCAATGATGACTCCATTCTGCTGTCGGTGGGCGGGGCCGACACGGCGCTGATGATCTGGACCAGAGAGCCGCCGGGTCACAAAGAGAGCAAAGCGGTGGATAGCGAGGAGTCGGATGACGACACCGAGGAGGATGGAGGTAACGCAAACAGGAAACAGGACGGAGCTTTTGATTGGTCCAGACACAAGCCTGGAAAAGTCTTGAAGCTGTTTCAAGGCCTGTCAAGTGTTTGATTTGTTTGGACTCTGTGTTTTCAGGGTACGACAGCGATGTGGCGCGGGAGAAGGTGGTGGACTACGTCACCAAGATCTACTCGGCGAGCATCAGGAACATGTCAGGAACCAGACCGCACCTGCAGCACCGAGCTTCCTGTGGAGGAGAGGTACCGTATGATGTCACACATGGACGCACTTTTTACCTGACGCTACCTTAACTGTTTTCCTGTTTAGGCCTCCTGTGAGTCGAGCCACACCGCTGCCCGACAAGTTGCTGAGGAACAACGTGACCAAGAAGAAGAAGGTGGTAGAGGTCAGTACGAGCTCCGGCCTTCGCACGCTGACCCGGTGGAGTGGCGCTGACCGGCTGTTTGTGTTTTCAGGAGCTCGTGTTGGAGCACGTCTTCGGCTACAGAGGCTTCGACTGCCGCAACAACCTGCATTACCTCAACGACGGAGCCGACATCATCTTCCACACCGCCGCCACCGTGGTCATCCAGAACCTGTCGGCCGGTCAGTCCACCTCTCGGCCTCTAACTTAACATGTTGTTAAATGATGACATCACACTTGCTGCTTCCTGTCCTGACAGGAACTCAAAGTTTCTACCTGGAACACACCGACGACATCCTTTGTCTGACGGTCAACCAACACCCCAAATACCAAAACATCATCGCTACGGGACAGATCGGTGAGTTTCCTATTAGCTTGTTGAATTAGCATCAGACAAACATGAACTGCTAACAGTCTGCAGGAAACAGGAAGTAGAGTTCATGAAACAGGAAGTAGTGTTCAGTTTACTTCCTCATTTTCACGTCTTTCCTATAAAAACGCTCAGATAGCGAGGGGCTTGTCGTGGACACTGATTGGTGTTTACAGCAGCCAATAGCGAGTGTGTGTTACACCCCCACCACTATGGATTGCAGCTAGCGCTATGAGCTAGCATCAGCATCTACCTTCCAGTGAACACGGCCACACTGAACAGAACCTCTGAACCAGCAGTGTCCAGTCTAACAGTGAATACAGCAGCCTACCGAGGTCGTTTTCTTGCTGGGTTTGGCTCCTGGCATCCCGGGGCTGAGTCAGTTCAGGCCGTCCGGCCAAACCTACTGCTGCTGCTTTACTCTCTCAAGCGCCACCTGGCACTGCTCCGTCCACTGGACCGTATCTGAGGCAGCCTTTCGAGTGAGGTTAGTCAAGGGGCTGGTCAGCTCCGCAAAGTTGGGAATAAATCACTGGTAACAGCCGGCCAGTCCCAAAAACCGCTGCACCTCTTTTTTGGTCTTGGGCCTTTGGCAGGCTGCAATTGCTGCTGTCTTGTCTACCTGCAGATGCACCTGCCCGTCGCCCAAGTGGTACCCCAGATTCGTCCAGTTGCACACTTCTTCGGGTTGGCTGTGAGCCCCACCTGCCTCAGTGACTCAAGCACTGCGGCCACCTGCTGCACATGCTTCGCCCAGGTGTTACTGTGGATGATCACGTCATCCAGGTAGGCGGCAGCATATGCAGAATGCGGACACAGCACCCGGTCCATGAGGCTGGGGCACCGAACAACCCAAACGGAAGTGTAACAAAGTGGTACAAACCACAAAGGAGCGAGGCAGGATTGGTCGATTTTGGTACCTCAGGCCCCAACTCATCTCTCTCTGCAATGGCCGTCACCAGAGAAACAGACTCAGCCTCTCTCCAAGCTTTAAGGAGGTTGAGGTGATAAATCTGTGTAGCCTCTCCCCTGTCAGATTGCACAAGCTTATAGTCAGCGTCACCCACTCATCGTGTGACCACAAAGGGTCCTTGCCACTTGGCAGGTAATTTGGTAAACACTGGTTCAAATAGACTTGATGCCCAATAATCCGTATAGTTCTCTCAGTGAACGTGACATAAATGAGGTACCTTGATCAGTCAGATGACCTGAAACAGTACCTGCACCACACTCTTTGCAGAGATAGATGGTGCTGCGCGTGTGGCGACAAGCAGTGGCTGTGTGGTCTGTCCTTGTTTTTATTGTTTTTGTGTTGTTTTAACGTTGTTAGTAAGAAATCAACCAACTTGATTGGACTCTCGACCCTCGCACCCCTGAAGCTCTCTCTTTCAAAACATGGAGGTTTCGTATTTTATTGTTATATGGACATTGTTAGCCGTGGCACAGTGTCTGTGTGATCCTCGCCTTGGGCAGACAGGCAGGATCCAGTACTCTTGGGAATATTTATTAAACCTGAGAGATCATCATCAGCCACTGACGCACTTGGACATACTTGGGGAAGTCCGTTCAACAGCGGTTATCTCCCATCAGTCCCGGGAATTAATAAATCCAAATCGGGATAAAAAGAAATCGTGGAAACGGGGAAGGCGAGGAGGAGTCTGACAGAGGTTGAAGCGTCTGAAACTTCAACGTATACCACTCCCCTTGATACTACTCTGCAACGTCCAGTCCATCAGAAATAAAGTCGACGAGCTCCAAGCCAACGTCATCCACCTGGAGTAATTTAGGGATGCATGCATTATGGCCTTCACCGAGACCTGGCTTACGTCAACAGATCCGGAGACTGACTTGTCACTCAGTGGTTTCGGAGTACTGATCCAACTTGACAGAGACGCTGACGTCACTGGGAAATCTCATGGAGGAGGGGTGTGTCTCTGTTAATGAGCGGTGGTGCAGAAACATCACTGTCAGAGAGACTGTGTGCACCGCGGACATTGAGCTGCTGTCTGTGTCTGTGCACCCCTTTTACCTTCCACGTGAATTCCAATACCATCCTTCTTACCCCCACCTACAAGTCACTCCTCAAACGGGGCAAGACAACAATCAGACAGGTGCAGATGTGGACTGATGGTGTAATCGATGAGCTCAAAGGAGCCTTCGAATGTACGGACTGGAATGTTTTTGACTCTTCTGATCTTGATGAGAGGACTGAGGTGATATCTTCTTATGTAATGTAGTTAAAGGACTCTGTTATCCCAACCATCCTTCCAACATGTGAAGGTCTTGCCCAATAACAAACCTTGGTTAAATAGAGCAGTAAAGGATGCACTGCACAGGAAACATAAGGCTTCTTCACATGGTGGAGGCAGAGAAAAATCAGAAGCTAAAAAAGAAGTTAGATATGAAATTAGGAGGGCCAAATTACAATATAAACAAAAAATTGAGGAGAAATTTCATAGCAATTACTTAAGGGCAGTATGGGATGGCATGAAAGCCATGACAGGCCAGGATAAGAGGCAAAATAGGCCAATTAATATTGCCGGTTTTAGTGAGAATTCAGAGCTTGCAAATGCATTCAATGACTTTTCACGTTTTGATGATGAATATGACTTCTCAACTGCATATAGCAACTTGTGTGATACGTGGGGCGAATGTAGTCTGACCTCACCACTTACTATCACTGCCTCTGATGTAAGATCTGTGCTCCTTAAATGCAACTCCAGGAAGAGTCCAGGGCCAGATATGATCACTGGGAAACTCTTAAAAGTCTGCACAGATCACCTATGTGATGTTTTCAGTGATATATTTAATTCATCTCTTACTCAGGGGAAGGTCCCCCTACTGTGGAAGAGTGCATCACCCAAAGAGCTGAATGATTTTAGACCAATAGCTCTCACTTCATTGGTTATGAAGAGTTTTGAGTGACTGATCAAGGAATTTCTGATGAACGAAGTACAGGAGCTGCTTGACCCGATGCAATTTGCTTATCGGCCAACTAGAGGAGTGGAGGATGCTACCACTACTCTACTTAACTCTCTTTACAAGCATCTTGAGGGTAAGAAAACCCATGTTAGACTTTTATTCACAGACTTTTCCTCAGCTTGTAATACAATTCAGCCACTCATCTCATACCGTAAATTAGTGTCCTTTTTTAGTCTTGATCTTGGAATGGTGAAATGGCTCACAGACTTCTTAATAGGTAGGCCTCAGTCAGTTAGGGTAAACAGTGTCTTATCCCGAAAGAAGATGACTTCTACAGGTTCTCCACAGGGGTGTGTTCTGTCCCCTTTATTGTTTATTTTATATACAAATGACTGTAGGAGTCAACACACTGACAGGCATTTCTTGAAATTTGCTGACGACACAGTCTTAGTCAGTTTACTCCAGGATGGAGAGGCCATTTCCTCAAGTTAAATGTTCAAAAAACTAAGGACATGGTCATTGACTTTAGGAAAACACCACATACAGCCTACCCAACCATTATCAAGGGTACAGCAGTGGAGATGGTAGATTCATACAAATATCTGGGCACAATAATTGATAAACACTTGACACATGATCTAAATACCTCAACAATCTGTAAAAAGGGCCTACAGAGATTATACTTTCTGCGCAGACTAAAATCTTTTAATGTTGATAAGACCTTAATGGTTTTGTTCTATAGATATTTTATTGAGTCAGTCTTAACTTTTTGCTTGATCTCATTTTATGGAAACCTGTCGGTTAAAAACAAAAATTGTCTGCTCGAAATTGTGAAAGACGCCAATAAGATAATTGGCATGCAGCAGCTCTCTCTCTCTCAGAGATCTTTGACAGGCTCGGTCCATCCTGTCTAGCCTTGATCACCCATTGTTGCAGGAATTCATTTCTCTGCCGTCTGGACGGAGATATATGCTACATAGGGCACGAACAAATAGGTACAAATTTTCCTTTGTTCCACGTCCAATCAATGCAATCAATTTGCACAATCCTTAAATGCACTGTTCTTGTGGCATCTTTTATCTTTTATACACTTTATTCTCTCTGACACCTATATTCTTACTTTGTTTAGGATTGTTTAAATCAAGTTTGGTTGTGCTGTACTCTGCGACATTGTTCTATGTCACTGTTTGTCTTTTTATTGTTGTTGTGTAAGTTGCATTGTCACTGCAAATCAAATTTCCCCTGGAGGGACAATAAAGCTCTCTGAACTCTGAACTCAGGATAGTGTGCAGTGGCACTGCCTCTGGAACTAACACAAAGTGATATCCACATGCGATCTGGTGAAATGGCCTAAAGAGGTCCATCCCAAAACGTTCAAATGGGACGTCAATCAGTAGTAATGGGCACAGAGGCGTTCTCGGGATGGTTGGTTAACCAACTGGCTTGAACCCAGGACAATCTGTACCCAGAATCAGGGGGTGCGCCAGGCAGGAACTAACAGCCGCCTTCAAGCTATGCTTTTTACTCTTAAACCAAATTTCCGCTGGTACCACAGGGGATCTGTGGATGTCCCCATGCACACACATA
This sequence comes from Miichthys miiuy, assembly GCA_036365135.1. Taxonomy (NCBI): domain Eukaryota; kingdom Metazoa; phylum Chordata; class Actinopteri; family Sciaenidae; genus Miichthys; species Miichthys miiuy. The sequence goes on along the minus strand of CM071602.1, from coordinate 3,136,050 downwards.
ATATCCACTCAACCTGCCTCTGTCAAAGCCCCGGGTCGAATCAGGTTCTGGTGAACTAGGTGCAGGTGTGCTGCTCTCCTGAGCCATCTCTACACCTGTCCCCTGCAGCTGATGCACCACGCCGGGCCGGGCCTCACAGTAATCAGTGAGGCCCGGCCATAGATGACTGTAGCAGCCCTCACAATCACTCATAGACTGGATCAAAAAGGATGGCTCAGTTCTGTTGGGTTAGACGGACTCTGGTTCTGGTTCTGTCTTCAGGGTCGTCAGATTAAAGTCGTCTTGTTGTTCAGTCGATCAGGCTGTTTCTGCATCTCTGCTGCTTTTCGCCCATCACACTTCTTTTTTTGTTTCCACTGCTTCCTCATTGTCACCGCCTCACCTCATCACCAGGTGACATCACTGACCTTCCAGGTAAGACCCCGCCCACCTCGTCACCCATCCATTCACACTCTGTTGACGGTGTTTAACCTGTTGGTGTTGTTCGCTCTCGGTGTGTAGAGGCTGAAGTGTCCGGTGAGTATCAGTGCTCGGGACCTGGATCAGGTCCAGATGAGGTGTTCTGTTTGTAGCTCTGTGTGTTGGTCCATGGACGCTGATGTGGATCAGATGAAAACACGCTGTCCATCCACACTGAACCAACTTCCTGTGTCCTAATCCAGTAAAATCAAATGTACATTTTTATCACGAGTCAGTCTGTCATGATGTTACGACATTGACGATAACTGTGAAGTTTAAAACATTAAACCGAGCTTGTGATTGACTTTTTTAACTCACCATTGCCACTCACTGTGTTACTATGGCAACCACAGAAACCTCTGTGCTCTGTGACAGCAGGTTTAAATTCAGAGAATATTTGTCTTTGACCAAACTGATGTTCCAGGTCCACCACGAACAAGTGTGGACATGATGAACCTTCACTCGTCAAGGAGGAAGACGTTTAATGTTTGTTTGACTGTAGAAAACAATCTGTAACATTTGTGTGGATGGAAAACCTTCTGTGTGTTTTCAGATGTGTCCATGTTTGTGTGAGCATGGCGACTTATCAGCATGTGAAAGTAGGCTGGGCGGTTAGTGGACCTGTCTGTGGTGTCTGTACTGTGTAAGACTGTGATTCAGAGGCTGCACATGAAGAGACCATGGACCTGGATCTGTTGTACTGATGATGTCAGGTCATGTTCCCGGTCCTCATTTACTAACCTGAATGAAATAACAGTTAAATTCATTGAGGGAACTTGAAGAAGACTGAACTTAATGTGATGATAGACGATAGAACTGTTCTGGATCTGTGGTGGACAAGGTGAGATCACATTTGGACTTTGATTGGGAACAACAAATAAGGAGTGACTGACTGTTAGTTAGGTGATCAAGATTCGAGGATGAGGCTGGTACCAGTTTGTAAAAACAAACAAAAGAATAAGACAAATCAAAGATGAGTTTCTTGGATTTATGAAGATATTTTGAGGACAGAGGCTCGAGAAAATGGGTTGAACCAAACGGGCTGAAACATCATAAAAGAGACTAGAGACCATGAACCTCACCTGGAGACATACAGCTGTGTGTCATCAAGCGTAGAAATGTTGTATTTTATAAACATGATGTAGGAAAGAAACAGAGCTTTGTGGTACACCACAAGAGAAATGAGCAGAAGATGATACAAAATGTCAGCTGCTGGTCCACCTGGAGGTCGTTGGTGTGGATCCTTCAGGTTCACGTCGTCCTGTGGTTTGTTTGTCACCTTTTTAAAGTATGACTTATCTCTTTAGACTTCAGAGGAAAGGTTCCTTTATGATTACAGGTGTTAATAGTGTTTGCTGTAAATGTGTGGATACAGGATGGACTCTTAATCCAAACAGTCACCAGTTTGAATTAGCATATCAGTGCCCGTCCTCTGACTCCTGAACATAAGCGATGTAGTGAATGATCCTCAGATAGAGAATGTCTTTACTCCTGAACCTGAGCCTGTTCTCTCCGATATTCAGCGTCTCCACTGCGGCTCCATTTCCCCCTTTGTTCAGTGGTTCCTTACCCCCTCAGTCCTGTGGTTCCCTCATTCCTCTGTGTTTTGCTGGTATTTTGGTTCCTTGGTTCTCTGGTTCATGGTGGTTCTGGTTCTTTCCACGATTTGTGTTTCCATTTTTCTGCTATGCCTCTGTTATTTGATTCCTTGGCTCCTTTGCTACCTTAGGTCTTGATTCCTTAGGTTCCCAGGTTCTTGTCTGGTCATTACCTTGGTACCTTGGCCTTTTGGTTGCACAGGTACTGACATCCTCTGTTCCTTTGTTCCTTGATACTGTGGATTTTAGGTTCTTCGGTCATTTCTTGAAATCCTTGGTTCTATAGTCACAAGGATGCTTACATGTTCAACACCTTAGTCCTTTGGTTCCATAATTCTGGAGATCCCATAAGACTCCACAGTTCCTTGGATCTTTAGGTCCTGGGCTAAGTTAGGTTAAGATGCCTTGGTTCCATGGTTCCTTGGTCACCTTAATGGGCCTTGGCCATTGATTTCAAGGTTCTTAGGTCAGCAAGTCCTATAGTTCTAGGTCTACTTTACTGCCTTAGGCCCACAGCTCCATGGTTTGCTTGACGGTTATGTGGTTCCTCAGTTCTTTGGTTCCCATGGTTCTGGTCTCTTCTCTCAGGCCTTGCTCCCTCCATCCATGTGTGGGATGCCATGACCAAACAGACCCTGTCCATCCTTCGCTGTTCCCATGCTAAGGGTGTTGGCTATATCAACTTCAGCGCTACAGGAAAGCTGCTGCTCTCTGTGGGAGTGGAGCTTGAACACACCATCACAGTGTGGAGGTGGCAGGAAGGTACAAACTTTAATTTCATATTCTTAAATAATAACTTCCATTACAGAACAGTCTAAAGCAAAGTATAGTGACCTTTGACCTCTCTGCCAGGCACCAAAGTGACCAGTAAAGGTGGCCACACTGAGCGAATCTTTGTGGTGGAGTTCAGACCGGACTCTGACACCCAGTTTGTGTCTGTGGGAATCAAACACATCAAGTTCTGGACTCTGGTTGGAGGTTCACTTGTCTACAAGAAGGGAGTGATTGGCTCGGTGGAGGACGGTCGTATGCAGACCATGCTGTCTGTCGCCTTTGGTGCTGTAAGATACTTACCAAGCTTCCTGTTCGGACTCGACTTTTAAGATATAAGATATAAATTAAATCACGTCTGTCTCCTCCAGAACAACCTGACTTTCACAGGCGCTATAAATGGAGACGTGTATGTGTGGAGAGAACATTTCCTGGTCCGAGTGGTGGCAAAGGCGCACAGCGGTCCGGTCTTCACCATGTACACAACCCTGAGGGACGGACTCATTGTCACTGGGGGGAAAGAACGACCGTGAGTACCCAAAAATCAACATCCCCCAGTAGAGTTCAGAGGTGACAAGTGCAAGTCAGTCAGTCAGTCAATGTTTGAACTCACCTGTCTCTGTAACCTCTGACGGACAAATGGTCATCTCCTGACTTTAGTTCAAGATTATCAGAAAGAAATAGGGACACAGAGACCAGCTTTTATGGCCTGGACTCAGGGTGGAGTTGATTTAGCAGATGCTAACATTCAACAATGTGATGGCCTCACAGTTAGTCAAGGGAAGGGTAAGAGTCAGGTGGTCTGTTGGGTAAAGGGACTGTTGTGCGGAAGTCTGAATGATGAAAATAAAACCATGTTTGCTGGTGACAGGACTAAAGAGGGCGGTGCTGTGAAGCTTTGGGATCAGGAGATGAAGCGCTGCAGAGCGTTTCAGCTGGAGACCGGTCAGCCGGTGGAGAATGTCCGATCCGTCTGCAGAGGGAAGGTATGAGACAAACCAATGATGCAGTCAGAGGTTTGCCAGTATCAACTGTTGTTTGCTGTGGTTCATGTGGATCATTATGGTAATTTACCTCCAGTTATGGTGCGCCCAGCTGCACCTTTGTCCAAATATTTTCAGTCACTGATGTTTGTTTGGTTATAAGGTTAGCACAGCACAGACAGACACTGTAATGTTCTTAATGAGGTAATGTACTCAGATTCTTCAGTTGAAGGTGAGATGATTGTGTCACTGGAGCATTGTTAACGGATCTCCTTTGTTTCTGATGATCCAGGGTAAAATCCTGGTGGGAACCAAAGATGGAGAGATAATCGAGGTTGGAGAAAAGAACGCTGCCTCCAACATCATGATCAACGGACACACTCAGGGAGGGATCTGGGGTTTGGCCACTCACCCTTTCAAAGATGTCTTCATTTCTGCCAGCGATGACGGGACCATCCGAATATGGGACCTGGCTGATAAGGTATTGGTCTGACTGAGGGTGTGGAGGCAGTTAGCTCCACTACAGATCTGAAGCTTTCATGTTGTAGAACATTTTGAATCTACTCACTTCTTGTTTTCTGTATTAGAAACTCCTGAACAAGGTGAGTTTGGGTCATCCTGCCAAGTGCACCTCCTACAGTCCCAACGGAGAGATGGTGTCCATCGGTATGGAGAACGGAGAGTTCATCATCCTGTTGGTCAACTCCCTCACCGTCTGGGGCAAGAAGAGAGACCGCAGTGTAGCTATCCAGGACATACGGTAGGACTTCATCCCTGAACAGATGACAGGACATACAGTAGGACTTCACCCTTTAACACCTCTGTGTTGTACCTCAAATCAACTGCACATATTTTGTGGGTTTCTTGTGGTCCAGGTTCAGTCCAGACAATCGGTTCTTGGCTGTGGGTTCAGTTGAAAGTGCAGTGGATTTCTACGACCTTTCTTTGGGACCGTCCCTGAACAGGATCGGATACTGTAAGGACATCCCAGGCTTCGTCATCCAGATCGACTTCTCTGCTGACAGCAAACACATCCAGGTTAAAGACTAAAAACATTCACTCGTCTGGTCTCAGTGCTGTGATGTGTGACCTTTACTCTCCGCTCCCTGTCATGTGGTGGACGTAGAAACTAAAACCTGAAATCTCCCTCATTTCCATCCCAGGTGTGCACCAGCACCTACACTAGGCAGGTGCATGAAGTTCCCTCTGGGAAGATCATCACCGAGCAGTGTGTCTTTGAGAGGATCACCTGGGCTACGTGGACCAGGTAAGCCTGGCTACGAAAAGCAGACATATTGGGAACATACTGTAGATGTTAGACAACATACTGTAGATTAACATACTGTAGATGTTAGACAACATACTGTAGATGTTAGGGAATATACTGTAGATGTTAAGGAACATACTGTAGATGTTAGAGAATATACTGTAGATGTTAGGGAACATACTGTAGATGTTAGAGAATATACTGTAGATGTTAGGGAACATACTGTAGATAAACATACTGTAGATGTAAGGGAACATACTGTAGATGTTAAGGAACATACTGTAGATCAGGGGTCGGCAATTAGCGGCCCGCGGGCCAAAACTGGCCCGCCATCAATTATATCTGGCCCACTACATGACGTTGATTTATTTTAAAATATATATATTTTTAAATATATCTTTTAAACCTCATGTTTTCTGTCAAAAATACAACAATTCCACAGATTTCACAATATTTATTGAAAAGTAGCTGATAAGTAACGTGACAAAACAGCAGCCAGAACATCCTTGCAGCCTCTTTACTTGACGCATAGGTTGGAACGCTAATTGGCATGTGCGTGCGCTGTAACCTGTGGAAAATAAAAGTGTCCTGTGTCCCTTTTGCAATGGACAACGTGAACAAATATGTTTCATTAAATAAAAAAACAAGGTCGGCTCAAATATCAAATAGCCTAATTGAAAAATGTGAATGCACATGCTGTATACATTAGTTACGGCAGGTTGCTAGGGCAGGTTGCCTGTTTCATGACAGACGCCAGGAGATGCAGCAGTGGGCGTAATAACAGCACATAGAAGCAAATTAATATTTTAAATTAAATTAAATGCATTTTTAAAGTTATATAACGTTTATTTTTAATATAATAGAAAAAATTGTATTTTCCAGTAGGAAAGCATGGTCATGGCCCGTGATGGAATTGTCAGAAAAAAAACTGGCCCGGGTCCAAACTTATTTGCCGACCCCTGCTGTAGATTAACATACAGTAGATGTTAGAGAACATACTGTAGATGTTAGAGAACATACTGTAGATGTTGGGGAACATACTGTGGATTAACATACTGTAGATGTTAAGGAACATACTCTAGATTAACATACTGTTGATGTTAAGGAACATACTGTAGATGTTAGGGAACATACTGAAGATTAACATACTGTAGATGTTAAGGACCATACTGTAGATTAACATACTGTTGATGTTAAGGAACATACTGTAGATGTTAGGGAACATATTGTAGATGTTAGAGAACATACTGTAGATGTTAGGGAACATACTTTAGATTAACATACTGTAGATGTTAGGGAACATACTGTAGATTATCATACTGTTGCTGTTAAGGAACATAGTGTAGATTAACATACTGTAGATGTTAGGGAACATACAGTAGATTAACACACTGTAGATGTTAGAGAACATACTGTAGATTAACATACTGTAGATGTTAGGGAACATACTGTAGATGTTAGGGAACATACTGTAGATTAACATACTGTAGATGTTAGAGAACATACTGTAGATTAACATACTGTAGATGTTAGAGAACATACTGTAGATGTTAGGGAACATACTGTAGATTAACATACTGTAGATGTTAGGGAACATACTGTAGATGTTAGGGAACATACTGTCGATGTTAGGGAACATACTGTAGATTAACATACTGTAGATGTTAGAGAACATACTGTAGATGTTGGGGAACATATTGTAGATGTTAGAGAACATACTGTAGATGTTAGGGAACATACTGTAGATTAACATACTGTTGCTGTTAAGGAACATACTGTAGATTAACATACTGTAGATGTTAGGGAACATACTGTAGATTAACATACTGTAGATGTTAGAGAACATACTGTAGATTAACATACTGTAGATGTTAGGGAACATACTGTAGATTAACATACTGTAGATGTTAGAGAACATACTGTAGATTAACATACTGTAGATGTTAGGGAACATACTGTAGATGTTAGGGAACATACTGTAGATTAACATACTGTAGATGTTAGAGAACATACTGTAGATTAACATACTGTAGATGTTAGAGAACATACTGTAGATGTTAGGGAACATACTGTAGATTAACATACTGTAGATGTTAGAGAACATACTGTAGATTAACATACTGTAGATGTTAGGGAACATACTGTAGATGTTAGGGAACATACTGTAGATTAACATACTGTAGATGTTAGAGAACATACTGTAGATTAACATACTGTAGATGTTAGAGAACATACTGTAGATGTTAGGGAACATACTGTAGATTAACATACTGTAGATGTTAGAGAACATACTGTAGATGTTAGGGAACATATTGTAGATGTTAGAGAACATACTGTAGATGTTAGGGAACATACTGTAGATTAACATACTGTTGCTGTTAAGGAACATACTGTAGATTAACATACTGTAGATGTTAGGGAACATACTGTAGATTAACATACTGTAGATGTTAGAGAACATACTGTAGATTAACATACTGTAGATGTTAGGGAACATACTGTAGATTAACATACTGTAGATGTTAGAGAACATACTGTAGATGTTAGGGAACATACTGTAGATTAACATACTGTAGATGTTAGAAAACATACTGTAGATGTTAGAGAACATACTGTAGATTAACATACTGTAGATGTTAGAGAACATACTGTAGATGTTAGGGAACATACTGTAGATTAACATACTGTAGATGTTAAGGAACATACTGTAGATTAACATACTGTTGATGTTAAGGAACATACTGTAGATGTTAGGGAACATATTGTAGATGTTAGAGAACATACTGTAGATGTTAGGGAACGTACTGTAGATGTTAGGGAACGTACTGTAGATGTTAAGGAACATACTGTAGATGTAAGAGAACATACTGTAGATGTTAGGGAACATACTGTAGATTAACATACTGTAGATGTTAGGGAACATACTGTAGATGTTAGGGAACATACTGTAGATTAACATACTGTAGATGTTAGGGAACATACTGTAGATTAACATACTGTAGATGTTAGAGAACATACTGTAGATTAACATACTGTAGATGTTAGAGAACATACTGTAGATGTTAGAGAACATACTGTAGATGTTAGGGAACATACTGTAGATTAACATACTGTTGATGTTAAGGAACATACTGTAGATGTTAGAGAACATACTGTAGATGTTAGGGAACATACTATAGATGTCAGAGAACATACTGTAGATGTTAGGGAACATACTGTAGATTAACATACTGTAGATGTTAGAGAACATACTGTAGATGTTAGGGAACATATTGTAGATGTTAGAGAACATACTGTAGATTTTAGGGAACATACTGTAGATTAACATACTGTAGATGTTAAGGAACATACTGTAGATTAACATACTGTTGATGTTAAGGAACATACTGTAGATTAACATACTGTTGATGTTAAGGAACATACTGTAGATGTTAGGGAACATACTTTAGATTAACATACTGTAGATGTTAGAGAACATACTGTAGGTTAACATACTGTAGATGTTAGAGAACATACTGTAGATGTTAGGGAACATACTATAGATGTCAGAGAACATACTGTAGATGTTAGACAACATACTGTAGATTAACATACTGTAGATGTTAGAGAACATACTGTAGATGTTAGGGAACATACTGTAGATTAACATACTGTAGATGTTAGAGAACATACTGTAGATGTTAGGGAACATATTGTAGATGTTAGAGAACATACTGTAGATGTTAGGGAACATACTGTAGATTAACATACTGTAGATGTTAAGGAACATACTGTAGATTAACATACTGTTGATGTTAAGGAACATACTGTAGATGTTAGGGAACATACTGTAGATTAACAAATTGTAGATGTTAAGGAACATACAGTAGATGTTAGGGAACATATTGTAGATGTTAGAGAACATACTGTAGATGTTAGGGAACGTACTGTAGATGTCAGGGAACATACTGTAGATGTTAAGGAACATACTGTAGATGTTAGAGAACATACTGTAGATGTTAAGGAACATACTGTAGATTAACATACTGTAGATGTTAGAGAACATACTGTAGATGTTAGAGAACATACTGTAGATGTTAGGGAACATACTGTAGATTAACATACTGTAGATGTTAGAGAACATACTGTAGATGTTAGAGAACATACTGTAAATTAACATACTGTAGATGTTAGGGAACATACTGTAGATGTTAGAGAACATACTGTAGATTAACATACTGTAGATGTTAGAGAACATACTGTAGATGTTGGGGAACATACTGTAGGTTAACATACTGTAGATGTTAAGGAACATACTGTAGATGTTAGAGAACATACTGTAGATGTTAGGGAACATATTGTAGATTAACATACTGTAGATGTTAGAGAACATACTGTAGGTTAACATACTGTAGATGTTAAGGAACATACTGTAGATGTTAGGGAACATACTGTATATGTTAGGGAACATATTGTAGATTAACATACTGTAGATGTTAGGGAACATACTGTAGGGTTTTAGGGAACACTTTGTTTTGTTCCAGCATCCTGGGTGACGAGGTTCTTGGTGTTTGGCCTCGTAACGCTGAGAAAGCAGACGTGAACTGTGCTTGTGTTTCCCACGCCGGCCTGAACCTCGTGACAGGAGACGACTTCGGACTCATCAAGCTCTTTGACTTCCCGTGTTCAGAGAAATTCGTACGTAACTTTATAGGAAACATTGCCGACGCCTTCAGGAAACAGAGGACTGATCCGATCTCGTCTTTTCACAGGCCAAACACAAGCGTTACTTCGGTCACTCTGCTCATGTGACCAACATTCGCTTCTCCTGTGATGATAAATACGTCATCAGCGCCGGAGGCAGCGACTGCAGGTGAGATTCAAGTCAACCAAAAAACCCTTCAGACAAACACCTCGAGCTTCAGTCAGTCAACACGACAGCTGAGACCAGCAGAGACCAGCAGAGACCAGTTGAGACCAGTTAAGACCAGTTGAGACTAGCTAAGACCAGCAGAGACCAGCTAGATCATGTTGAGTTTTAGAAGCATAAAAGCAAAAAATAATTCTCCTCCTTCTACTCTTCCTCCTTCTTCTCCTTCTCCTCCTGTCTCTTGTTTCCTCTCCAGTTTGTTTGTGTGGAAATGTCAGTAAGACGCCTGACCTCCTCTCATCCCTCCATCCTCCTTGTCCTCCTTCTTCTCCTCCTCCTTCTCCTCCTCCTTCTCCTTCTTCTCCTGTGATGCTGCACTCACCTGTGCTGACGTTTCACCTGAAGTCACACAGACAGGAAGTGATGTGAGCGTGTGACTTCCTCTGGACTGCTGATGTCGCTCTCTTCCTGTGATGTGGTTAAAGACTCGTAGCTCTTTCCTGTCGTGTTCGTCAGTACGTGCCTTTTTCACAAACCCTGAACAAACGTTTGACAAATGTTTGTTTGTAACCATGGTGCTACCTGATCACTGAGGGCTTCTTACACACCTGTGTACCTGCTGTCTGCTGGAGCTGGAGCTGAAGATGGAGATGGAGCTGGATGTGGAGCTGAAGATTGAGCTGTAGATGAAGACTGAGCTGTAGATGAAGATGGAGCTGAAGCTGAAGATGGAGCTGAAGATGGAACTGTAGATGGAGCTGTAGATGAAGATGGAGCTGGAGAAGGAGCTGTAGATGAAGATGGAGCTGTAGATGAAGATGGAGCTGTAGATGGAGTTGAAGCTGTAGATGAAGCTGTAGATGGAGCTGAAGCTGTAGATGGAGCTGTAGATGTTTCACTGCAGGTAGCTGAAGATGGATCTCAAGCTGTAGATGAAGATGGAGCTGTAGATGGAGCTGTGATGTTTCACTGCAGGTAGCTGAAGATGGATCTCAAGCTGTAGATGAAGATGGAGCTGTAGATGGAGCTGTAGATGAAGATGGATCTGTAGATGGAGCTAAAGATGGAGCTGTTGATGAAGATGGAGCTGAAGCTGAAGATGGAGCTAAAGATGGAGCTGTAGATGGAGCTGAAGATGGAACTGTAGATGGAGCTGTAGATGAAGATGGAGCTGGAGAAGGAGCTGTAGATGAAGATGGAGCTGTAGATGGAGTTGAAGCTGTAGATGAAGCTCTAGATGGAGCTGAAGCTGTAGATGGAGCTGTAGATGTTTCACTGCAGGTAGCTGAAGATGGATCTCAAGCTGTAGATGAAGATGGAGCTGTAGATGGAGCTGTGATGTTTCACTGCAGGTAGCTGAAGATGGATCTCAAGCTGTAGATGAAGATGGAGCTGTAGATGGAGCTGTAGATGAAGATGGATCTGTAGATGGAGCTGTAGATGGAGCTGTGATGTTTCACTGCAGGTAGCTGAAGATGGATCTCAAGCTGTAGATGAAGATGGAGCTGTAGATGGAGCTTTAGATGAAGCTGGATCTGTAGATGGAGCTGTAGATGGAGCTGTGATGTTTCACTGCAGGTAGCTGAAGATGGATCTCAAGCTGTAGATGAAGATGGAGCTGTAGATGGAGCTGTGATGTTTCACTGCAGGTAGCTGAAGATGGATCTCAAGCTGTAGATGAAGATGGAGCTGTAGATGAAGATGGAGCTGTGATGTTTCACTGCAGGTAGCTGAAGATGGATCTTTATTATTAAAGTGATTCTACCTCAGAGTGAACAGAACTGTCTGTCCACTGGGTGGCGCTCATGTTTTTAGCGTGACTCTAACGTGTGCTACATGTGAGGTTTGTCAGACTTTCATCATCCTCAAGAGACAAAAGTACTTCCTGTTTCATGGAGACATCCTCCCTATGAAACAGGGACGTTAGTGGACACTGATTGGTGTTAACAGCAGCCAATAGCAAGTGTGCGTTACACCCCCACCGCTAAAATACCATGAAGAATACCTGAAAACACTAGAAATACTTTTTGTCAGTGTTGGACAGACACTGGAGGACAGGTGGACAGATGACAGGTGGACAGATGACATGTGGACAGATGACAGGTGGACAGATGACAGTGGACAGTGGACTGATGACAGATGACAGGTGGACAGATGACAGGTGGACAGATGACAGATGGACAGTGGACTGATGACAGATGGACAGATGACAAGTGGACAGATGACAGATGGACAGTGGACTGATGACAGGTGGACAGATGACAGATGGACAGGTGGACAGATGACAGATGGACAGATGACAGGTTGACAGATGACATGTGGACGGTGGACTGATGACAGATGGACAGGTGGACAGATGACAGGTGGACAGTGGACTGATGACAGGTGGACAGATGACAGATGGACAGGTGGACAGGTGACAGATGGACATGTGTATGATGTAACAAACAGCTGACCTCTGGACTCTGTGGTCATTTTTGTACGTTAGCACACTTTGTGTAATTTTAGAGTTTTCTATGTTCCAGCTGTAGCTGACTCGTGTTAGCTGCTGTTCTGTTTACCTCGCCGAGGTCTCGTCCTCCATGTTTGAACATTTAGTGATGAAATCCTCTTATCAAAAGGTCATGTTTAGCCTAGCTTAGCTTAGCACACAGACTGCTAGCTTAGCATAATTTTACACCTCAGAAACCTGATATGATAAACAATAATCTAGCTTATGCTAACACTCACAATGTAACATTAGCTGGTAATGCTAACATTAGCTAGTTATGCTAACATTAGCTTGGCTTGGTTTTAGCACACATCATGTATAATTTAAATTCCAACTGTAAACTTTGGTTGCTAATGAGCTACATTTGTTAGCGTGAGATCTTTAGCTTGTTAGCTTAGCATTAAAATTAGTAAAATCTTCTCAACACTTCAGACTTCAGAATCGTGGAGCCAGACTAAGTTTGTTTGTGCTAAGCTAGGCTAAACATGTCCTGACGACAAACAGGAAGTGACTGTTTGACTGTTAGGGTTAGCTAACCCTAACAGTTCATGTCGTCTGTGTGTGTTTGTGTTCCAGGACTTTCACAATAAAAGAATCAGTGTGACAAATGTTTGAAGACTTTAACAATAAAAGAATCAGTGTGTCATGATCCAAACTGAACTGAAGATTTCTGTTTATTAAAAATCTGTCATAATTTAATTATTATTATCACGTCGTTCATATTTGATGTGTGTGTAGTTCTCCACCTCTCCACCTGATAGTAGTTTTTCGGATCTCTATCCCTTGCCGTCGTTCTGTAAGTCTTAATATGATGCCATAAATACCTACGAACAGTGTTAAAACAATCTCTTGGCATCTCAAATACTCATCCTTTGGTTAATACAGAGTTAATTGCCTTTTTTACCGGCGACCGGTGTGGACAAACATAGCTAAGCTAGAGAGTGCTACTGTGTGTGGAGCCTCAACTTTTGTCAACACGATGCAAAACAAACGGGCAAACGCAAAGAGTCAGAACCTCCTGTCTACAAAGAAGGTATGGTTTTTGGAGTACCCCTAAATGTTAACAAGACATCAACAAGCTCTTCAGCTATATACCTCAGTCAACATGGAACACGACTATGCACGACAATGTGCGTGCTGATAATCTGGAGGGCATGATTACCAAGAATGCAGTGAGCATTGAAGCCCTGAAAGTCAATTGATTTTGCATTTGCAGAAGTTGAGTCCTAAAAGACAGATATGAAGGAAATTAAAACTGCCAGTGAAAGATATGAACAGCAAATAGCAGACTTACAGCAAAAGGTCAATGAGGCTGAAAGATATGGTCAGAGAGAGATGGAAGATGGTGTCTCTGAAGGCAACCCAGAAGACATCAAGGCCAAAGTCATCAACATCTGCTGCGCTGTTACCCGGCTCTCAGCAGAAAATTGCAGATGACATTGACATTGTCCACCGTCTAGGGAAATACCAGGGGTAACAAAACGGACCCAGGACCACCATTATCCGCTTTACAAATAGGTCTACAAGAGATCTTCTGTGGCGAACAGCAAAAAAAATATTTTTCTTTTTCAAGAGACACACTCAGTTAAGAACGATGCACAATTATGGAAGGCTCAGTGGGGTGATGATATTTGGTTTTCTCATGGCTCAGAAAGAGCAGCAGGTGCTGCTATTTTGAAGAAGGCGATCCTAAAGGTCATTTCTACTGGAAACTGAACAGCTCCATTATTAAACATGAAACGGTGTCTAAAACTGTCCAGTCATTAATTGAACGTTATTGGCAAAAATCATTATCAGAAAACAAGTTTTGCAATAACTGGGAACTTTTAAAATTTGAGTTATCAAAATTCTTGAGAACATACTGTAGTTCAGTTGTCAAGGCAAAAAAAAGCTGAAGAAGAAAACCCTATCTCAGAAATAACATCTTTAACACAAAAAGCTCGTGGAAACCTAGCTGAAAATGATTCTCATCAATTAATCAACTTACAAAACACATTAGATGACATTTATAGGTTGAAGGCTGAGGGGGCATTTGTAAGAAGTAGAAGGAGATGGCTAGAGGAAGGTGAGCAGAATACTGTCTATTTTTTTCATCTTGAAAAATTTTATGCTAAAAATAATACCATACAAAAATTAAATATTGATGGTAATATTACAGATGACCCTCGGAAAATAGCTAATAATGACTTCAGATTTCTATACTAAACTATATGATTCAAAATACTGATACTGTGAAGAATTTACCTGTCAATTTATGGGTTCTCTCACAGAAACAAAATCAGTTGACACTGATTTAAAAGAATCTTGTGATAAACACTACAGGAAGTTATATCTGCTATTCAACATCTCAAGCTCAATAAATCTCCAGGTATTGACAGTATTACCTCTGAATTTTACAAAACTTTTTCCAAACAGCTAGCACCCTTCCTCCTTGGTCTTTTTTCAGAATGCATAAACAACGAATCCCTTCCTCCTACTCTAAGCCAAGGCTTTATAACTCTAATACCCAAACCAAAGAAGGATTTACTCCTTCTTGACAACTGGCACCTGATTTCTTCACTTAATAATGACTACAAAATTTTTGCTTTGATATTTGCTAAAAGAATCAAATTTGTTCTACTACATAATTGATGAGACTCAATCCGGTTTCATGAGTAATAGACATATCTCCAACAATGTATGATTTAATTGATTATTCTGACTTATGCCTTAACGAAAGTTTCATTCTTTTTTTAGATTTTTATAAGGCTTTCAACACAATAGAACACAAATTCATATTCCATGCCCTAGAAACATTTGGTTTTGGTTCATACTTTAGCAGTGCTATTAAAACAATGTATAAAAACGGAAATTCCTCAATCAAATTGCATGCTGGTACTTCTCATTTTTTCCTTAAACGCGGGATCAGACAACTTTGTTTCTAAAAGATAGCTCTCAGGTACCTTTAGCTATTAACGTGTTCTCCCTTGCATCTGGACTTTGCTAGAGCATTAAGAAATGTGAATTGCTTGCTCTTAAATCTTGCAATATCCCTTCTATATGTAGTATACCTATAAAAGACTCTGTTACTTACCTAGGAATAGTCATTAATAAAGATAGGGAAGCCAGATGCAACTTGAATTTTAACTTTATTATTGATAAAACCCAGAAAAAACTGAATCAATGGCTTCAGAGAGATTTGTCGTTGAGAGGCAGAATCTTATTAACCAAAGCCGAGGGAATATCCCGCCTCACATATGCTGCTTTATCTCTTGACATTAATAAAAAGGTTTTAAAAGTTATCGACAAAATGTTATTCAACTTTGTATGGAAAAACAAAATTCATTACATTAAAAAAGCAGTAATAATGAACACATACGATGAGGGCGGCCTTACCTTTTTAGACTTTCACACCTTAAATAATACTTTCAAAATCAATTGGCTTAAACAATTTATCAAGAACCCATCTTCAATTTGGAATTTCATACCGAACTTTATTTTTTCTAAAGTAGGAGGCTTAAATTTTATTTTATTTTGTAACTACAGTATTGGAAAAAGTCCCAAATTATCCTATTTTCATAAACAGATGCTTCTCTCCTGGTCATTACTCTATAAACACAACCTTTCCCCGCATAGATATTACATATTGAATAATAAAGACATCATACACAGAAACAAATCCTTATTTTACCCTCTCTGGTTTATTCACAATATACTTCTGCTCCATCAGTTATTTAACTCCAATGGTTCACTACTTACATATCAAGAATTTACTTTAAAATATAAATAGCAAATTTAATGTTGTTATAAATGCAATCCCAGCTGGCGTATCTATGTTATTTAAAAGCACAATAGGACAGAACCCAACATTATTGCCTATAAATCCTACCAAACTTGCAATTGGCCAGATTTGTTTCTCATCAACACGCAACAGTAACCGGTCTATACGTGCTTTATTTCAGAAAGAAGTTGTATCAATTCCATATGTAATCACTTATTGGAATAACTTAATAAACAACCTTGACTGGAAAAAGATCTGGAACTTACCTGCTAGATATATGATAAATTAAAAGAAGTATCCTTCAAAATAATCCACAGAATTTACCCTTCTAAAGTCTTTTTTTCACAACGTTTTAAAAATGTCACCGATACAAGTTGCTCTTTTTGTATGGGATGCCCTGAAGATGTCTTTCATTTGTTTTGGTGGTGCCCTTTTTCAACCAGTTTCTGGGTAGATGTCTGTAATTTGATTTCCCTTTCTATTGAGCCAGATTTTTCCCTTTGTTTTGAAAATGTACTGTTTGGCTTCACTGTCTTTCCATCTACCAAAGTTAGACAATATTACATCATTAATTTTATTAACCTTTTAGCCAAATGGCACATTGATAAATGTCAATACACAAATCAAAATCCTTTTTTTCTTACCTTTAAGAACGAAGTCAAACAGTATATTAAAACTATTGAAAAATCTAATAACAAAACAGCTATCAAGACCTTGAATCTATGTGCTCTTTTTATAATGCAATCTGTACAACATGCCTTTATGTATGTAACCCCCTGGCGGTAGTCATTGTTGCTGTGTTGAATTGTATTGTTTTGCACAATTCTTAATAAAGTTTTGTCCAAAAAAAAAAAAGTTATAAGACATGTTACCGTGTTCTCTACAGGTTTGTACGGAAGCCCTGAGCAGTCATGTGTTCATGTTTGTTTCCGTCTGACAGCTGAGCTGAACTTTATTGATCCTCAGTGAGGAAATTCACTCGTTACAGCGGCTCACGATCTACAAGATGGATGATAAAATACTGAGAAATAAAGAAATGTCCTGCTGGTAGAGTGGACTCCCCACGGACGAAAGGATGAGTCCTTCATGCAGTGACCCGGTTCTGACTCCGGCCTGTGGTCCACAGACGTTTCCTTTGCTGTGCGTCGTTTCCCCTCTGTCTGCATGCTTTCCTGTCTGTCTTCATCTGTCTGTCTGTCTGCATGCTTTCCTGTCTGTCTGTCTTCATCTGTCTGTCTGTCTGTCTGTCTGTCTGTCTTCATCTGTCTGTCTGTCTGCATGCTTTCCTATCTGTCTGTCTGTCTGTCTCCATGCTTTCCTGTCTGTCTTCATCTGTCTGTCTGTCTGTCTTCATCTGTCTGTCTGTCTGCATGCTTTCCTGTCTGTCTTCATCTGTCTGTCTGTCTGTCTCCATGCTTTCCTGTTTGTCTTCATCTGTCTGTCTGTCTGTCTCTATCCATGCTTTCCTATCTGTCTGTCTGTCTGTCTGTCTCTCTGTCTGTCTGTCTGTCTCCATGCTTTCCTGTCTGTCTGTCTCCATGCTTTCCTGTCTGTCTATCTGTCTGTCTGTCTGTCTGTCTCCGTGCTTTCCTGTCTGTCTGTCTGCCTGTCTGTCTCCATGCTTTCCTGTCTGTCTCTCTCCATGCTTTCCTGTCTGTCTGTCTGTCTGTCTGTCTCCATGCTTTCCTGTCTGTCTGCCTGTCTCCGTGCTTTCCTGTCTGTCTGTCCGTCTGCCTGTCTCCATGCTTTCCTGTCTGTCTGTCTGTCTGTCTGTCTGCCTGTCTCCGTGTTTCCTGTCTGTCTGTCTGTCTCCATGCTTTCCTGTCTGTCTGTCTGTCTGTCTCCATGCTTTCCTGTCTGTCTTCATCTGTCTGTCTGTCTATCTGTCTGTCTTCATCTGTCTGTCTGTCTGCATGCTTTCCTGTCTGTCTTCATCTGTCTGTCTGTCTGTCTGTCTCCATGCTTTCCTGTCTGTCTTCATCTGTCTGTCTCCATGCTTTCCTGTATGTCTTCATCTGTCTGTCTGTGTGTCTCTCTCCATGCTTTCCTGTCTGTCTATCTGTCTGTCTGTCTCCATGCTTTCCTGTCTGTCTCTCTCCATGCTTTCCTGTCTGTCTATCTGTCTGTCTGTCTGTCTCCATGCTTTCCTGTCTGTCTGTCTGTCTGCCTGTCTGTCTGCCTGTCTGTCTCCATGCTTTCCTGTCTGTCTGTCTGTCTCCGTGCTTTCCTGTCTGTCTGTCCGTCTGCCTGTCTCCATGCTTTCCTGTCAGTCTGTCTGTCTCCGTGCTTTCCTGTCTGTCTTCATCTGTCTGTCTGTCTCCATGCTTTCCTGTCTGTCTGTCTGTCTGTCCGTCCGTCCGTCCTCAGCTGTCTGTCTGTCTGTCTGTCTGTCTCCATGCTTTCCTGTCTGTCTTCATCTGTCTGTCCGTCTCCATGCTTTCCTGTCTGTCTTGATCTGTCTGTCTGTCTCCATGCTTTCCTGTCTGTCTTCATCTGTCTGTCTGTCTCCATGCTTTCCTGTCTGTCTTCATCTGTCTGTCTGTCTGTCCATCCTCAGCTGTCTGTCCGTCCGTCCGTCCTCAGCTGTCTGTCTGTCTGTCCGTCCGTTCTCAGCTGTCTGTCCGTCCTCAGCTGTCTGTCTGTCTGTCCATCCGTCCTCAGCTGTCTGTCTGTCTGTCTGTCTGTCTCCGTGCTTTCCTGTCTGTCTTTATCTGTCTGTCTGTCTGTCTGTCTGTCTGTCTATCTGTCCATCCTCAGCTGTCTGTCCGTCCGTCCTCAGCTGTCTGTCCGTCCTCAGCTGTCTGTCTGTCTGTCCGTCCGTCCTCAGCTGTCTGTCTGTCTGTCTGCACAGGCTGCTGTCTAAACACACACAGAGCTTCTGTACCTGTCAGCTGACTGCACGGTGCCATGGCAACAGAGTAGCACCGGGGAAAGTCTCGTTATCCAAAATATCGCGAGAGAACGGAGGAAATAGAATAAATGAATAAATGACCACTCAGGGCCTCCGTAGGTGTCAAAGTGTCACATGTGTTACATGTATTAAGAAATATATTAAATAAATACATTTAATACGTTTAATGTATTGAATGTAAACCGGAAGTCAGTCCGCAGCTGCTGCAGTTTCCCTCCGAACCGGAAGGGGTCGGTGTCGTCTCTTCCGGGTCTGTGCTCAGGTATCATGGCGGCGCCCTGTCGGAGGTTTGTGTCACGCTGAAGTTACCTGAAGATGAGCTGAGAGAAGAAGACAGGTGAGTCCACCTGAACACACGTCACGTGTCCTGTCAGCGCGAACTTACCAATGATAGTATGACGACACACACATGGCGGGAACTGAACACGGAGCGAGCTAATGTTTAGCTTTTAGCTTAGCATGGACTCGCAATCAGTTTCTGACTGCGTCACAGAGCTGTGACGTCACAGAGAGTCTCCTGTCGTGTGTCTGTGTGAGCGGCTCCGTGAGTTACCATGGTTACAGGAACACCCTGACACTTTGTAACGACAGTAAGCTGATGTGTCACATGATCAGCAGTGACGTAGCCTCAGAGACAGACGCTCTGGAGGAGCACGTGACACAGACAGACACACGCACACAGACATACACACACACACACACACACAGACAGACACACAGACAAAGACGCACACAGACAGACACATACACACAGTTTAAAGACGTGAGAGAGGAAAAGACATTTAAAAAGTTACTGAAGAGAAAACTTCATGACTGGGGATGTAACGATACACTCAACTCACGACTCGATACGGTTCATGATTTTTTGTTTAATCAAAATGAGCTACAGACAAATTATGACCAAATAAAATTATCTTTTTATTTGTAGGAAAAAAATCTTAGAGAAACTCTCAAACAGTTTGTGTTCTCTTATAAAAAGTGCTGTTTTTGTGTCTTGTAAAAAAAGTGCAACTGAAGTAGTTATTCACTTAAATAACAAAGAATAACTGGATTTTTAAAAACAAATCCCACAACAAAATAATAACATCAAAACATAGAGAATCAGAGAATCTCAACCACATGAGCTCTTACCTCCTGGTAGACTTTTGGCACAACCACCTGGCTGAAGTGCTGTCGTGACGGGATGCGGCATCTTGGCTCCAGCGTGTTCATCAACAGCCGAAAGCCCTCATTTTCAACGGCGGAAAATGGCCTCAAATCTTTTCCAATAAAATAACCAATTGCCCTGGTAATTTCTTGCGCTCTTGTGTTGTTATGGGGGAGAGGAGATGCAAAGCCTCTCGTCAGGGTGGTTTACCCCCTCGGCAATTTTCGCTCACGAGGTGGCGTAACATTACTTTGCTTCTCACTGTGGTGGCGGCTAATATACTGCTGCATGATGCTCGTGTTGCCACTATATGTTAGCAGTCTCTTGCAATATTTACCTGCTGTTTTGGTTTTGTCTGTCTATTTCTCACCGGTTGTATTTGTGTATATAGGGAATCCAAAATGCCGCCACACAGGTGATTTAAAACTGCTCGGTGCATCCTCTATTTCAAAGCTATTTTCTACCGTCGCCATGTCTTCCCTCGTTCTGTGCTCCGTACCTACGTAGTGACGTAAGTCACGTGACTTGACGTCTGACGTTAAACAAATGAATCACCAACCAGTGACTTTTTTTTAAGATAACGTAACCTATTTCTAAAAAAAAAAAGAAGAAAAAGAACATATCCTACTTCTCTCGCATTCGCAAAGAATCGCGATTCATTTTTTCTGCCAACCGGTGCGAATCGTCGCGCATTTCTACCGATTTTTAATCATGTCACGATGCATCATTACATCCCTATTCATGACACAAACTGAAACACACAATGATCAAAGACACTTAACATCAACATCAGCAACATCGAACATCCAACAGTACATCAAAAACACATTCGACTGCCTGCAGAAGAGCCTGCAGAAGAGCCTGCAGAAGAGCCTTCAGAAGCGCCTTCAGAAGAGTCTGCAGAAGAGCCTTCAGAAGAGCCTTCAGAAGAGTCTGCAGAAGAGCCTTCAGAAGAGTCTGCAGAAGAGCCTGCAGAAGAGCCTTCAGAAGAGTCTGCAGAAGAGCCTTCAGAAGAGTCTGCAGAAGAGCCTTCTGAAGAGTCTGCAGAAGAGCCTGCAGAAGAGCCTTCAGAAGAGTCTGCAGAAGAGTCTGCAGAAGAGCCTTCAGAAGAGCCTTCTGAAGAGTCTGCAGAAGAGCCTGCAGAAGAGCCTTCAGAAGAGCCTGCAGAAGAGCCTTCAGAAGAGTCTGCAGAAGAGCCTTCAGAAGAGTCTGCAGAAAAGCCTTCTGAGGAGCCTTCAGAAGAGCCTTCAGAAGAGCCTCTCGAGCAGCTGAGTTTTGGATGTACTGGAGTTTATCTAAACTTTGGCATGGTGTGTTGTAGAGGATGCTATCGCAGTAGTTAATTCTGGAGGTGATGAGGGAGAGTGATGGGTGGAATCGGGCAATGTTCTTGAGGTGAAAAAAGGCAGTTCTGGTGATTTGATTTCTGTGATGTTCAAAGGAGAGGTCATTGTCAAAGACAGTGGAGGGTGACAGGGCGGAGTTGCCGACAGTGAGGCAGAAACTGGGTTTAAACAGTTTTAGTGAGGGATTTAGGGCCGATGATGATCAGGTCTGATTTGTCACTGTTGAGTTTGAGGAAGTTAGTCTGCATCCAGGATTTGATGTCAGTGAGGCAGTTGGAGAGAGTGGAGTGAGTGGGGGAGGTGATGGATTTGGTGGAGATATGAAGCTGGACGTCATCGGCATAACAGCTCGGCGTTCCAGTGGATCACAGTGGGTTAAACAGGAAACTCACCCGTCTGTCTCTCTGCAGGTATGAATGTGATGTCATCGGTGATGCGGGGGGCCCGGCGGCTCGTCCACGCCAACCGACACACTCTGCTCACCAACTTCCTGCCCGTGCCCCTCCTCTGTCCTGCTCGAAGCTCCGCCCCCCTGCTCACCTGTCAACAGAACAGGAAGTTCACCTCCAAACAGGTGAGTTTGGTTATTGAACAGGAAACATCTGTGATGTCATCGCCTGCTTTGAGTGGATCATGGGATTTGTTGATGCTGACATGTCTGATTAGATTAGATTAGATTAGATTATACTTTATTTATCCCACAACGGGGAAATTCACTGGTTACAGCAGCAGAGTGTGATACACACAGAAGTAAAGTAGAAAAGACAAAAACAACAAAAACAGACAGAAGGATCTTATAATCTACACAATATAAACAGAAAAACAAACAAGCAACAGAAAATGTGCAAAAAGTACTGAAGGTAAAGTGGCATAATATAAAAAACAATATTGCAGTTGCAGTTGAAGTGACCGTGGTAATATTGTACATTGTATCAGAACGGAAAAAAAATATACATACAGATTAAAATGAAATAAATATAAGCCATGATGAGTAGTAGGTAAATTGAAAACAGGAACAGAAAGTACACCATCATCAGGTGGTGCGGGTGGTGCAGGTGTTGTGTTGGATGAAGGACCTGCTGAACCTCTCCTTCTTACACCGTGGGTGTAGCAGTCTGCTGCTGAAGGAGCTGATCAGGGACCCACAGTGTCATGTAGGGGGTGAGAGGTGTTGTCCATGATGGATGTCAGCTTGGCTAACATCCTCCTCTCCTCCACCTCCTCTGTGGAGTCCAGAGGACAGTCCAGGACAGAGCTCGCTCTCCTGATCAGTCTGTTGAGTCTGCTCCTGTCCCTGTCCGTGCTGCCCCCTCTCCAGCAGACCACAGCATAAAGGATGGCTGAGGCCACCACAGAGTCAGAGAAAGTCCTGAGGAGAGCACCTGGTCAGGTGTTGAAGGTGGCAGGCTGAGGAGTGGAGGGGGAGGGGGAGCTTGCCAGGGGAGGTGTGAAGAGGGAGCAGGAGGGGGGGGCAGAATCACATCTATTGAAAAACAGATTGAGTTCATCTGCCCAGTCTTTGTCCCCGCTGGTTTGGTCTCTCCCCACTCCTTTTCCGTGGCCTGCGATATTCTGCAGCCCTATCCAGACGTCCCTGTTCTGCTCCAGCCGCTATTCCAGTTTCCTCCTGTAGATGTCCTTCCCCTTCCTGATCTTCTGCCAGAGTTCCTTCTGGACTCTGTGCAGCTCCTCTTTGTCCCCCGATCTGAAGGCCGTCTTCTTCTTGTTTAGCAGGGCCTTAATCCTGGCACGTCACCCAGGGTTTGTTGTTGGGAAAACACTGAACCAGCTCGGAGGGCACAGTGTTCTCCACACAGAAGTTAATATAATCCGTAATGCAGTGGGTCATGCTGTCGATGTCACTGCCGTGGGGGCTGCAGAGTGCTTCCCAGTCTGTTGTTTCAAAGCAGTCTCTAAGCCTTGCGCTGGTCTCCTCAGACCACTCCTTCATAGGCCTCTTCACAGGTGGTTGTTTGTTCACCACAGGAGTGTAGTCTGGGGTGTAGTGTGACCAGGTGGACAAGGTTGTGATCTGAGTTACCAAGCGGGGGGAGGGGGGATGAGGTGTATGCATCCTTGATGTTTGCATACAATAGGTCCAAAGTTTTATTGTCTCTGGTGTGGCATTTCACGCATGGCCGCATGCTGACTGCTAACAGCTGTCAGCAAGTCTGTGGTGCAGAGTTGCTCCTTCACACTGATGTGTCCCGGGTGGCACCATCTATCGTTCACAAACACAGCGATCCCCCCTCCCTTCTTCTTACCGCTCTCCGTTGCTTTCCTGTCCGCTCGTATGAGTTGAAAACTGTCCAGGTTGACGTGAGAGTCCGGAGAAAGTTCAGTCAGCCACATCTCAGTGAAGCACATGAGGCTGCATTCCCTGTACTCCCTCTGCAGCCGGGTCAGCGCCGTTAGCTCTTCCATGTTGGAGAGAGATCTTACGTTCCCCATGATGACAGACGGTAAACATGGTTTATACCGTCTTTTTCACTCCCTGCGCTTCACTCCCGCTCTGCATCCTCTTCTCCTTCTCCATAGCTCCTCAGGGATCTCCAGCCGCTCCGCACAGAGAAGGGGTGTGTGGCGCAGAGCCAACAGCTGATGCCGGGTGTAAACAATGGAGCCGTGGTTGAATGGGGAGCCGTGTTTGAATGGGGAGCCGTGATTGGATGAGTTTCCCGCAGCCATGCCAAAAAGTTCAAAAAACAGCAAGAGACAAACTATAAATGTAACATTGTGAACATCCATAGCTGCAGACTTGCTTAAAGTGTCGATGTGACAAAAGAAAACAACAAAAAATACCCTAAGACACTATAAAACACTAAAACACTAAAAAAACACTAAAAAGAGGTAAAAACCTACGCGGCGCCATCTTGTCTGCAGGTCAAAGGTCAGAAGAACCAGAAGGTCAAAGCTAAAGTGAACAAACAGGAAGTGGAAATCAGACAGAGGATGACGGTGGCGTCACTCGCCGAGGCCATGAACAAAGACTTCGGTAAGAAACGTCCACATGCTTCCACACTATGTGTTAAATAAAGTTTTTCTTATGTTTGAGGGCGTTAAATTAAGGTTTTCTTGTGTTTGAGGATGTTAAATAAAGTTTTTCTCGAGTTTGAGGGCATTATACAAAGTTTTTCTTGTGCTTCAGGATGTTAAATAAAGTTTTTCTTGTGTTTCAGGATGTTAAATAAAGTTTTTTATTTGTTTCAGGACGTTAAATAAAGTTTTTCTCGTGTTTCAGGACGTTAAATAAAGTTTTTCTCGAGTTTGAAGGGGTTAAATAAAGTTTTTTATTTGTTTCCGGACATTAAGTAAAGTTTTTTATTTTAAACCGGACGTTAAATAAGTTTTTCTTGTGTTTCCGGACGTTAAATTAAGTTTTTCTCATGTTTCAGAATGCTAAATAAAGTTTTTTTCATGTTTCAGGATGTTAAATAAAGTTTTTTATTTGTTTCCGGACATTAAATAAAGTTTCTCTGGTGTTTAAGGATGTTAAATAAAGTTTATCTCGTGTTTCAGATCACGTGTTTGAGGCTCTCTTGAACACCTCGGTGGATCTGGACTCTCTGGAGCCGGACTCAGTTCTGGAGGAGCGGTGGATTAAGGAGGTGGTGACTCGATCCGGGATGAAGTTCAGATGGGCCAAACTGAGCGAGAGCCGAGAGAGACCCAACAGAGACGTCCACAGGAGGTACAACACAGGAAGTCATTTCCATATTTGGTCGGAGCTGAATGCAGCTCTGATGTTCGATACTGTGGACGTTCTCTGTGTAACGTCTGTGCAACATTCAGAAAACTAACAGCACCACCTGTGGTCGTAACGTTAGCTTGTGTTGCTCGCTGTTTGTTTGACCTCTGTCAGACCTCCAGCTGACCCGTCCCGCCTGAAGCCCCGCCCCCCGGTGGTCACCATCATGGGTCACGTAGATCACGGGAAGACGACGCTGCTCGACAGTCTGAGGAAGACTCAGGTCGTAATGACTGAGGCCGGAGGAATCACACAACACATCGGAGCATTCCTAGGTAACACACACACAGACACAGAGACAGACACACAGAGACACACACACACACACACACACACACACACACACACACAGACACACACACACAGAGACACACACACACACATCACGTCATGGGTTTTTTCGTCCAGTCCAGCTGCCTACAGGTGAGACGATCACCTTCCTCGACACTCCGGGTCACGCTGCGTTCTCCTCCATGAGAGCCCGCGGAGCCAACGCCACCGACATCGTGGTCCTGGTGGTGGCAGCTGATGACGGCGTCATGAATCAGACGGTCGAGTCCATCGAGCACGCCAGGAGAGCCAAAGGTAAGACCTATCAGTCACAGCTGAGGGCACACACCAGGGATTCTCCTGTGCTATACCCTCTGGTTCTGATCTGGTTCTGATCTGGTTCTGATGGTCCAGTGCCGGTGATTGTGGCAGTGAATAAGTGTGACAAACCTCAGGCCGACCCACAGAGAGTCAAACAGGAGCTGTTGGCCCACGACGTCGTCTGCGAGGAGTTTGGAGGAGATGTTCAGGCGATCCACGTGTCGGCACTAAAGGTGACCCGACCCAAGCAGACAGAACATGTCTTCACTCTGTAAAGAACCATAAGGTCAGCGCCATTTAACATGATGTCATCACTGTTGTCAGGGTGACAACTTGCTGGCTCTGGCCGAGGCCACAGTGGCGCTGGCGGAGGTTCTGGAGCTGAAGGCGGAGCCGAGCGGCCTGGTGGAGGGAGTCATTATCGAGAGTCGCACCGACAAAGGCAAAGGGTGAGTTCTGACCCATCACGTGTTCTCTGACCCGTCACGTGTTCTCTGACCCGTCACGTGTTCTCTGACCCATCATGTGTTCTCTGACCCATCACGTGTTCTCTGACCCGTCATGTGTCCCTCTCAGCCCGGTAACCACAGCCATCGTCCAGCAGGGGACGCTGAGGCGTGGCTCAGTTCTGGTGGCGGGGAGGAGCTGGGCTAAAGTCCGCTTCCTGTTTGATGAGAATGGGCGAGCGGTGACGGAGGCGGGGCCGAGTGCAGCAGTGGAGGTGGTCGGCTGGAAGGAGCTGCCGTCTGCTGGGGAGGTCATCCTGGAGGTGGAGTCTGAGGTGAGCACACACCAACAACACCAACACTGCCAACAACACCACCACCAACACTACCAACTCCAACAACACCAACAACACCAACACTACCAACACTACCAACACCAACAACACCAACACCACCAACACTACCAGCACCAACATTACCAACACCAACACTACCAACACCAACACCACCAACACTATCAACACCAACACCACGAACACTACCAACACTACCAACACCAACAACACCAACACCAATAACACCAACACTACCAACACCGACACCATGAACACTACCAACACCGACACCATGAACACCACCAACACCACCAACACTACTAACACCACCAACACTACCAACACTACTAACACCAACACCATGAATACTACCAACACCGACACCATGAACACTACCAACACCAACACTACCAACACCACCAACACTACCAACACTACCAACAACACCAACACCACCAACATTACCAACACTACCAACAACACCAACACCACCAACATTACCAACACTACTAACACTACCAGCACCAACACTACCAACACTCCCAACACCACCAACATTACCAACACCAACACTACTAACACTACCAGCACCAACAACACCAACACTACCAACACCAACACTACTAACACTACCAACACCAACACTACCAGCACCGATATTACCAACACTAACACTACCAACACTACCAACACCAACACCACCAACACTACCAACAACACCAACACCACAAACATTACCAACACTACCAGCACCAACACTACCAACACTCCCAACACCACCAACATTACCAACACCAACACTACTAACACTACCAGCACCAACAACACCAACACTACCAACACCAACACTACTAACACTACCAACACCAACACTACCAGCACCGATATTACCAACACCAACACTACCAACACCAACACCACCAACACTACCAACAGCACCACTACACCAATAACACCATCACTACCAACAACACCAACATTACCAACACCAATAACACCAACACTACCAACACCGACACCATGAACACTATACCAACACCGACACCACGAACACTACCAACACCGACACCACAAACACTACCAACACCACCAACACTACCAACACCAACGCCACCAACACTACCAACACCAACGCCACCAACACTACCAACACCAACAACACCAACACTACTAACACCACCAACACTACCAACAACACCAACACTACCAACACCAACACTACTAACACCAACACCACGAATACTACCAACACCGACACCATGAACACTACCAACACCAACACTACCAACACTACCACCACCACCAACACTACCAACACCACCAACACACCAACATTACCAACACTACCAACGCCACCAACACTACCAACGCCACCAACACTACCAACACCACCAACACTACCAACTCCAACAACACCAACACCACCAACACTACCAACACCACCAACATTACCAACACCACCAACACTACCAACACCAACAACACCAACATTACCAACACCCCCAACACCAACAACTCCACCAACACTACCAACAACACCAACATTACCAACACTACCAACACTACCAACAGCAACACTACTAACACTACCAACACCAACACTACCAACACCAACACCATGAACACTATCAACACCAACACCACCAACACTACCAACACCACCAACACCACCAACACTACCAACACCACCAACACTACCAACTCCAACAACACCAACGCTACCAACACCACCAACATTACCAACACCACCAACACCAACAACTCCACCAACACTACCAACACCACCAACATTACCAACACCAACAACACCAACATTACCAACATTACCAACACTACCAACACCGACACCACCAACACCGACACCACCAACACTACCAACAGCACCACTACAACACCAATAACACCATCACTACCAACAACACCAACATTACCAACACCAATAACACCAACACTACCAACACCGACACCATGACCACTACCAACACCGACACCACGAACACTACCAACACCAACACCGACACCATGAACACTACTAACACCAACACCAAGAACACTACCAACACCACGAACACTACCAACACCAACACCACCAACATTACCAACACCACCAACAGCAACACTACCAACACCAACACTACTAACACTAACACCAACACTACTACCAACACCAACACGGCCAAAACACAAACAACACCAACAATACCACCAACACCAACACTACCAACAATACTACCAGCACTACCACCAACACTACCAACACCGACAACACCACAGAGACATCGTACCTGCAGTCCAGGTAAACACAGTTTAGGTGATCTCTCTCCTGATTGGTTGTTTCTGGTTTCTTTGAGCAGCAGCGAGCGAGGGAGGTGGTGGAGTGGAGGAGTTATGCGGAGGAGCAGCAGAAGCTGCAGGAGGAGCAGAGCGCCATTGAGCGGAAGCAGAAAGAACATCTGGAGGAGTACAGGAAGGAGAGGGCGGAGCTAAACCACCTGAGCTGGCGACAGAGGAAGTCCGCTCTGTACCGAGCCAATAAGAACAAGTTCACCGTGAGGCCGAGTGAGAGGACGCAGAGAGACGAGCCGAGCCTGCCGCTCATTGTCAAAGGTATGCACACGTGGATGACTCTCGTCCAATCAGATCACTCGGTCTGAACTAGCTGTTGATTGCTGCCCTCGCTTGTCCTTTGACCAACCTTTGACCTCCAGGTGATGTGGACGGGTCAGTGGACGCCATCTTGAGCATCCTGGACAGTTACGATGCTCAGCAGCAGTGTCAGCTGGAGGTCGTCCACTTTGGCATCGGAGACGTTTCAGAGAACGACATCAACATGGCCGCCACATTCACAGGTAACCACACCCCTCAGTTCCTGTTCAACCAATCAGGATGTCTCTAATCAGAGAGGTCACCTAACAGGAAGTCTTCTTTCAGGTTCCATTTATGGCTTCAACGTCGGAGCCAGCAGGCCGATCCAGCAGCTGGCAGCACGGCACGGCGTCCCGCTCCGACTTCACAATGTCATCTACAAACTGATGGACGAGCTGAAGGACGAGCTGAGCGCCAAACTGCCGCCACTCGTCTCCGAGAATGTCCTCGGTGATTCTCCACTTCTTATTGGCTGAGCTCATGTCACATGACCTTTACCTACCTGACAGGAAGTTGATCGTCTCTTTCTCTCTGGTCATCCAGGTGAAGCGACGGTCCTCGCCATGTTCGACGTCTCCGTGGGAAAGAAAAAGGTTCCTGTCGCCGGCTGCCGGGTCCAGAAAGGTCGGCTGGATCGCGGACTCCGGTTCAGACTGATCCGGGGACGGGACACCGTCTGGGAGGGTGAGTAAGACCTGGACCTGGACTTGGACCTAGACCTGGACCTGTGTTAAGCTGTGCTGTCTCTGGCGGTCTCTGCAGGTTCCCTGGTGGCGCTGAAGCATCACAAAGATGACGTGCAGGTGGTAAAGGCGGGGATGGAGTGTGGCCTGTCGACTGACGGCGACGTGGACTTCAGGCCAGGTGATGTCATTGTCTGCTTTGAGCACCTGGACACGCCGCAGGTCACTACCTGGAACCCCGGCTTCTAATTAGGACTTCACTCCCCATCATCCTCTGCTGCTCATAGGCTGCCGGGGTCAACAAACAGTTGACGTGCAGACAACATCCTGTCCTGTCACATGACGTCACTTCCTGTGGTGTTTCTTTAACGAATCAAAACAAACTCACCTGAGAGCTGAGCAGGAAGTAATGTATATATTTATGTTTGTTGCTGTCGAGGTGCGTTACCATGGTGACAAAATGATTTGCATAAAGGAACCACCAAAATAAAAGTCTATTCAAGTCAGCTGTTCATTTCTTTCATTCAGAGCTGTCTGACACCTGAATGCATCACAGCAGACCTGTGATGCATTCAGGTGTCGGTGAAAGTGATGTCACAGCCTGTTGGCCTCAATGTGATCTACATGAGCACTGATTATTCCTACAGCCCATGAACGTCACACAGACAGTCGTCATTTCATTTGAATCATTTGTAATAAAAAATAATTTTAAGAATAAAAACAAACATCAGCTGACATGCTGCTTCCTGATTGGACGATACAGTTCAAACACGTTAAATCTGTAAACGTCTGACCGCCGTTGACACAGAGACGCTCGCTGACCTCTTCACTTCCTCTTGGTCTTTCCTGGTTTGGCGAGCAGTGCTGGGTCGATCTGATCCGCTGTCAGTCCTCTGACGGGGAAAAGGCGAGCGATGCGCTCCCCCACACTTCAAACCTCGAGACATCAGTTCCTCCTTCAGGCATCCAAACCCAGAGACTGAAGCTCGTCCACTGAGATTATAACCCTAACCCTTTTTTAAATTCTGACTTTTTTCTCAAAATACTTTTTTCCAAAATGTTTTTTTTCTCTCTAAAATTCTGACTTTTCTGAAGTTTCTCTCATGTTTGAAAACGTTAGTCTCTGATATTTGAAGACATTGATTAAAGTAAACTATTTTTGAAAGTAATCTATTACTTCAGAAAGAATAATTACTTTGAAAAGTAATAGACTACTTTCAAAAATAAATTATTTTTAAAGAAATTAAATACTAAAAAAAAATACTATGTACGTTTAATTTAAGTAGTTTTTAAAAATATATATATATTTTACTTTTCAAAGTAATCTATTACTTTCACAAAGTATTGTAGTAATTAAAAAAAATCTATATTTTAACATAATCTATTACTTTTAAGAACAGATTACTTTTCAAAGTAATCTATTCATTTTTCTTAAGTAATCTTTGATTTTTTTAAAGTAATTTTTTATAAAGTATTTTAATTTTTAAAGCAATTAAAATATTTCTTAGATCAAGAAAGAAAAAATTAGTCATTTAAAAAGTAATAGACTGCCTTTAAAGTATTAGATTACTTTCAAAAGGTAATAGATTACTTTTGGGGGAAAAGTAAAAAAACAAACAAAAAACAGAATATTTACAAAAGTCAAAAATTATAGAAAAGTCAAAATTTTGCCAAAACATTTGAGGAAAAAAGGTAAAAAAAAAAAAAAAACAATTGAGAAAAAAACAATTTTGGGAAAAAAGTATTCAGATATCAGAACTTTGAAAAAAAAAAAGGATTTTGAGAAAAATAAGTCAACATTTTTTCTTGTGTTTCTGTACTTTAAACGTTTTCTTGCATTTGAGGATGTTAAATAAAGTTTTTCTTCTGTTTCAGGATGTAAAATGAAGTTTTTATTTTGTAGAAGAAAATTAGGAGAAAAAAGTGTCAGACCTGTGATGCATTCAGGTGTCGGTGAAAGTGATGTCACAGTCTGTTGGCCTCAATGTGATCTACATGAGCACTGATTATTCTTACAGGCCATTAACGTCACACAGACAGTCATCGTTTCATTTGAGTAATTTTTAATAAAAAATAATTTTAAGAATAAAAACAAACATCAGCTGACATGCTGCTTCCTGATTGGACGATACAGTTCAAACATGTTAAATCTGTAAACGTCTGACCGCCGTCGTCCACGGAGACGCTCTCTGACCTCTTCACTTCCTCTTGGTCTTTCCTGGTTTGGCGAGCAGCGCTGGGTCGATCTGATCCGGTGTCAGTCCTCTGACGGAGAAGAGGCGAGCGGCGCGCTCCAACAGCGTTCCCCCACACTTCAAACCTCGAGACATCAGTTCCTCCTTCAGGACGTCCAAACCCAGAGACTGAAGCTCGTCCACTGAGGATGCCGAGGACAGATCAAGACACCGAGCCTGAAGAGGATGAGGACAAACAATGCTAACATTAAACCTTCAGGAGCAGCTTCACCAGCTAACGGTACAAGCTAATGTTAGCTGGTTAGCAGCTAACGTTAGCAGGTTAACAACATCGAGACTACTGACCGGTTGCTTAGATCTGCTGGACTCCTCTGGGGGTCTCTGGTCCTCCGTGGACCTGATGGTCTTGTCTCTGGACTCTGGGGGTATCTGGTCCTCCGTGGACCTGATGGTCTTGTCTCTGGACTCTGGGGGTCTCTGGTCCTCTGTGGACCTGATGGTCTTGTCTCTGGACTCTGGGGGTCTCTGGTCCTCTGTGGACCTGATGGTCTTGTCTCTGGACTTTGGGGGTCTCTGGTCCTCTGTGGACCTGGAATGATTTGTATAAATGTGTCTTAATGTTTCAGGTCCAGAATCTGAGTCTGGACTCTGGATCAGCTGATCTATACCTGCTGTTCTGACCAGGCTCCGCCTCCTGCATCGTCACGGTAACGGCAGCAGCTCCCCTGCTGGAGGACGACGTGGATGGAGACTCGTCGTTGTCGTAATCATCCTCTGAGCTCAGCAGCTCGTCCATGCCGGTCCTGTAACCATGACAACAGTTAGCTTTAGCATAACCACTCACTAAAGTAGCTAACAGCTAATTAGCTGCTGCTAACTGAATGTGCTGTTAGCATGCTAACAGAACCGGGCTCAGCAGCCGGGCCGGACTGGGTAGGAGCACAGCCTCTGAGACCAACAGGGAATAACGTTACAGTACTGAGGTGATTTACAGACTTCTGCTCAGCAGCTGATACAGAAACTGGACTGTCTGGGCCTGAATACCTCGCTGTGCAACTGGTTGCTGGACTTCCTGACCAGGAGACCACAGGTAGTCCGGGTCGGCAGGATCCAGCACCATCACGCTGAACACGGGCCCCCCAAGGATGCGTGCTCAGTCCCCTACTGACCCACGACTGCACACCAACACACCACACCAACCTCTTCGTCAAGTTTGCGGACGACACTACTGTGGTGGCTCATCAACAACAACGATGAGTCAAACTACAGGGATGAGGTGAGCCGACTGGCCGCGTGGTGCAGAGACAACAATCTCTCTCTTAATGTGGAGAAGATGAAAGAGATCGTTCCACCCAGCACCCTCCACTGACCATCAACGGTGCTGCTGTGGAGAGAGTGAGGAAAGCTCAGCAGCGCCTCTACTTCCTCTGCAGACTGAGAAGAGCCAGAGCTTCAGTGTCCACCATGTGCTCCTTCTACCGTGGACCCACCGAAAGCATCCTGACCAGCTGCATCACTGGTACGGAGGCTGCAGCAGCACAGAGTGAGAGCAGCTGAGAGGATCATCGTGCTCCTCCCTCCAGGACATCTACAACACACGCCTGGCCTGCAAAGCACTCAGCATTGTGGGTGACTCCACCCATCCCACCCACTGCTTCTTCAGCCTCCTGCCCTCCAGGAGCCTCCGGGCCAGAACCAGAACCAGCAGACTGAGAGACAGTTTGATCCACCAGGCTATCAGGAAGCTCCCTGCTTCTCTGCCCCCACAGAGCCAAACCACCTCTGTATTCTGCTGTATTCCCAGGTTCTGTTCTGGTTCTGGTCCGGCCGTGATGGCGCTGACACAGGTTTAGATCAGGACTCACCAGAAACATGCCGTCGCTGTTGCCGTCTTCGTCTTCTTCTTCTGTGGCTGCTCGCTCTGCTCGGCGCTCGGCCTCTTCGTTGCAGCGCCGTCGTCGACCTTCACCTGAGCGCTGGACGACGCCTGCAGACCTGAAACACACCAGACGTTACACACTGATCCTGGACCAATGGAGAGAAAGCTGAGCAGTCACATGACGTGTCACACCTTTGATGACGGAGTCCTCGAGGCGCTCCGACAGGTCGTGGCACTGCTGCTGGTACTCCGGGTCGGTGAACTGGTGTTTGGGCTGGGACAGTTTCCTCTGCAGACGCTCCAGACGCCGCTGCTCCTTCTCCGCCTCCCGCTCGGCCTGCTTCTTCAGCCACTCCGCCATCCTAACACACCACAGAAGAATGTTAACACCGTGTGGGCCGACGCCAGGCCCCGCCCACAGGAAGTCAGACTCTTACTCTTTCTCGTGGTTGACGTCTCGGAGGCGGCGCCCACTCAGGTCTCTGCACGCCTCGCGGTTGGTCGTCTTCTCAATCTGAGCGCCGAGAGCTCGCAGCATGGAGCCGAACCCTGAAACACACCACAGAAGAAGAAGACGGCGTGTGTCATGGCGGCTCACACTCAAGTGCAGTTCTCAGCATGCTTCCTGAACAAACCTCCTTTTCCGCCACAGAGGCGGGGCTCCAGGTTATAGACGACACCAGGCTGAAGACGCTCCTCCAGGTGAGACAGGTGACCATCTCTGACCACGTACAAGTCCACCACAGGAGAAGAAGACAGTCCCTGCAGAGACAGACAGACAGGTAATCTATGACTGTGAAGTAATCTGTTACTGTGAAGTAATCTGTGGAATAAACTACCATTCTGGGTTCAGGAGGCAGACACAGTCAACACCTTTAAGAGTAGACTTAAGACTTCCCTTTTTGATAGAGCTTATAGTTAGTGCTGGCTCAGGTCATCCCTTAGTTATGCTGCCATAGGACTAAACTGCCGGGGGACTCTCATCCTCCCTCTCTCTCTCCATCTGTAAACATACATGTCTCATTAATGCATGTTACTAACTAAACTTCTTCCCTGGAGTCTCTGTGCTCTCTCGTCCAGCAGGTTCTCATGGATCGTGGCTGCTGCTGTGGTCCTGCATGACGTCCACTACATATATTATTACTGTCATTATTGCTACCATATCTGCTACTCTGGTCATTTTATCATTCATTGTAATTCATTGTCATTGTATCATTCATTGTAATTGTACAATATGTTTGTGTTGACTTGTTCTGTACACGTGACATCTATTGCACGTCTGTCCGTCCTGGGAGAGGGATCCCTCCTCTGTGGCTCTTCCTGAGGTTTCTTCCACCTTTTTTCCCTGTTAAAAGGGTTTTTTGTGGGCAAGTTTTTCCTCACTTGAACCGAGGGTCTAAGGACAGAGGGTGTCACTCCCTGTACAGATTGTAAAGCCCTCAGAGGAAAATGTACTTTGTGACTTTGGGCTGTACAAATAAAATATGATTTGATTTGATACTGTGACGTAATCTATTACTGTGTCTTCAGGATGATCATGTGACCACAGCGGTGTCAGGTTACTCTCTGACGGAAGGTGGACTGGTAGCTGGAGAGTTATGACGTCACACACACTGCACTGTATCTTTAACAGAATCAGCTAGCTAACGTTAGCTCATGAGCTAACAGCGCGAGACGGAAATACAAACCCTTCATATCCGGCTTGAGTGTGTTTTCCCGCCTCTGCTCGGCGTGAACGCTCACCTGCTGCTGGCTGAACCGGGTCAGAACGTCTCGGACCACCGACCCGTCCGGAAACACGGCGTGAGAGAACCGGAGACCGGGACAGCTGACGAACACCTCCATGTTAGCTTCTTCACGTACCGTGGGGCGCATGCGCAGCCCTTCTTAACGTCCAGGGAGACGTCATCACGTTACGTCGCGTCGCCGGGGAGCTACAGTCACGAAAATGACGTCACGGATGGCTGCAGACTCACCTGGAGCCGCCAGGTGGCGCTGTGGGCGTGTCTACAGGGAGTTAAAGCAGGAAGTGGCCGCCGCTCTGCATTGTGGGACAACATGGCGGCCCTGTGTAAGGTTGTGTCCAGGTTCGGGGTCGGGGTCCGGATCACCTGCTCCCGGTTCTTTAGCTCGGCCTCCGGCGGGGACCAGCCCGCCGCGCACAGACCCAGATCCGGCTTCGCTGCCGCCTTCGACCTGCAGTCGGAGTTCCAGCGGGAGGCAGAGAGCGCTGCGGCCGGCAGCAGCGGCTCCTTCTCCGGTCAGCAGGAGAGCTTCGCCTCGCTGCTCCGCCGGTCCCCGCTGATTCAGATGGGACCGGCCAAAGATAAGCTGGTGGTCGGGAGGATCTTCCACGTGGTGCAGGACGACCTGTACATCGACTTCGGCGGGAAATTCCACTGCGTGTGCCGGCGGCCGGCCGAGGGAGAGAAGCTGCAGCGGGGCAGCAGAGTCCGTCTGCGGCTGCAGGACCTGGAGCTCACCGCCCGCTTCCTGGGAGCCAACACCGACACCACGCTGCTGGAGGCCCAGGCCGTACTGCTGGGCCCGCTGGAGGGACGGGAGAACCAGAACCAGAACTGAACAGGCGGTCTGTGAGATCCTGCTACAGGACAAGGACCCTGAACGTCTCATATTTGGACGGTTCTGGACAATTTGTCCGAGCTCAGAAGTCTGGGCTCACCTTCATGATACGTTCAGGGCCCATCTTGAGCTCTGACCTTTTGAACTCTATAAAACTCAAATACATTAAATGAATCTTCACCTCTCTGCTCTCTCTATGCTCTGTTCAGTCACGTGACTCACCTGTTGACAGGTGACGTCATTCCCTGTCAGTTTCCACATCCTCAGTTTGTCATTACTGAACACTTTTACTTTGAAAGAGAAGTTGTGTAACTTCCTGTTTAATGAATGAGTCTCTATTAAACTTGTTTGTGTCCCTGAACGTCACGTTTAATGATTGCACATTTAATTATTTAATTTATTCGTCTGATGAGGTCATGAGTCACATGACTGATGAAGTCTGGTCGAATAGTCAAAAAAAGTAGGAGAAAAGGAGAGGTGATGAGGAGTTAGGAGAAGTGTTCAGAGAGTCAGGGTATGCTCCTAAGTCCTTTCCTAACCACTTTTCCTTGACCTCAATAGAAAACATCACGAGGTCAAGGAAAGGTGTGAAGGAGAGTTGATAAGGAGTTAGGAGAAGACGACTGCTCTTACACTAGACTACGTCATGAAGCGACGGTGAATGTTATTGACGTGATCTGTGGTAAAACTACAAAGTCCTGAAGATGGACTACAAAACGCTCATCTGAGATCCTTCCTAGATACTCCCCGCGCTCTGACCGTGTTGTTTCATGCAGGAAATATAAACGTGGACAACCTGGTGAAAAATGTGACGTCATCATCAAACTATAGGAACCACAAGGAACCCAGCATCCTGAGAGCGCAGTGTTCTAGAGGGGTAGTAAGGTACTATGAGCTCTTTTAGATATGATGGTGCCTGACCATGAAGAGCTTTGTAAGTAAGGAGAAGAATTTTAAATTCTATTCTAGATTTAATAGGTAGCCAGTGCAAGGAAGCCAGAATGGGAGAGATGTGATCTCTGATCTTGGTTCCTGTCAGAACACGTGCAGCAGCATTCTGAATTAACTGCAAAGTCCTCAGAGACTTATTGGAGCAGCCTGATAGCAAAGAGTTACAATAGTCCAGCCTAGAAGTAACAAATGCATGGACTAGTTTTTCTGCATCTGCACGATGCGTCTGATTTTGGCGATGTTACGTAAGTGGAAGAATGCAGTCCTTGAAATTAGTTTTATGTGGACATTAAAGGACAAATCCTGATCAAAAACAACTCCAAGATTCTTTACAGTGGAGCTGGAGGCCAGGCTGATCCCGTCTAGAGTAACTAAGTCTCTAGAAAGAGAGTTTCTGAGGTGTTTGGGTCCAATTACAAGAACTTCAGTTTTGTCTGAATTTAACATCAGAAAATTGTAGGTCATCCAACTTTTTATATCCTTAAGGCATGCTTGGAGTTTAGTTAACTGATTGGTTTCATCAGGCTTGATCGATAAATATAACTGGGTGTCGTCAGAATAACAATGAAAATTAATGGAGTGATTTCTAATAATGTTCCCTAAAGGAAATAGAAGTGGTCCTAGTACAGAACCTTGTGGGACTCCATGACAAACTTTGGTATGCATGGAGAATTCATCATTGACGTGAACAAACTGAGATCGATCTAAGAAATACGACTTAAACCAGCTTAGGGCGGTTCCTTTGATGCCAATTTGATGTTCCAGTCTCTGTAAGAGAATTTGATGGTCAATGGTGTCAAATGCGGCACTAAGATCTAACAGGACAAGTACAGAGATGAGTCCTTTGTCTGATGCCATTAGGAGGTCATTTCTAACTTTGACTAGTGCGGTCTCTGTGCTATGATGCACTCTAAATCCTGACTGAAAATCCTCAAATAAACTGTTCTTAGAAAGTCACACAGCTGATTAGCTACAGCTTTCTCAAGTATCTTAGAGAGAAAGGGAAGGTTTGATATCGGTCTGTAGTTGGCTAAGACCTCTGGGTCTAGAGTGGGCTTTTTAAGAAGATGTTTAATTACAGCTACTTTAAAGGACTGTGGTACATAACCTGATAATAAAGACAGATTAATCATATCCAATAAAGGACTAACTAGAGGTAAAACATCCTTGAGCAGCCTGGTTGGGATGGGGTCTAAGAGACAGGTTGACAGCTTAGAAGAATAAATTATTGAAGTTATTTGATTAAGGTCGATGGGAGAAAAACAGTCTAAATATATATCAGGTTTTACAGCTGTTTCCAAACTTGCTGTATCAAAATGCAGATTAGTGCCTGTTGAGGGCAGGAGGTGATGGATTTTGTTTCTAATAGTTATAATTTTATCATTAAAGAAGCTCATGAAGTCATTACTACTTAGACCTAAAGGAATAGATGGTTCAATAGAGCTGTGATTCTCTGTTAGCCTGGCTACAGTGCTGCAGAGAAACCTGGGGTTGTTCTTATTCTCCTCTATTAATGAAGAGTAATAGGCTGCTCTGGCATTACGGAGAGCCTTCCTGTATGTTTTAAGATTATCTTGCCAGACTAAACGAGATTCTACCAGTTTAGTGGCACGCCATTTGCGTTCAGATTTACGCATCTTTTGCTTTAATTTACGAGTCTGCTGGCTATACCATGGTGCTAACCTCCTTTTTGTCTTCTTTTTCAGAGGTGCAATAGAGTCTAGAGTTGTCCTTAATGAGCCTGTAGTACTGTAGGGGCTAAAGGAAGCAGACAAGTCCTCTGTTACATTAAGACATGGCATTGAATTCAATACTGAAGGAATCACTTCCTTAAATTTGGCTACAGCACTATCAGATAAACATCTGCTGTAAGAGTTTCTGCAAAAAGGCTTATAGTCCAGTAGTATGAACTCAAAGGTTATTAAAAAATGGTCAGACAGAAGAGGATTCTGTGGAAAGACTATTAGATGATAAATTTCAATGCCATATGAGAGAAGAAGATCAAGAGTGTGGTTCAGACAATGAGTCGGTTTATTTACACTCTGACAGAAGCCGATTGAATCTAATAAAGAGATAAACGCAGTACTAAGACTATCATTGTGGTTGTCCACATGAATATTAAAATCACCTACAATAATTACTTTATCTGTTTTAAGGATCAAGCCTGATGCAAATTCTGCAAATTCAGATAAAAATTCAGAGTAAGGACCTGGAGCTCGATATACTGTAACAAATAAAATTGGCTGTAATGTTTTCCAGGTTGGGTGAGTGAGGCTAAGAACAAGACTTTCAAATGAATTATAATTTAGTTTAGGTTTAGGATTTATTAATAGACTAGAGTCAAATATGGCTCCAACTCCACCACCTCGACCGGTACTTCGAGGAATATGAGTATTACAATGACTGGGAGGAGTGGATTCATTTAAGCTAACATATTCATCCTCCTGCAGCCATATTAATTCAATGACCAAGACAGCTTTAGATGACAAGGACCTGATATTCAAGAGTCCACATTTAATTCTCTTATTTTGGACTGTTGGAGATGTTGATTTAATTTTTATTAAGTTTTTATGATGAACTCCTCTTCTGTTTGTTTTATCTTTAAATAATGTAGGTGGACGGGGGACAGACAGTCTCTATACTAAAGGACTGGGTGGGCAGCTGCTCTAATGGAGGCGCAGAGCAGCGTGTAAGACTGCAGCTCTGCTTCCTGGTCTCAACTCTGGACTGTCTGTTGTTGACTGTGGAGCTGCGTTCACACACAGAGCTGTTTTTCAAACGTTGTGTAAACGTTGTTAATAAGTTGTCCTGACCATTGAAATGAATGTAAAACATGAATGTGACATTCAGTGTCTTACACGCTGCTCTGCGCCTCCATTAGAGCAGCTGCCCACCCAGTCCTTTAGTATAGAGACTGTCTGTCCCCCGTCCACCTACATTATTTAAAGATAAAACAAACAGAAGAGGAGTTCATCATACAAACTTAATAAAAATTAAATCAACATCTCCAACAGTCCAAAATAAGAGAATTAAATGTGGACTCCTGAATGTCAGGTCCTTGTCATCTAAAGCTGTTTTAGAACCTGGCTGTAGGAGATAATAAAGAAAGCATTGAAGCTCCTTTCCTTAACAGTTAGAGCGCTTATCATGACGGACACGTTAACACTTCAGCTCATTTCACTCAGTGAGGAAGGCTCCTCAGCAAAATTGACTATTTGACCTGACTCCTCCTGTCTGGTGCTGGAGCAGTCTTCACTTCACGTTAATCTTTGACCTGTGGTTGTCTGTTCTGCTCATGAAGTTTGAAGTGTTAACGTGTCCGTCATGATAAGAGCTGTTTGAATTCTCTGAAGAAGGAAAGGAGCTTCAATGCTTCCTTTATTATCTCCTTTAGCATACGATACACCGGAGCATCCTTTAGGAAAGGAAAGGAGGTAATGCCGTCCCACAATTCCTTGCGGCAGCAACAAAAAATTGGCGCACCGTTCAGTCATTCACAACCAGAAAACATTAATGTATTTAAACAGTGTGATCAGCCTGCAGAGAGAGCGTGTGAATATGAACATACGTGTTGACGTGATGTAACACTCTGATCATTGTGTGTGTTCTGTTGTTGACTGTGGAGCTGCGTTCACACACAGAGTACAAACTGTTTGGAACTGTGCCATCCAGCGTCCTGCAGATCATCATGAAGTTCCCGTTGCTGATTCATCATATATCTTTGCCATAACTTGCTAATATGTTTCTCTATGAGTGGACAGGAGGGTGAGCGCCCATACCAGCTAACAAACACTTCATCTGCCTTCTGTGACAGGTGGACAATATTCATTATTATTTGAATTCTGGTGTAGGTGGTGCAGGTGAGTGAGGTGGTGCAGGTGCAGACAAACACTGGACTCGCGTTGGTTTTGTTTCCTTTAATGAGTGAAAACAGGAAGCTGAGCTTCGTCAGCGTTCGTTTGACTGAGCTGAACCTGAACGCCTCCACCAGGGGAAATAAACCCAGAGCTCTGC
Source organism: Miichthys miiuy (assembly GCA_036365135.1). Lineage (NCBI taxonomy): Eukaryota > Metazoa > Chordata > Actinopteri > Sciaenidae > Miichthys > Miichthys miiuy. The sequence goes on along the minus strand of CM071602.1, from coordinate 3,094,397 downwards.
CTCACAGGCTGAAACGCTTCATCAGCCTTCAGAGGTGTGATGGAGGCAGCAGACCGCAGCTTGTCACATAAATACATGTCAATAAATATCTGAGTTATAGCGCGCCCTACGCCAGCTAGAGCATAAATACAGCAGCAAGACACATCTCAGTGCAGCCAGCCTCAGTACTGAAATCATGATGTACTGTAGTATGATGTGGTACTGATGTACTGTAATACTGTAGTATGATGTATGACTGATGTATTGTAGTACTGATGCACTGTAGTACTGTAGTATGATGTATTACTGATGTATTGTAGTACTGATGTACTGTAGTACTGTAGTATGATGTATTACTGATGTATTGTAGTACTGATGCACTGTAGTACTGTAGTATGATGTATTACTGATGTATTGTAGTACTGATGTACTGTAGTATGATGTATTACTGATGTATTGTAGTACTGATGTACTGTAATACTGTAGTATGATGTATTACTGATGTATTGTAGTACTGATGCACTGTAGTACTGTAGTATGATGTATTACTGATGTATTGTAGTACTGATGTACTGTAGTACTGTAGTATGATGTATTACTGATGTATTGTAGTACTGATGCACTGTAGTACTGTAGTATGATGTATTACTGATGTATTGTAGTTGAATCGTTGTCAGATTTAAATGAGCTTGTTAACTTGTTAAATATTCTCGTTCATGCTGTTCTGCTGCTCAGCAGTTGGTGGCGCTCGTGTGTGAAACAACAAAGACTGAAGAAGAAGAGTGTCGGTTCGTTAACAAAGACGGAGTGAGATTCAATTAACGCTAGTTAAAGCACGTCCTGCTGCGCCTTTCACATTAAGAGCTCTGCATAGTGAATCAATGTTTATTATAATTAAGACAGGATGTGACATCACTGCGATGACGTACGACTTTCCCGCTCTTTCTGTGATGTCACATCACAGACAAACTTAAAATATGAAACTTCATCCTGTGTTCATGTTGAAACGACACAAACACACAAAAAAAAACTACAACTCCCATGAGCTTCTAAATAATTTGATCTTCAAGCAGCTAGAAGACTGATAATGCACAGAGAGCACAGTACTACAGTATGTTACTGTAGTGTTACTGTAATGTTACTGTAGTGTTACTGTAGTGTTATTGTAGTGTTACTGTAGTGTTACTGTAAAGTTACTGTAGTGTTACTGTAGTGTTATTGTAGTGTTACTGTAATGTTACTGTAGTATTACTGTAGTACTGTGCAGGGTAACGGTCAGGTGTAGTTTGGTTTCCTGCTGAGGCACTCAGAACTTCTTCTTTGTCGTCGTCTTCGTCATCATCTTCAGCCACACATGGTCACAAAGAGCCACTGAGGAAGAGGAGGAGGAATGTTACTCATCAGTTTGATCATCATTTGATAGTAATGGCTTTAGATGAAAACATCAAAGCGAGCTCATCAGTATTAATTTAAAGTTCTGTTGATGAGTTCAGTCTGACGTGAAGGGACATTAACTCCTGGGTGTCCTGGACTCTGTGCCCTGGGTTTTGACTGACAGACTTCGTACAGGTAGCTGTCTTGCCCTCTGATTGGTTAACTGCAACCCGAGAGGAAGCCTACAGACAATACTCAGGGTACAGAACTGAAAGTTCATAAAGTATCCGGATACCTCAATGATGTTGATCTCTGTACTTCCTGTCCCGTCCGGTCCAGTTCCTGGAAGGCCTCTGAGGAAGACAACGCAGCATTCAGGTCACTTCGTACACACCGAGTGTTTGAGACATTTGAGTCAAACAGGAAGTTCTACATAACAATGTGAACAGCGAACAGTGGTACATACTGAACATGGCCTCCAGTTTGACCAGGCAGCAGGTGAAGTTGTCAAAGTCAATGATCTCATTGTCGGCGTACCGAGCGACAAGCATCTGATACAACCTGTTGTTCAGTTTGAACCCTGAGGACAGCAGAGGTCATTCAAGAGTCATCAACCAACCAACTAACCAACCAACGAACCAATCAACCAACCAACAAACCAATCAACCAATCAACCAGCCAACCAACCATCCAATCAATCAACCAACTAACAAATCAACTAATCAATCAACCAACCAATCAACCAGCCAATCAATCAACCAACCAACAAATCAACCAACCAACCAACCAACCAACCAACCAACCAACCAACCAACCAACCAACCAACCAACCAACCAACCAACCGATCAATCAATCAACCACATTGTGACATCATCATGATTTACCTCCATTTTCCAGAGCCAGCCTCATCTCGTAGGAGCTCATACATCCAGATTTATCCAGATCAAACTCTCTGAAGATCCCCTGCAGAAGATAGTAATAATGTGATCACATAAACTTTATTAATTTGTCGATGGATCTCCTCAGTGTTCTGAATGCATCACAGTTTTTACATTCTAACTTCTGGTTTTACTTCAGCATCACATAAATATTCATGAACATTGTTAGTGAAATGCATCTTGAGAGTCGTAGTTGACTTCTATCAAGCCACGCAGATTAATTTTGCTGCGTCACGTTCTGGATTTAAACTTGGTGTGGATGTCATGTAATGGTTTGATACGTCCATGAAGGTGCTGCTGTAACAGCCTCCACCCTCCGCTCGGATGTCAGGTGTTGGTGCTGATCTGGTCCGGCTGCTCCGGGTCGTGGACTTAGAACTCACCAGCCACTTCCGGATCTTGTTCCAGAGAATCTGAAACTCCACAAGACCGAGCCGAGCGCTGCCGTCTTTCTGCACTCAAGTCAAGGTCGACACAATTTCAACAAGAGAAGAACAACAAAACGGACTCAAGAGTTTGGTCTCTGCTGTCAGTCATATACAGGATATATATATATATGTTCTGTTCTCTTTGAATGAAGCTCTGATGTTTGGATGATTGTAGGTTAAATGTTTCTGTCTGTCCTTCCGGTGGCGAGCGATACGATGTAACGATGTAAACAGGAAGTCTGCCTCTGTCGGATCTTTCCATGATGGTGTCAAACCTTTAGATCAACGATCTATCCATCGCAAACAAAAACACTGTTTTAAAACAGAGTCTGTGGAAATAAAGACAACGTTTCATTTGAAGTTTTTACCTGCACAGGTGACATCACTGCTTCTGTCAGTACCTGTTTGTCTGATGTTCTAACATCAGTGTGTAGATTTACAGCAGAGTGAGGATACGTCCATAAGACTGACCATAGCTCTGCAGGACTCCATACTGAACCCATCAGTCTGCAGGTCTCTGTCTGTAACCCACAGAAGAAGAAGAAGTGTGTCCATTGATGTTCTCTAATGTTCTGTGATGTTCTATAATGTTCTGTGATGTTCTCTGGTGTTCTCTAATGTTCTCTAAAGTTCTCCGATGTTCTCTAATGTTCTCCAATGTTCTCTAATGTTCTCTGGTGTTCTTTGGTGTCCGTAAATGTTCTCTAATGTTCTCTGGTGTTCTCTAATGTTCTCTGGTGTCCTTAAATGTTCTCTAATGTTCTCTGGTGTTCTCTAATGTTCTCTGGTGTCCTTAAATGTTCTCTAATGTTCTGTGATGTTCTCTAATGTTCTCTGACATCCTTATATGTTCTCTAATGTTCACTGATGTTCTCTAATGTCCTTAAATGTTCTCTAATGTTCTCTGATGTTCTCTGATGTCCTTAAATGTTCTTTAATGTCCTCTGGTGTCCTTAAATGTTCTCTAATGTTCTCTGATGTTCTCTGATGTCCTCTAATGTTCTCTGACGTTCTCTGATGTCCTTAAATGTTCTCTAATGTTCTCTGGTGTTCTCTGATGTTCTCTAATGTTCTCTGATGTTCTCTGGTGTCCTTAAATGTTCTCTAATGTTCTCTGGTGTCCTTAAATGTTCTCTAATGTCCTATGGTGTTCTTAAATGTTCTCTGATGTTATCTGATGTTCTTAAATGTTCTCTGGTGTCCTTAAATGTTCTCTAATGTTCTCTGATGTTATCTGATGTCCTTAAATGTTCTCTAATGTCCTATGGTGTCCTTAAATGTTCTCTGATGTTATCTGATGTTCTTAAATGTTCTCTAATGTCCTATGGTGTCCTTAAATGTTCTCTGATGTTATCTGATGTTCTTAAATGTTCTCTAATGTCCTATGGTGTCCTTAAATGTTCTCTGATGTTATCTGATGTTCCTAAATGTTCTCTGGTGTCCTTAAATGTTCTCTAATGTTCTCTGGTGTCCTTAAATGTTCCGTGATGTTCTGTAATGTTCTGTAATGTTCTGTGATGTTCTCTGGTGTTCTCTAATGTTCTCTGATGTTCTCCAATGTTCTCTGATGTTCTCTAATGTTCTCTGATGTCCTTAAATGTTCTCCAATGTCCTGTGATGTTCTCTAATGTTATCTGATGGCCTTAAATGTTCCCTGATGTTCTCTGATGTCCTTAAATGTTCTCTAATGTTCTGTGATGTTCTCTGGTGTTCTCTAATGTTATCTGATGTCCTTAAGTGTTCTCTAATGTTCTCTGATGTTCTCTGACGTCCTTATATGTTCTCTAATGTTCTCTGGTGTCCTTAAATGTTCTCTGATGTCCTTAAATGTTCTCTAATGTTCTCTGGTGTTCTCTGATGTTCTCTGATGTTCTCTGGTGTCTTTAAATGTTCTCTAATATTCTCTGGTGTTCTCTGTCAGCGCTGATCTGTGATCATGTTCCTCCTTTAATTATTATAAAACTTACGTTTGGACACAACCCGGTTCAGGATGGTTCTGAGTTCTCGTACTGAGATCTCCATGTCCTGATGACAGGACACAAACAGAACATGTTGAACAGAACATGAATGCTAAGCTGCTGTTTAGTCTGATCATTTCAGAAGAACTGAAGACTGAAGAACATCACAGAGGAACAGCAGAACTCACGTCTCCTGACAGCTGAGCGAACATGGACCTGAAGGAGTCGTCCACGTCGCTCTCTGAGATCTCCTCCTGCACAGAACAACAGGAAGCTGCTGAGGTCAAAGGTCAAAGGTCAGTGTGTCAATCAAATGTCAGTCTAATGATGTTTCTTTACCTCATCTTCAAAGATGGCCTCCACGTCGTCGTCCATCTCACTGCACAGAGTCAAATGATTATTGACTGTAGAGTCACATGATTACGGACTCTAGAGTCACATGATAACTGACTGTAGTCACATGATTACTGACTGTAGTCAAATGATTACCGACTGTAGTCACAGGATTACCAACTGTAGAATCACATGATTACCAACTGTACAGTCACATGATTACTGAACTGACTGCACATGCTCACTTGGTCTCCGACTGTTTCTCGGTGAACACCCTCAGGACGAAGTCGGCCTCCTTGGATGGCTCGAAGGTGGAGGGGACGATCAGGTACTCGCCAGGCGGGAGGCGGAGCCTGGTGCTCACCTCTCGCAGGTTGATGAAGGTCTCTGAACGAGCGCAGGACGAGTGACGCAGGAAGAAGTCCTTCTTCATGTGGACGCTTGGACAGCCTCGGTACTGACATACACATGGACGCCGACATGAGCTTGATCTGATATAAGAGTTAAACCAGAACCAGAACCAGAACCAGACCAACTCACCTCGTCAGGAATCTGTGAACGAGAACAAACACAGAAAAGGTGGTTACTATGGTGTTACCAGGTGGTTTTTAAGTGTGTTTAAGGTGTTGATAAGAGGTTGTTAGGGTGTTGATAAGAGGTTGTTAAAGTGTTGATAAGAGGTTGTTAAAGTGTTGATAAGATGTTCTTAAGGTGTTGATAAGAGGTGGTTAAAGTGTTGATAAGAGGTTCTTAAGGTGTTGATAAGAGGTTCTTAAGGTGTTGATAAGAGGTTGTTAAAGTGTTGATAAGAGGTTGTTAAGGTGTTGATAAGGGTTGTTAAGGTGTTGATAAGAGGTTGTTAAAGTGTTGATAAGAGGTTGTTAAGGTGTTGATAAGGGTTGTTAAGGTGTTGATAAGAGGTTGTTAAGGTGTTGATAAAAGGTTGTTAAGGTGTTGATAAGGGTTGTTAAGGTGTTGATTAGGGTTGTTAAGGCGTTAATAAGAGATTGTAAGGGTGTTGATAAGAGGTTGGTAAGGTGTTGATAAGGGTTGTTGCTATGGTAACACAGCATTATTGCTGTTGTCATGAAATCATAACATTCTGTCTCTTTGACCTCTGACCTCATAGATGGCGAAGCCAATGGTGTGCACATCCTGGCCGTGGCGGCGGTAGCGGCGGCGGTCTTTCTGCATCAGAGCCACGAGGAAGCTGCAGGCAGCCTCGTCATCCTCCGGGTCATCGTCCTCCTCCAGCAGGGAGATCTTATACTGAGGGTTGATCCAGAACGTGTCTGCAGGGAGGCAGCAACAACCGAGGCATCATGGGATATGTAGTCAAACTGCACAAAGACGCATACACACAGTGGTATGATCTTAAAAGCCCTGATCAGTTTGCCCCCCTGCCTCACTGGGGTGGTTCCTGCAGCCCCCAGCGGTGCTTCCTCTCCTCCAGCTGCCCTCAAACATTGTCGTGTTCCAGAAACTGGTCGAGTCTTCATTGAGAGCGTCCGGGGTCAGATTACAGATCTCCAACCTCGAGAACTGACGGCAGAACTCCTGGAAAGACATCCTGACAAACAGACAGTCAGACAGACAGACAGGTCATCTTCTTTCCATCCTCTAAATCTTGTTTTCACCTTCAGAGGAGAAACTCACCAGAACTCTCCGTCCTCCATCTTACACAGCAGCTCATCTTTCTCTGCAGAGTCGATGGAGCTCCACTCAGAGGAGCTGAGGAACAGACAGACAGACAGACAGACAGACAGACAGACAGGCACTGTTAGCCTTATGCCTTTCATCTGGACTCAACTTCATCTACATCAAACTGACTTTCTGTCTCACCTCGAACAGCGCACGTGATAGAGTGTGTGTGTGTGTGTGTGCTGATCATTTCAGGTGTGATCAAAGGTCATCTTGTGTGTCATGTGTGACTGAGAATCTTCAACACTCTGACCTGATGAACCTTCAACACTCTGACCTAATGAACCTTCAACACTCTGACCTGATGAACCTTCAACACTCTGACCTGATGAACAGTGCACGTGATAGAGGGTGTGTCTGTGTGTGTGTGTGTGTGTGTGTGTGCTGATCATTTCATGTGTGATCAAAGGTCATCTTGTGTTTTATGTGTCTTTGAAGAGGTGCTTGTTTACAAACATGACCTCAAAAACAAAAACAGCTGACCTGATGACGGAGAATCTTCAACACTTTGACCTAATGAACCTTCAACACTCTGACCTGATGATTGAGAACCTTCAGCACTCTGAGCTGATGAACCTTCAACACTCTGACCTGATGACTGAGAACTTTCAACACTGACCTGATGAACCTTCAACACTTTGACCTGATGACTGAGAACTTTCAACACTGACCTGATGAACCTTCAACACTCTGACCTGATGACTGAGAACTTTCAACACTGACCTGATGAACCTTCAACACTTTGACCTGATGACTGAGAACCTTCAACACTCTGACCTGATGACGGAGAACCGTCAGCACTCTGAGCTGATGAACCTTCAACACTTTGACCTGATGACTGAGAACCTTCAACACTCTGACCTGATGACGGAGAACCGTCAGCACTCTGAGCTGATGAACCTTCAACACTTTGACCTGATGACTGAGAACTTTCAACACTGACCTGATGAACCTTCAACACTCTGACCTGATGACGGAGAACCGTCAGCACTCTGAGCTGATGAACCTTCAACACTCTAACCTGATGACTGAGAACTTTCAACACTGACCTGATGACTGAGAACCTTCAACACTCTGACCTGATGACTGAGAACCTTCAACACTCTGACCTGATGACTGAGAATCTTCAACACTCTGACCTGATGACTGAGAACCTTCAACACTCTGACCTGATGACTGAGAACCTTCAACACTCTGACCTGATGACGGAGAACCGTCAGCACTCTGAGCTGATGAACCTTCAACACTCTGACCTGATGAACCTTCAACACTCAGACCTGATGACGGAGAACCTTCAACACTCTGTAAATGAAGCACTGACTTGTCGCTCCAGGCTCCAGTCCACTCCACCTGACCCCAGGGGTTCCTGATCCGGATCAGGCGCTCCTGCCGACCACGGTACTCCACCTGCAGAGAGGATGACAGACATCCAGAACCCGACACAAAGACTGGATCCTGTTTGATGTTAAGGTGACAGCTGAGCTCACCTGTCTGAGCCCGGTGACAGAGTAGGCGTGGCCTTTAACCAGCTTCTTGAAGGTGACAGCCTCCATGTCAAAGGCGCTGGTGATCTGAAGACGAAACAGACAGTTAACACATCTACAGCTCGGTGTTACTTGATGCAAAGAACCAGAACTCATGTTGAAACGTGTTGGATGTAACTAACGTCGATGGAGCATCCCAGCAGTGATCCTCTCTCCAGAGCTTTGGTGATGATACGATGAAGATTTTCGGGAGCTTTCTTCAGCTCGTACATCTCGGCCACGCCGCCTGTGAAATCCTCGAAACCTTCAGTGGTGCTGCCGCCGGACAATGCCTCATACGAGCCGTTCAACCTGAACACACACACAAAGAGTTCAGAGTTCATCTGAAAGGATGAAACCATGTCTATGCAGGGCGGCGGGCGGACCTTACTTGGCGTAGGCCTTCTCCAGCAGAGCACTCCAGAACTCACTGCCTTCAGCTGAGTGGACGAACATCAGCTCTCCGTCTTTGACCGGCAGACGGTCGTCGATCACCACGTCCACCCACTCACCGAACTGCCAGAACTACAGACAGACAGGCAGGTGGGCACACAGACAGACAGACAGACAGACAGACAGGTTGATATTTCATATAAATGATCAGTCTAGAAAGAAACAACCAGCAAACAGAATTCAGAATTGTTTCCTGACTGTTCAAGCCTCCCTGCTGTTTTCAATAAAGTTTCTTTGAAGGTGTGGCCTCTCTTGAATACATTGTGACAGGTCAGTGGGCGTGGTCTCACCTGGAAGTGAAAGATACCGGCATATTGGTGGTCGAAGCTCTGACCATGAGGAACCACACGGTGCAGCAGACGTTCATTCAGAGTCAGAGAGCCAATCGCAGCCAGCAGCCAGCAGTCACCTGGAAGAACCACACAACAACCTTCATACAATGTCCATAACAATCTTCATACAACGTCCACAACAACCTTTATACAGCGTCCAGTGTTGCTGTGTTGTTTTTGTGTTGTTGCTGTGTTGTTGCTGTGTTGTTGTAGTGTTGTTGCTGTGTTATAGTTTTGTTGCTGTGTTGTTTTTGTGTTGTTGTGTTGTTGCTGTGTTGTATTTGTTGCTGTGCTGTTGTGTTGTTGATGTGTTGTATTTGTTGCTGTGTTGTTGCTGTGTTGTTGTAGTGTTGTTGTTGTGTTGTTGTAGTGTTGTTGTAGTGTTGTTGTTGTTGTGTTGTTGTAGTGTTGTTGTAGTGTTGTTGTAGTGTTGTTGCTGTGTTGTTGCTGTGTTGTTGTAGTGTTGTTGTGTTGTTGTTGTAGTGTTGTTGTAGTGTTGTTGCTGTGTTGTCGTTGTGTTGTTGTAGTGTTGTTGCTGTGTTGTTGTTGTAGTGTTGTTGCAGTGAATTTATGACATCCTGTTCCTTTAAATCAAGCTGCTCAGACGATGCGTTCAGGCACCTCGTGTAGATTTTATCAGAATCAGAATCACTTTTATTGCCAGGTATGTGAACACACATGAGGAATTTGACTCCGGTTTCACTTAGCTCTCTTAGTACAAACAGATAAAAACGTAGACATAAACAAGAACAAAGACAAAACTTATGTACATGTAGAAAGGTAAATAGGTAAATGTATATATACATAAATATCGGTGAGTATAGACAAGGATTTTTTCTTTTTGGTGCAATGGTGCATAGTGCAAGGATGAAATTGATCCCACAGTGGGGAAAATCACTAACTCATCATCCCATTATCATGAGGCGATGCTGATCCCGGCTCAGATTGGACGAACAGACCTGTTTACAGGAAGTGTTTGTGCTGACTCCATTATCCCAGTCTGTGGGGACACACTAATGCTAGGTTTAAATGCTAACATCAACAACAGCAACAACACATTAAGCTGCTAATGCTTCCGGCTAATGTTTCCGACTGATGGATCAATAAAGTTGTGGATAAGAGGTCAGCTGATGGGTTGAGTGCTGCCTTCAGGTGCTTCTTGTACAGCGTCAACATGTTGAGTCACCGTTCCTCTTTGATAGAGCTTAGTGATGCTGGGAGACTTCCCATGATGCACTGTGGGTCAGACTCTCTGACATAACAGAATCTTACATCCATGAGCGTCCTGCAGGAGGTGGAGCTGAAGCACACACACATAGCTGTGGATGTGTGTGTATGTGTGTGTGGTCTCTGTTTACTCTCTGTTGACTCACACATCGACTCGTCTCTTAGCGACCATCATGAGGGAAGTTACCCTGACAGCACAGACATCAACAGACGATCAGGACTCACCCAGAGCGCCCTGACAGATGTCCGTCCTTGTGGCTCCGCCCATGATGAACTCAGGGCTCTCTGACAGCTCCTGAAACAGCCAATCACAAACAGCCAGTGACAAACTGCCAGTCACAAACTGCCAATCACAAACAGCCAGTCACAAACAGCCAATCACAAACAGCCAGTCACAAACTGCCAATCACAAACAGCCAATCAAATCCAAACAGGGTCCAGCCATGGTTGTATAATCCACAGTTACTTTAGCCATTTTATTGTTAGCATGACTTGTTAGCATTAGCCTTTGTTATGGTACAGAACCCCAGAACTTCTGCTATCCCAGTTAGCTTAGAGGTCCTGTTAGCCTCTGTTAGCCCCTGTTAGCCTCTGCTAGCCTCTGTTAGCCTCTGCTAGCCTCTGTTAGCCCCTGTTATCCTCTGCTAGCCTCTGCTAGCCTCTGTTAGTCCCTGTTAGCCTCTGTTACCCTCTGTTAGCCCCTCTCACCGTTGGTCTCTTCCAGTCCACCCCTTTGGTTTTGGCGCTGAACAGTCCGAGTTCTTTGAAGCCCAGTGAGCTTGGTTCTGCTGGGAACATCGGATCCTCGAACAGGCCTCCGTTCTGCAGACAGTCCTCCTTCAGGGCCTCGAAGTCCTGGTTCTGGTAGCGTACGGCCTGTTGGACCGAGCCCAGACCTCCGGCCCTCTGCCGGTCCCTCTGGATCCTCCCGGACACGCCCCCGAACATCCTGACCCAGAAAACAGTGTGACATCACACCATGTCAGCCAATCACACACAAGAACAACAAACGCTCCTGCTGACGAGTCTGTGACCTGGAGAACACCTGGAGAACCTCACAGATGTGTCTTTGGGTCTGCAGAGAAGGTGATTGGCTGCAGTCTGCCGTCTCTCCAGGACCTGTACGTCTCCAGGACTCTTGACAAAAAATTGTGGCTGATCCCTCCCACCTGGGACACAAACTCTGTGAGTCACTCCCTTCTGGCAGGAGGCTGAGGTCCATCAGGACCAGAACCAGGACCAGAACCTCACGCCACAAGAACAGTTTCTTCTCATTCACTACTAGCCTTATCAACAAGGTCCGGAGCCCCTCTGACTCTCTCCATCCAGACCTCCATGCTACATTAACGTAGCATCTTCAGACCTTCTGCGTCACATTAACACACAATCTTTATTTATTTTGGACTTCATCCAAAATGTTTATCTGCACATTATAATATTCTGTGAATATTCTATGAACTATACTGTCACATACTGTCATATACTGTGAACTATACTGTCACATACTGTTGTATACTGTCATATACTGTGAACTATACTGTCACATACTGTTGTATACTGTCATATACTGTGAACTATACTGTCACATACTGTCATATACTGTGAACTATACTGTCATATACTGTCATATACTGTCATATACTGTGAACTATACTGTCACATACTGTCATATACTGTCACATACTGTCGTATACTGTCATATACTGTCATACTGTGAACTATACTGTCATATACTGTGAACTATACTGTCATATACTGTCATATACTGTCATATACTGTAAACTATACTGTCATATACTGTCATATACTGTGAACTATACTGTCATATACTGTCATATACTGTCATATACGGTCACATACTGTCACATACTGTCATAAACTGTGAACTATACTGTCACATACTGTCATATACTGTGAACTATACTGTCACATACTGTCGTATACTGTGAACTATACTGTCATATACTGTGAACTATACTGTCATATACTGTCATATACTGTGAACTATACTGTCACATACTGTCATATACTGTGAACTATACTGTCATATACTGTCATATACTGTGAATTATACTGTCATATACTGTGAACTATACTGTCATATACTGTCATATACTGTGAACTATACTGTCATATATTGTCACATACTGTCACATACTGTCATATACTGTCATATACGGTCACATACTGTCATATACGCATACGTATTTGCGCTCTCAGGATGCTGGGTTCCTTGTGGTTCCTATAGTTTCCAAAAGTAGATTGGGAGCCAGAGCTTTCAGCTATCAGGCTCCTCTTCTGTGGAACAAATTACCATTCCAGGTTCGGGAGGCAGACACGGTCAACACTTTTAAGAGTAGACTTAAGACTTTCCTTTTTGATAGAGCTTATAGTTAGGGCTGGCTCAGGTCATCCCTTAGTTATGCTGCCATAGGACTAGACTGCCGGGGGACTCTCCCTCCCTCTCTCTCTCTCCCTCTCCCTCCCCCTCTCTCTCTCACCATCAGTGGACATACATGTCTCATTAATGCATGCTACTAACCGAACTTCCCCGGAGTTTTTGTGCTCTGTTGTCCAGCAGGTTCTCGTGGATCGTGGCTGCTGCTGTGATCCTGCGCAACGTCCACTACATATATTATTACTGTCATTATTGCTACCATATCTGCTACTGTGGTCATTTTATCATTCATTGTAATTGTACAATATGTTTGTGTTGACTTGTTCTGTACATGTGACATCTATTGCACATCTGGGAGAGGGATCCCTCCTCTGTGGCTCTTCCTGAGGTTTCTTCCACCTTTTTTCCCTGTTAAAAGGGTTTTTTGTGGGCAAGTTTTTCCTCACTCGAACCGAGGGTCTAAGGACAGAGGGTGTCACTCCCTGTACAGATTGTAAAGCCCTCAGAGGAAAATGTACTTTGTGACTTTGGGCTATACAAATAAAAATTTGATTTGTTTGATTTGATATACTGTCATATACTGTGAACTATACTGTCACATACTGTCGTATACTGTCATATATTGTCATATACTGTGAACTATACTGTCATATATTGTCACATACTGTCACATACTGTCATATACTGTCACATACTGTCATATACTGTCACATCAGCTCCTTTGTTTTAGAAGATATTGTGTATATATTTATACTGTTAATATTTTATTACTTTTTTATCACACATCCAGACAGGTAACACACACACACACACACACACACACAGTACAAACACTCACGTGCCGTGTCGTCCTCCGGGTCTGAAGTGCTTTAACAGTGCCTCTGGTTCTGGTTCTGGTTCTGGTTGCGTTTGTGGACCCGGTGCTGTGGTGGATGTGTCGGTGGATATTGTGGTGTGTGTTTGTGTGTGCGTCGGTGGATGCTTGCTGCAGTACCGAGCCCCGCCCGGGCCGCGGGGCCGCATCATCATCAACACAACATGGCGTCTTAAAGGACCAGTGTGTAATGTTTATGGTGATTTATTAACAGAAATGGAATATAATATATGTAACTATGTTGTTAGTGCTATATATCAAATCAAATCAGATTTTATTTGTATAGCCCAAAGTCACAAAGTACATTTTCCTCTGAGGGCTTTACAATCTGTACAGGGAGTGACACCCTCTGTCCTTAGACCCTCGGTTCGAGTGAGGAAAAACTTGCCCACAAAAAACCCTTTTAACAGGGAAAAAAGGTGGAAGAAACCTCAGGAAGAGCCACAGAGGAGGGATCCCTCTCCCAGGACGGACAGACGTGCAATAGATGTCACGTGTACAGAACAAATCAACACAAACATATTGTACAATTACAATGAATGATAAAATGACAATGAATTACAATGAATGATAAAATGATTACAGTAGCAGTGGAACCTGTGACAGAGATAGAGAGACACAGATGCACAGCAGCAGCAAATCATTAACTAACTATAAACTGTAATGGAGATATGGTAGCAATAATGACAGTAATAATATATGTAGTGGACGTCATGCAGGACCACAGCAGCAGCTACGATCCATGAGAACCTGCTGGACGAGAGAGCACAGAAACTCCAGGGAAGAAGTTCCATGATCATTTCACCTTTGATACATCTGAACGAGAGCGTGGAAAAGGTACGTACGCCATGTTTTTGTGTGTACGCAACCTTTGTACATGAGGCCCCAGGAGAGGAGAGAGCAGGAGAGCAGAGAGAAGCCATTGCTACAGCTAGGCTAGTTAGTGTGACTAACAGAAACTGGTAAAACTATCAGATCGTGGTCACTAAAGTTCAGAGACCTGTTCGTGCACAAACTGTAGAGATATGTAGATAATCGCTGATGTGAGAAATATACAAAAATCTGTTTAGGTGAGCAGAGAGCGCCGTGGCAGAAACACCGATAACCAGAAGTGACAGAATACACTTACCGTAGTACGTCCGATAGTCACCCTATGAAATGAGTTGTTATATTTTTATTACTTTAGATTTCGTCTTTTTATGTACATATACCGCGGGTCGCCCTACACGGAGGCGCCATCTTGTGCCGCCATATTGATAACAGTGACCTAGAACGGACAAAGGGGGACGCAATTGCGATTTGCTGATGTGACTTAAAGGAGTTTACTAGTTGCTAACGGCTAACTTTGTTGTGTTTTTTTAGTTTGAGAAGTTATATTTAGACAAATGGAGGAACACATTTATTATTTAGCACAAGAAGAGCCCAGAGAGCAGGAGTCTGTGCATCGAGGAGAAAACATGAAGAAGAAAAACCGAGGACGGCAGAAAACAAAGACAAACATTGCCATGGACTTTCTCTCACGGATATCACTGATGACGCATTAATGTTTTCAACGTGACGCCGAAGTTTTCTATTTTCATCTGGAAAGGTAATTCAGACTAAAGTTAATGTGGAAATGAAAACTGTTGTTTGAAAGCTTTAGCTTTGATCACCAAGAGTAATGTCTCTGTGTCCGTGTGTGGAGGTTTTCTTATTTGGACAGCAGTTATGCCGTGATGTTACAGAGATCAGCTGATCTCAAAGTGTAACGTGATAGAAAAACATTTTGAAGCTGACGTCAGAAAAGGTTTATTTAGTGTAACAAATGATGAAATGTAAACCCAGTGCAGTGCACAGCATTGTTTGCTTTCTCAACTCTTATATAAAAACGTGCAGTGTATTTGTTTTAGTGCTTTTTCTACCGTCACACGTATTACTGTAGATCACAGTTTGTAGGCTGACCAGTGTCTGATCAACATGTCTAAAGACGTGAAAACGTCACTGCATGTCTGATATTCATATAATTAATTAGTAACGTTTGCCAGGCAACGACACTTTACAGCAAAGAATCAAACTACAGAGTAACGTTACAGTAACATTGTAATGTGAAGCACAGAGCTGCTATACTACTGACATGGTCAGAATACAGTAACGTTACAGTAAGTTTATAATATACATACATATATTTATACTGTCAGTGAGTTCAATACATACTAAAAACAAACAGTTTGATTCACTTTGATCAGCTGACATATTCCCATTTACAGAACTGTCACATAAATCTGTTTATAATCAGTCTGATGTATTCTTTACATGTGCAGTCTGCGTTATTAGTTATAATGAATAACTGATAATCAATGATTGAAATTTGTGTAATTAGTTTCAAAAGGCTGCACAAGAGAGATGCCTTAAGATACAGCATGTACACCCTGAAACCTGAAAAACAGATGACTGCAGAGGGCTCGGTGTGGTGCCCTGAACACCAGCACACACACACACACACACACACACACACACACACACACACACACACACACACACACACACACAGTGAAATGGCATTATGTTCAAAGAACTGTAGAGAACTGTAATAAAGCAAATGAACTGTATGTGTGATGTCACTGTTTTCAACAGGACAGTTTCCTGCAGCTGCTGATTTGTAAAGATCCACGCAGAAGTTCACCGGGCTTCTTCCAACAATACATCTCTGAATCATGGTGCTCATGTCTGTCAGATCATAGAATGGAAGAGCTGCAGCACAGCGACACACTCACAGTTTGTACTGCTCAAAAAGTTGTTTGTGTGATCGTAGCCAGCAGTTCTCATTCTACGCTCAGACTGAAATGGACAGCGATGTCGACCTAAAAGAAGAAATAAATCTACAAAGTCTTGTTGTTGTTTTTCACATCAGCTGTTTTGGGTTGAACTTGTAAATTAGGCTGCAGCTGCCCTGTTATGTAAATATACATATAAATATACACAATACAAGCCACTATAACCTGAAGTGGTAACATGGTGCTGGGAAGTACATGTTCATATGTATATCATTGAAGTAAATACAGCACATGCATCTGTTGATCATATTTTATTAATGACTGTTCATGAACACCAACATATTTCAACATTATAACGTGTGTGTGTGTGTGTGCGTGCGTGTGTGTGTTTAACATCTGTGCTGGTGCATCAGAGGCCCTGTCTGCCTCTCCAGCAGCTCGGTTGTGAGCTCACTGTGCTCCTCCAGGTTCATCTCTTCAAGTCTCTGAAGACAAAAACACAGAAACAAATATGAGGCTTTATGAGTGTCATGACATTATGTTGGAAATGTGACACTACAGATTAGTTTGTAGGCTCATCAACACGTCTAAAACGATGTCTAATAATTATATAATCATTTTGTAACGTGTTCCAGGCGATGTCACTTTACAGCATGATACAGTAATATTTGATATTTAAGCACAGAGCTGTTCTATGATGCAGACCAGGTCAGAATATAATAACGATACAATAAGTTTATACATACACACCTCAGTTACTGCTCATAGAAATGAAAGCTGTTGTTTGAGAGCTTTTTAATATTTTATAGTAATATTTTCCTGTGTCAGTGATAAATATGGAACTGCTGCAGGATTTATGGAAACTAGACTTCAGCTTCACTGTTTGGTCGGACACGATGCAGTAACATCACAGACAGATCAGCTGTCTGCTAACAATGATGTCAATCAAAGTGTAACCATGGCAACACATCAAACTGCAAACTGACGTCACCATGACAAAGCATGGAGTTGCTCCGTAAACACAGTGCAGTGTTTTATTGATGTCGGTCAGATTATAATAACTTCACATAAATTTAGAGACATACCTCCGTCACTGCTCTTCAGCCCGTTAGGCCTCCACCTCCTCCTCCTGTTCTGGTGTCGCTGCATCCCCGGTGGCTCACACAGCCTGTATGAACTGCTGTGTGTACTGCTGCTCACACAGCTCACACAGCCTGTATGAACCGCTGTGTGTACTGCTGCTCACACAGCCCACACAGCCTGTATGAACCGCTGTGTGTACTGCTGCTCACACAGCCTGTATGAACCGCTGTGTGTACTGCTGCTCACACAGCCTGTATGAACCGCTGTGTGTACTGCTGCTCACACAGCCTGTATGAACCGCTGTGTGTACTGCTGCTCACACAGCCTGTATGAACCGCTGTGTGTACTGCTGCTCACACAGCCTGTATGAACCGCTGTGTGTACTGCTGCTCACACAGCTCACACAGCCTGTATGAACCGCTGTGTGTACTGCTGCTCACACAGCCTGTATGAACCGCTGTGTGTACTGCTGCTCACACAGCCTGATGCAGCTACCTTGTGGTGAGGGAAAGTACTGCAGGAAAATGAACGAATCACTCACTGAGTCTATACATTACTCCGAGTCATATAAAAGATTAATTCATATTGAACGATACATTAACCACTGACACACCAAGACCTAACTAAGATGTCCACAGAACATGGAACCTGTCTGTGATCTCGACCTCCAGAACCTGAACCAGAACCCCACAACTACTGCTACCCCAGTTAGCTTCAGGTCCATTTAGCTCACAGCTAATTTGTTGGTCTTCAGCCTCGCCCAGCTCAAGACTTGCTAGCATAACACCAACTAGCATTAAATAGTTAACATTAAATAAAGCAGTAATTAAGGTGGGCAGTAAACAGCTGTTATAATGTTGATTATGTAGCTGTTAGAGCTTTACTCTGCTTCCAGCCACGTGCTAAGCTATGCTAATAATGTCTCACTTGTCTAGCTCAGAGAAGAAGCAGAAACGTGTCAACCAGATTAGCTCTCTAGCTGAAACATGTAAGTGCTCCATGTTGTGGTTTGGTGTTTTTGAACAGTCACAATCAAATCTAGACATAATCTGCTTCCAGTCATTATGCTAAGCTAGGCTAATCACGTCACACAGAGATGAAAGCATTGTGTTTGAATGAACCAATGAGGACTCGTGCTCGGCCTGTTGGTGGATACATTTATTGGCTTCACAGGCTGTCAGTCAGGGCGTGTACAGAGTGAAAAACAGGAAGAGAAGCTGTAGCTGTAAACGGGAATATGGCGTCCTGCAGTAACACTGAAGCTCTGGGCGACCACGGAGCAATGGCTCAGATCATGGCGAAGTTTAACCACTGCGGGAATAAGACACAGAGACCGGGTCAACACCTGAAATGTATCCATGGATCCTGACATGGGTCCTGGTTCTGAATGTGTTCAATAGACTCTGGTGGACTCACCTGGTTGAAGTTGAGCTCGATGGAGCCACTCTCGTGAGCGTCGAGCTTCTTAAAGACCCCTGAGGACCAAACAGTCACATGTCACCGTTCATTAGCTACGTTGGCTCATTAGCATCATAAACGACTGGGTCTTGATGAATTATGAGTGTTAGCTCGGTTAGCTTTATTAGCTTGGTTATCTTGTTTGGATGTTAAACATGGTCGACTCACTGAACATCATCTCCAGCCTCATCAGACAGCCCACGAAGTTGTCGAAGTCGATGGTCATGTCGGGGTCGGAGTATCGAGCCACCAGCAGCTGGTAGATGGTGTTGTTGAGGGTGAAACCTAGAGGACGACAGGACAGACTGTTAGCATCATGCTAACACTGTGATACCTGATAAAAACAAAAGTACATCAGGACAAAACAAAAAAATAACGTCCAAACTGAAACAAATAAAAATATTAAAACACAGAGGTGAAAAGATGTTTACAAAACCACAAAACACAGCTAACTCTGCTAACACAGCTAGTGTGTGCTAACTATGCTAACAGCTGTCCAGCAGTACGTTGACGTACCGTGTCCGTCAGTCTGAGTCCAGCAGCAGAAAAACAAACAAACATTATTATTATAGAGAAGAAGAAGATGTTTTATTTTGAAAGTTCTCTGTGTGGCTGGGAGGAAACAACCAGGATGGACTGCAGAGTCAGCTAGAACCAACATATCCAATGTGTGTGTGTGTGTGTGTGTGTACAATGTCTATACACACACACACTGTATATACACACACACACACACACACTACAGAAACAGTAGAAGAAGAAATAATGGCTGACCTGCGTCTTTGAAGGCGACTCTCATCTCAGGAGTGCTCATCGTCCCCGAGTTATCCGAGTCATTCTTCTTATAGATCGACTGCAGACAGACAGACAGACAGACAGACAGGCAGGCAGACAGGCAGGCAGGCAGGCAAGCAGACAGACAGACAGGTTTCATCAAACTGTACTCAGATGTCTGGGGTCAAAGGTCAAAGGTCAGCGTGCTCACCAGGTATCTCTGCACCTTCTTCCACAGGGTGGCAAACTCTCCGAGGCCGAGCTTCCCGTTCCCGCTGTTCTGATGAAGAGTTCAGGAAGTCTGGTGTCACCACGTACCAGAGTGCAGTATGACATCACTGAGAGAGAACAGCTCAGTATGAATGTCATCACAATGTCTTAGCATGCTAACAGCTAGCATCAGCTTGACTGTGCCTCTAGAGGCGACAGGAAGTCAACGCATTTTAAGGATACGTCCATCAGGTTGACCATGACTCTGCTGGTCTCCATGCTGAAGCCGTCAGTTTTGATGTCAGTTCCTGTGAACAAGACACATGTATGGAAAAATTATCCTATCTTTATTCAAGAGTGTAGATTTTCAGTTTGAGAGCATGATTTCTCCTTCTTGTGCTCAGATTTATTCTCCTCATGCTCACATTTTGTGCTCGCACTCAGATTTCTGCTGCTTTCTTTCAAAATGTGTGCTTGGACTTAAAAATCACATGCTTGTGCTCACATTTCTTCTTCTTGGACACAAACATTTTCACTCGCACTCAAATATGTCCTGTGCGCGCTCAGATCTAAAGTCTGCACGCTCAGATCTAAAGTCTGCACGCTCAGATCTAAAGTCTGCACGCTCAGATCTAAAGTCTGCGCTCTCAGATCTAAAGTCTGCACGCTCAGATCTAAAGTCTGCACGCTCAGATCTAAAGTCTGCACGCTCAGATCTAAAGTCTGCGTGCTCAGATCTGAAGTCAAATCAAATCAAATCAGATTTTATTTGTATAGCCCAAAGTCACAAAGTACATTTTCCTCTGAGGGCTTTACAATCTGTACAGGGAGTGACACCCTCTGTCCTTAGACCCTCGGTTCGAGTGAGGAAAAACTTGCCCACAAAAAACCCTTTTAACAGAAGGTTAAAGTCTGCGCATTCAGATCTAAAGTCTGCGCTCAGATCTAATGTGCTCGCACTCAGAACAAGCACGTCCTCTCAGGTTGAGGCGTCTGCTCAGACTGAAGGATGTCCCACCCTGCGCTTAAAATAGTGTGTTTCACCAGCCAATAGGGAGACAGCTAGAGTGTGGACCAATCTTGTGTGTGCTCCTTCGCCCTTTTTGAGCGCTCCGTAGGGGCGGGTATATGGTCTGTTTGTAAAACTGCTTCTCTCTTAAAATACACTTTTTGAATCGTCACCTATTTAAGACGCCAGCTTATTTATGTATAATTAATCTTAAACAATCCTAAAAAGAGTTATCGTAGTTTAGATTTTTTTCTAATTTTATATCAGCGGGATATATTTTATATACTATAAATACTCACAGTTGCATAGCAGTGTTATGATAGTCCAATGGTTAAGTACAGTGCTGTCTATTGCATTTTGAACCATGGGGCGGGTTCACATCCCGGCTGCCGCACTTCAGATCTGAGCGTGTAGACTTTAGATCTGAGAGCGCAGACTTTAGATCTGAGAGTGCAGACTTTAGATCTGAGAGTGCAGACTTTAGATCTGAGAGTGCAGACTTTAGATCTGAGAGCGCAGACTTTAGATCTGAGAGCGCAGACTTTAGATCTGAGAGTGCAGACTTTAGATCTGAGAGCGCAGACTTTAGATCTGAGAGCGCAGACTTTAGATCTGAGAGCGCAGACTTTAGATCTGAGAGCGCAGACTTTAGATCTGAGCGCGCACAGGACATATTTGAGTGCAAGCGAAATGTTTGTGTCCAAGAAGAAGAAATGTGAGCACAAGCATGTGATTTTTGAGTCCAGGCACACATTTTGAAAGAAAGCAGCAGAAATCTGAATGCGAGCACAAAATGTGAGCATGAGGAGAATAAATCTGAGCACGGGAAGGAGAAATCATGCTCTCAAACTGAAAATCTATGCTCTTGAATAAAGATAGGATAATTTTTCCATACACAGGAAGTTACAGCTGGAAAGGTGAACAGGTGTACAGGTGAGCAGGTGAGCAGGTGTACAGGTGTATAGGTGGACAGGTGAGCAGGTGTACAGGTGAGAAGGTGGACAGGTGTGCAGGTGTATAGGTGGACAGGTGAGCAGGTATACAGGTGTATAGGTGGACAGGTGAGCAGGTGTACAGGTGAGCAAGTGTACAGGTGAGCAAGTGTCCAAGTGAGTAGGTGGACAAGTGAGCAGGTGTACAGGTGTACAGGAGCAGGTGGACAGATATACAGGTGTACAGGTGTACAGGTATACAGGAGCTGGTGGAAAGATATACAGGTGTACAGGTATACAGGAGCAGGTGGAAAGATATACAGGTGTACAGGAGCAGGTGGACAGATATACAGGTGTACAGGTATACAGGTCAGCAGGTGGACAGGAGCAGGTGGAAAGATGTACAGGTGAGCAGGTGGACAGATGTACAGGTGAAGTGTGCTAAAGTTACGTTTGGCGACGATCTTATTCAGGATGGTTCTGAGCTCCACAGCAGAGATCTCCATGTCCTTTAACACAACAGTAAACATGTGACACCTGAACACCTGTCTGCCTCATGTTATGATGATACAGGTATAAAGATGATCATGGTTAAGTCACGTGTTCATCTCACATGTTTTTATCACGTGTAAGAAAACTTACATCTCCGGCGAGTTTGGTGAAGAGACCTCTGAATCCTGCGTCGACCTCCTCGTCAGACACCAGCTCCTGAACACACCAACATCACGCACTTTATTCACACTAACATCACACACACTCTATTCACACGCTAACATCAGACACTTTATTCACACGCTAACATCACACACACTTTCTTCACACGCTAACATCACGCACACTTTATTCACACGCTAACATCACACACACTTTATTCACAGGCTAACATCACGCACTTTATTCACAGGCTAACATCACACACTTTATTCACACGCTAACATCACGCACACTTTATTCACACGCTAACATCACGCACTTTATTCACACGCTAACATAACACACACTTTATTCACACTAACATCACACACACTCTATTCACACGCTAACATCAGACACTTTATTCACACGCTAACATCAGACACTTTATTCACACGCTAACATCACGCACTTTATTCACACTAACATCACACACACTCTATTCACACGCTAACATCAGACACTTTATTCACACGCTAACATCACACACACTTTCTTCACACGCTAACATCACGCACACTTTATTCACACGCTAACATCACACACACTTTATTCACAGGCTAACATCACGCACTTTATTCACACTAACATCACACACACTCTATTCACACGCTAACATCAGACACTTTATTCACACGCTAACATCACACACACTTTCTTCACACGCTAACATCACGCACACTTTATTCACACGCTAACATCACACACACTTTATTCACAGGCTAACATCACGCACTTTATTCACAGGCTAACATCACACACTTTATTCACACGCTAACATCACGCACACTTTATTCACACGCTAACATCACGCACTTTATTCACACGCTAACATAACACACACTTTATTCACACGCTAACATCACACACACTCTATTCACACGCTAACATCACACACTTTATTCACATGCTAACATCACACACACTTTCTTCACACGCTAACATCACGCACACTTTATTCACACGCTAACATCACACACACTTTATTCACAGGCTAACATCACGCACTTTATTCACAGGCTAACATCACACACACTTTATTCACACGCTAACATCACACACACTCTATTCACACGCTAACATCACGCGCACTTTATTCACATGCTAACATCACGCACTTTATTCACACGCTAACATAACACACACTTTATTCACACGCTAACATCACACACACTCTATTCACACGCTAACATCACACACTTTATTCACACGCTAACATCACACACTTTCTTCACACGCTAACATCACGCACACTTTATTCACACGCTAACATCACACACACTTTATTCACAGGCTAACATCACGCACTTTATTCACAGGCTAACATCACACACTTTATTCACACGCTAACATCACGCGCACTTTATTCACACGCTAACATCACGCACTTTATTCACACGCTAACATAACACACACTTTATTCACACGCTAACATCACACACTTTATTCACACGCTAACATAACACACACTTTATTCACACGCTAACATCACACACTTTATTCACACACTAACATAACACACACTTTATTCACAGGCTAACATCACGCACACTTTATTCACAGGCTAACATCACACACTTTATTCACACACTAACATAACACACACTTTATTCACAGGCTAACATCACGCACACTTTATTCACAGGCTAACATCACGCACACTTTATTCACAGGCTAACATCACACACACTTTATTCACACGCTAACATCACGCACACTTTATTCACACGCTAACATCACACACTTTATTCACGCGCTAAGATCACGCACACTTTATTCACACGCTAAGATCACGCACACTTTATTCACACGCTAACATCACGCACACTTTATTCACACGATAAGATCACGCACACTTTATTCACACGCTAAGATCACGCACACTTTATTCACACGCTAACATCACGCACACTTTATTCACACGCTAAGATCACGCACACTTTATTCACACGCTAACATCACACACACTTTATTCACACGCTAACATCACGCACACTTTATTCACACGCTAAGATCACGCACACTTTATTCACACGCTAAGATCACGCACACTTTAGTCACAGGCTAACATCACACACACTTTATTCACACGCTAAGATCACGCACACTTTATTCACACGCTAAGATCACGCACACTTTATTCACAGGCTAACATCACACACACTTTATTCACACGCTAACATCACGCACACTTTATTCACACGCTAAGATCACGCACACTTTATTCACACGCTAACATCACGCACACTTTATTCACACGCTAACATCACGCACACTTTATTACACGCTAACATCACGCACACTTTATTCACACGCTTACATCACACACACTTTATTCACAGGCTAACATCACACACACTTTATTCACACGCTAACATCACACACACTTTATTCACAGGCTAACATCACACACACTTTATTCACACGCTAACATCACACACTTTATTCACAGGCTAACATCACACACACTTTATTCACAGGCTAACATCACACTTTATTCACAAGCTAACATCACACACACACTTTATTCACAGGCTAACATCACACACACTTTATTCACAGGCTAACATCACACACACTTTATTCACAGGCTAACATCACACACTTTATTCACAGGCTAACATCACACACACTTTATTCACAGGCTAACATCACACACACTTTATTCACAGGCTAACATCACACACACTTTATTCACAGGCTAACATCACACACACTTTATTCACAGGCTAACATCACACACACTTTATTTGTAAACATAAATAAAGTTTTACTCACATCCTCGAGTTCAGCATTGACCGGGTCGTCACACGGTCTGACAGGACAGAGTCACAACATGTTAAAAACATACAACACCAAGTGAGGACTGTCTGTCTGCCTGCCTGCCTGTCTGTCTGCCTCCCTGCCTGCCTGTCTGCCTCCCTGCCTGTCTGTCTTCCTCCCTGTCTGTCTGCCTCCCTGCCTGTCTGTCTTCCTCCCTGTCTGTCTGCCTCCCTGCCTGTCTGTCTGCCTCCCTGCCTGCCTGTCTGCCTCCCTGCCTGTCTGTCTTCCTCCCTGCCTGCCTGCCTCCCTGCCTGTCTGTCTTCCTCCCTGCCTGCCTGTCTGCCTCCCTGCCTGTCTGTCTTCCTCCCTGTCTGTCTGCCTCCCTGCCTGTCTGTCTGTGTTATGTCAGATCTCACTGGGGAATCTGCACTCCAAACCTGCAGAGGGCGACCACACACAAGAGATGTTGGTGCTCTCAGCAGGAACTCTTAGACCAGGGGTTGGCAATTAGCGGCCCGCTAGATGACATTGATTTATTTTAAAATATATATATTTTTAATATATCTTTTAAACCTCATGTTTTCTGTCAAAAATACAACAATTCCACAGATTTCACAACATTTATTAAAAAGTAGCTGATAAGTAACGTGACAAAACAGCAGCCAGAACATCCTTGCAGCCTCTTTACTTGACACACAGGTTGGAACGCTAATTGGCACGTGCGTGCGCTGTAACCTGTGGAAAATAAAAGTGTTAAAATAAAAGTATGTTCTGTGTTCGCGCCTCTGTCCTGAGAGGATATGCGTTTTTGAAGTGGCCATGCTTTGTCTCGTGGTGTCTTCTAATATTGTATTCTTTACAAACTGCAACAACCTCATTGCAAATGAGGCACGTCGGCTTGGCATTAATAAATGCAGGCAGGATGAACGCATACCTTTGCTTCCTTTCTTCTTTGGAAGTCCTGCATTCGGAATCAACTTTTCTTTTCATGGCCTTTGACAACGACATTTTGCATCGATAGCTAGCAATCTTCAGCTAATGATTTACACGGCATCCAAAACATAAAAAACTGGCAAATGTATACATTAGTTACGGCAGGTTGCCTGTTTCATGACAGACGCCAGGAGATGCAGCAGTGGGCGTAATAACAGCACATAGAAGCAAATTAATGTTTTAAATTAAATTAAATGCATTTTTAAAGTTAGATAACGTTTATTTTTAATATAATAGAAAAAATAGAAAACCTTTTTTTTCCCAGTAGGAAAGCATGGTCATGGCCTGCGATGGAATTGTCAGAAAAAAAATTGGCCCGGGTCCAAACTTATTTGCCGACCCCTGGCTTAGAGGGACCATATTTGGAAGTAATGAAGTAAAGGAAGTAATGAAGGACCACAATTCCTGATCAATCTGAAAGAAACAACTTTGATGTGGATGGTGTAAACGAGGTCATGCTTCTCCACAACTGGAGTTAATTATTATTAGGTAAATTACAGCTTAAGTTGAATAACTTTGGTATGCTAATTATTATTTATGATTTAGGTGAATTTAATTAAGTATGATGATACTTTACGTAACTTGTTTGAAATTCTAAGTTAACTTGAATTACTTTGGTTAAGAATCAAGAAACTAGGATAACTGAGGGAAAATATTTTATTTATTTGAGACTAATGAATGTCTTTTCTGTTTCTTGAAGGTTATCAACCTATTCTGTCTGTCTGTCTGTCTGTCTGTCTGTCTGTCTGTCTGTCTGTCTGCCTGTCTGCCTGTCTGTCTCTCTGCATGTCTGTCTGTCTGTCTGTCTGTCTGTCTGCCTGTCTGCCTGTCTGTCTCTCTGCATGTCTGTCTGACTCTCTGCCTGCCTGTCACATTTTAACTTGAAGTTTTGAGTTTTCAATATTCAAACATTTCTCTGCAAAACAAATATTATGAATAGAACTGTTGAATCTGTAAATACACACCTTCACACACCTTCACACACACACACACACACACACACACACACACACACACACACACACACATACATACATACATACATACACACAGAGACACACTGTTTTCAGGACGGCCCAACCCCCCAAAACACTGAAACCTTTCTGACCAGCAAACTTTGTAACCTCTGTTAGACTCTGTTAGACTCTGTTAGACTCTGTTAGACTCTGTTAGACTCTGGTGGATTCTGTTAGACTCTGTTGGACTCTGGTGGACTCTGTTAGACTCTGGTGGATTCTGTTAGACTCTGTTGGACTCTGTTGGACTCTGGTGGACTCTGAAGGACTCTGTTAGACTCTGTTAGACTCTGGTGTACTTTGTTGGACTCTGGTGGACTCTGTCTTTGGGTCTCACGGCCTCCTTTCACAAACAGAAACACACAGGCAGGTTTGTATAAAGACTCTGGACCAGCAGTACCAGTTTTAGGGTCTTACTGGGTCTCGGACTGCTTCTCGGAGAACACTCGGATGCAGAAGTCTCCGTTGAGGTGCGGCTCGAAGGTGGACGGGACGATCAGGTACTCGCCCGGTGGCAGTTTAAAGCGGGAGCACACCTCTCGCAGGTTGATGAAGGTTTCTGACCTCGCCGTCTGAGCGTGCTTCAGGAAGAAGTTCTTATCCAGGTGGACCTGCCGCTGACCCTGGAACTGAAGGAGGAACAGCCAATCAGCATCAGCTTCACATGAGAAGTCCTGCAGTGATTGGCTGATTGACAGTTTCATCAGTTTTTTGCTGACTGCTCATTGTTTATGTTTAAGGGCTGGGACAGGAAAGGTGAAGCTACACCCAGCAACTGGTTAGCTTAGCATAAGCAGAGTCTCACTGAATTACATAAATGATGACATGATGTGCGTCAGACTGTTTCTTGGCTCGCAGCAGTTGCTAGGCGACCAGTGGAGACTTCAGGGCATTAACTGGCTCTGGGAAAAGAAGTAATCTGGCACGAAACCACAAGTCACAAACAAGATGTAACACGTTCATCAGAGAGCGTCAGAGCTGCTGCAGAAGGTGAACCTTTGGACAGAGCCAGGATAGCTGTTTCCAGTCTTTATGCTAAGCTAAGCTAACAGCAGCCTGTTGTAGCTTCATATTTACTGAACATACAAATCAAGTCAAGTCAACAAATGATTCCTTTCACAGCAGACATGACCAAAGACACGTTACACGCTAACACGAGCAGCAGCAACTACCATTAGCTAGTTAGCTCAGTTAGCTAATGTTAGCTGACTCAGCTTGGGGTGTCAGCGCTGTATTCTCTGTCCAGTCCTGGTCCGGCCCGGCTGTTCCAGTCCAGCAGAGTTAGCTAACGGGACTGCTACAGCTGCACATTCCTGGCTGCTTATTATTACAGGAAACATGTAAATATGAATAGTGCTCAGCTTCCTGTTTCAATTAAATTTTTCTGACGCAACGCTTCTTAAAAAAGAGAACTGGGAAGGTGTCCTGGGCTGGCAGAAGATGTCTGAAGATCTGAATCTTTCTCAGCCTTTGACCTTTGACCTGAAGATGCTGTCAGGCTCCAGAGCTCACCTGTTTTGGAACCTGAAGCAGAACAGAAGACAAGAAAGAGGTTTGTTTGGAGGAATCTGTATTTCTGTGTAAGGCATCATCGATCCTTTCCTTCAGGTCTCACCTCATAGATCGCAAACCCGACGGTGTGCATGTCCTCTCCTTGTTTCCGGAGCTTCCTGCGGTTCTTCTGCATCAGACCGACCACAAAGCTGCAGCCCACTTCTCCGTCATCTGGGTCATCATCTTCCTCATCCAGCTTGATCACAAACTGAGGATTCATCCAGAATGTGTCTGCAGAGGAACACAGACACTCTTTAACCCTCTACCAGACATCCCAACATCTGTTCCAAACCTGACACGAGTTCACCCTGACGCACCTTTACAGGGGACGAAGACAACCCTCCTCATATTCAAATGAGGCCCAATCAGGTTGAGATCAACCTTGATCAATGTCAGGGTACCTTTGTTTGGAGTGTGCCTTACTCACATGTCAAACAAAAGTGAGCGTACCTTTTGTCAGTCTGTGGTAGTGACGGTAGTTCAGGTACTTACAGGGGTGGTTCCTGCAGCCTCCAGCGGTGGACCCTCTCCTCCAGGTGCCGTCGAACTTGCTGACACTCCAGTGTTTGACAGAGTCATCTTCGATGGCGTCAGGAGTCAGAGTGCACACCTCAATACGAGAGTAGTGACGCAAGAACTCATTGAAGGACATCCTGCAGAGAGAGGACAGAGAAGAGCTTTCAGGACACCAGTACCAACATCATCTACCACTGGTCACCTCCGATCGTACGCTCCACCTACCAAAACTCTCCGTCCTCTGCATTGGCGTGTGGACAGTCTCCCTGCACGTAGTTCCACTCAGACGACCTGTATGAACACAAAACATACACATGCATAGGACAACACAGACTTTCTGGTTTAAATCCCTGTGAAGGTGTGACCTCATGCCACAGACTAGAGGTGCTGTAACACCTAATGATGTCCCTCATTGAACTAACCCTGGACCACCTTTAGTTTACCGACCAGCCAAAAGTCGCAGTGGAAGACGTCCCACCGTGCTGGAGCAGCATACTTTGACAGGGTACATGTTAATTCTGCTTGTTGGATTGAAACCAACAAGTGGTGACTGTTCACACACAGGATGAATGTCATGATGTATGTTGGTGTTGTGGTTTGGTTGGTTACCCGTCACTCCACGCTCCGGTCCACTCCACCTGACCCCACGGGTTCCTCATCCTCACCAGCTTCTCCTGTCGACCCCGGTAGTTCACCTGGAGACAAACACAACATGTCATCCTCCTCTTGTTTCACATCATCTCAGTTCTCTTGAACATAGTGACATTACCTCCACGGCGCCTGTCAGCGAGTAGGCGTGGCCTTTAACCAGCTTCTGACGGGTGACGGCCTCTGAGTCTGCGGCACTGGTGATCTGCAGTGAAGCAACAACAATGCAGAGGTTCAGATATTGACTTTGAAAGCTTGAGTACGAGTCACCGAACATAACAGGTCAATGTTTTCCCTCCAGCCTCACGTCGATGGAGCAGCCCAGCAGTGCTCCGGCCTCCAGCGCCTTTTTGATGATCTGGAACAGGTTTGCAGGAGGCCGTTGGAGGTCGTAGTTCTCCGCGATGCCTCCGGTGAAATCCTCAAAGCCCTCGGTGGTAGAACCACCAGACAACGCTTCATAGCAACCATTCACTCTGTGACAGAAACAGAGAACAGTAACTACACCAAGGACAACAAACCAGAGGTCCAGACAACTTGTACTGCTAACACGACCTTCATAAGAACTTCCACAAAGTTTACTGTCAACCTGGATCTGAACAGTTGACCTGGTGTTGATGTTCTGGACTAACAGTTGACCTGGCGTTGATGTTCTGGACTAAAGGTTGACCTGGTGGTGATGTTCTGGACTAACAGTTGACCTGGCGTTGAGGTTTTAAAAGACTATAGTTCACTGATTGGGTCTTGGTCTGTTGTGGTTTGTGGAGAGAAGGTTGTCGGGTTGAATCCCCGGTGTGTTCAGGTCTTACTTGGCATAGGCCTTCTCCAGCAGGGCGCTCCAGAACTCTCTCCCCTCCGCTGAGTGGACGAACATCAGCTCCCCATCTTTGACCGGCAGACGGTCATCGATCACCACGTCCACCCACTCACCAAACTGCCAGAACTACAGACAGACAGGCAGGCAGACTTTCACTTTGAATGTCTTGAGACTTGACACATTCTGTGCTTTGTTAGCGTTAAGCTAACATCACGTGTCGTCACCTGGAAGTGGAAGATGCCGGCGTAGTCGTCGCCGAAGCCCTGATCAGTGGGAACAACTCTCGCCATCACGTACTCGTTTAACGTCAGAGAGGCGATGGCCGCCAACAGCCAGCAGTCACCTGAACAGACAGGAAGACACCCGACAGGTGTGTGGGAGGAGACACTCAGTGACAAAAAGATGCAGCTTTTTAGCCTTTAGCTCCTCGTTTTGGTTTTCTGACACATTTCCTGTCTGGCTCAGTCTCAGTGTTACAGTTTGTCTCTATCACAACGTTTAATGTCACATCTACCTGTGACGACAAGAGGAGGCATATTCTGTTTATGCTAAGTTAACTAAGCTAATAACTGTTTCCCTGTGTTTCTGTTCTTTATGCTAAGCTAACTAAGCTAATAGATGTTTCCCTGTGTTTCTGTTCTTTATGCTAAGCTAACTAAGCTAATAGATGTCTCCCTTTGTTTCTGGCCTTTATGCTAAGCTAATTATCTAACAGCTGTTTCTTTGTGGAGGTCTCACTCTGAAGTAAATTCCTGATTTTAACTGACGACAATGAAAAATACATTTTGTAGTTTTCTGTTTTTATGCTAGGATAAGCTAGCTGTTAGCTGCTTCCTTCTTTAAGCTAAGCTAACTGTTAGCCATTTCTCATGCAGTTTGTGGAAAAAAACAGTTTCACAACAGGCGAGCTGCTGCGGTTTAATGAAGGCACGACACAGTGAGTCATCTCCAGTGTGTGTGTGTGTGTGTGTGTGTGTGTGTGTGTTTTAGGGTGTGTCCACATAGCTTAACTCTCTCTCTCATGTTTGGGTTTATGTCTCTCGCCCTCTAACAATAGCTGGCAGGCCTCTTCCTGTCTCGCTGTTCTCTTCCTGGCCAATCAGGGCTCAGCCTGACAGCACCCTCTAATTACAGCCGGTCCAAATCCTCAGCTGGTTCACATTAAACAGTTCTGCTGTGCACTTTAATAAGACTGAAGCTCAACAACTAACAGCGTCTCAGTCTGACCAGAACCTGCAGGAAGTTCTGGTTCTAAAGTTGCTGCTGGGATGTTTGAGCTAAGCTATCTGCCTCCAGCCTTCATGCTAAGCTAAGGTTAACAGCTAAGACCACGACTGATGTGGGCCCCGGTGTGTTCAGGGACAGTCTGAAGGCTGTGATGTGTTCAGGGACAGTCAGGAAAACTCACCCAGAGCTCCCTGGCAGATGTCGGTCCTGGTGGCTCCGCCGAGGATAAATTCAGGATTAGAAACAAGTTCCTGATGGACAAGAGAAACACTGAGAAACTGACAAAAAACACAGATACTGTCTGTCTTTTGAGTCTTTGTGTTGTTTTGTGTCTCTTTGTTTTGTTATGTGTCTCTTGTGTTGTTTTGTGTCTCTTGTGTTGTTTTGTGTCTCTTGTGTTGTTTTGTGTCTCTTTGTTTTGTTATGTGTCTCTTGTGTTGTTTTGTGTCTCTTTGTGGTTGTTTTGTGTCTCTTTGTGGTTGTTTTATGTCTCTTTGTGTTGTTTTGTGTCTCTTTGTGTTGTTTTGTGTCTCTTTCTGGTTGTTTTGTGTCTCTTTATGTTGTCATGTGTCTCTTTGTGGTTGTTTTATGTCTCTTTGTGTTGTTTTGTGTCTCTTTGTGTTGTTTTGTGTCTCTTTATGTTGTCATGTGTCTCTTTGTGGTTGTTTTGTGTCTCTTGTGTTGTTTTGTGTCTCTTTATGTTGTTTTAATTCTCTCTTTATGTTGTCATGTGTCTCTTTGTGGTTGTTTTGTGTCTCTTGTGTTGTTTTGTGTCTCTTTATGTTGTTTTGTGTCTCTTTGTTTTGTTATGTGTCTCTTGTGTTGTTTTGTGTCTCTTTATGTTGTTTTGTGTCTCTTTATGTTGTTTTGTGTCTCTTTATGTTGTCATGTGTCTCTTTGTGGTTGTTTTGTGTCTCTTGTGTTGTTTTGTGTCTCTTTATGTTTTTGTCTCAGCTCTGTGACTTTCCAAAGACAAAGTTGTGCCAAACAGACCCTGGATCAGGTTAGACTCAGTGATCCATCTGGTCTCAGCACAGGTTTGACTGGAGTGTACTTTGTGAAAAAACTGCTTCTATAACTTCATAAATTCCTGAAATACCTAAAAGGTCAAACTTCTCAAAGTGACAGTTAAAGACGACGTAAAGAGTCCTGCAGGTCTGAACCTGATCCTGTTCCTGGTCCTGGTCCTGGTCCTGAACCTGATCCTGGTCCCTCACAGTCCTCCATCATAAAATACTTAAATACTCATACAGACATCATCACATCACTTCAGCTGTGTTCAGCAGCTCTGTAGGTTTACATGTTCACATGTTTACATGATATTGATTAATGTATGAAGTGATGCTCTTCTCTGCAGGACAGTTTGTATATAGAAACAGGAAGTCAGCATGTCATCGGACTGTATATATCTGATATATTTCATGTTTGCAGCCCTCCTTCCTGTTTCTGACTCATCTCTGAGGAATGAACGATGACTCACGTGTTCACATTCAAATGTTTAAAAACATCCAAAAACTTCAGGAAATAAGACTATGACATCACTATGACATCACTGACATCTTTCTGTCATAATAGTTATAACATATAACTGTTGCATACATTATTTATATATTTATAAAACTCTGTAATAACTTTTGGATTTTTTTTTCCCTCATCAGAGTTATGACGCCCCCCCCTCGGTCCGCCCCTGTGACCCACACACTCATCCTGAACCAGATCCAGCACCAGGCCCGGGTTCTTACCGTGGGTCTCTTCCAGGTGACTCCCCGGACCTTGTAGGAGCTCCGGCCCAGCTCATTGAAGCCCAGCGCCTCGGGCGCGGCCGGGAAGGTCGGGTCGCAGAACAGTTTTCCTGCGGAGCGGCACTGCGCCCGCAGAGCCTCAAAGTTCTGGTTCAGGTACGGAACCGCTTTGGCGTTGGTGCCGAATCCAGCTGCCAGGGCCCGCTTCTTGGCCAGAGTGGAAGCCACGCCAGACATGATGGAGGCGACGAAGAAGATCCAGAAAAGTTGAACAGAGTCCGGAGCTGCTTCCAAACTTTCCCCTCAGACAGACAGCCAGATTCAGTCAGACCTCCGCCCTGAGAGCGGGAGGAGCCAGAGAGAGGCTCCAACCACAGACCCTCCTCTGCTGCCTGTCTGCCTGTATCTGTCTGTCTGTCTGTCTGTCTTTCTGTCTGTCTCGCTGCCTGTATCTGTCTGTCTGTCTGTCTGTCTGTCTGTCTGTCTGTCTTTCTGTCTGCCTGTCTGTCTCTCTGCCTGTCTGTCATTAAATCCGGAAATTCTTCAAACCGTAAATAAAAATCTGATGGCCAAAACTTTGTGGACAGCCCCGCCCACCATGTTCAGATCACATCATGTTAACATTTCTGAAACAAGAAGTTAAATATGGTGATGATGATGATGAAGATTAAAGATCTCAGAGTCAATAAAATAAATAAATAAATAAAACTCTTTCATGACTGTTACCATGGAGATCTGCGTGTTGTTAAGTTAAGTTGAAACTTTATTAATCATGTTATATCACACACATGAAATTATTCTTCTGCTTTTAACCCATCCAGCTGGCACCTGTTGGAACACATGCACAGGAGCACACACACACACACACTGGAGCGGTGGGCAGCCACATGCAGCGCCTGATGTGATGACATCAGGACAGAGGAGGATCATTCCTGTGATGTCAGAGACGACACATGACGTCACCACAGTCAGCACAGCAGAGAGCACCTGCAGAGAAGAGAACCGGGCGAGAACAGGACCCTGCAGAACCCCATGAGAGGAGGAAGAGTCCAAACCCAACAGGATCAGAACACATCAGAGGTCCAAAGTGGACCCCAGAAACTGAACCAACATTGAGCAAGTGTTCAGGTCTCTTGGACCTATGGTTAGGTCTCTTCAGGTGTGTTCAGGTGTGTTCACATGTGTTCAGGTGTCTTTAGATGTGTTTCAGGTCTGTTCAGGTGTGTTTCAGGTGTGTTCAGGTGTGTTCATGTGTTTCAGGTGTGTTCATGTGTTTCAGGTGTGTTCAGGTGTGTTCAGGTGTGTTCAGGTCTCTTCAGGTGTGTTCAGGTGTTTCAGGTCTCTTCAGGTGTGTTTCAGGTGTGTTCAGGTCTCTTCAGGCGTGTTCAGTTGTGTTCATGTGTTTCAGGTCTGTTCAGGTGTGTTTCAGGTCTGTTCAGGTGTGTTTCAGGTCTGTTCAGGTGTGTTTCAGGTCTGTTCAGGTGTGTTTCAGGTCTGTTCAGGTGTGTTTCAGGTCTGTTCAGGTGTGTTTCAGGTGTTGGTGCCGAGTGTAAACATCTTATCAAACTGTTTACTCTCTGAATAATTCAGCTGATATCGCCTGGACCAAAGCCCCACCTTCTTACACCTGACCACCTTTATACCTGAGACGCACACACACTACCAGATCGCATTTCACACCTCAGACTGACTCAGCAGACCTCGGTTCAGAGTCTCGGCTCAATTTCAACAGACTTTTGGCAGGTTGTGAGTTGACTCTCATCTTCAGGCCTTTTAGTAGTCTCTAATAGTCTTTAGTAGTCTCTAGTAGTCTTTGGAGCTCTAGTTGATCCCACAGTTCTTTGACCATCTTCAGACTCACAGACTCTCAAGATGACGAGCATGGCGGCAGAGCTGGCCAGGAGGAAGGCCCGGGAGGAGGATGGCGCCGGCAGCCGGGCCAATGCCGTCGCCTTCAACCAGCAGGACTTTGAGCAGTTGCGGAGGGAGTGTCTGCAGTCGGACTCGCTGTTCTGCGATCCAACCTTCCCCGCAGACTGGGACTGTCTGGGATACAACCAGCTGGGACGATACTCCTCCAAAACCATCGGAGTGGAGTGGAAACGACCCACGGTGAGTCTGATTATCCATCAATGTTCTTCAGAACAAACGATGGTCCGTGATCGTCCTTCAGGTCCGTTCATCACAGTTTACGGTCCACACATTCACTGTGTGCACAAAGTGATGTGGGTTTGAGCCTGAACAACCAAAACAAGGAGCTAAAAGACACTAAAGACCACCAGAGACTCTTTACAGTCTGTCCTCAGATCCTCGATCCAGACTAGGAAGACAGACAGACAGACAGACAGACAGACAGACAGACAGACAGACAGACAGACAGACAGACAGACAGACAGACAGACAGAGACCTGTCTTCACCTGTCTTTGTGGTTGTGCAGGTGTAACAGCAGCTCTAAAGTGGTCTGGTTAATAATGAACACAAAATGAGTCACGCTCTTATTTTAATAACAGGAAGTGGTTTGATTTAATCTGTAATGTTCTGAAAGTGGAAACAGTGAGTTGGTCAAGCCACAGCTCGGAGGTAGAGCAGGTCGTCCACTAATCAGATGATCGGTGGTTCGATCCTGGCTCCTCCAGTCTGCATGTTGAAGTGTCCTTGGGCAAAATACTGAACCCCAAACTGCTCCTGAAGGCTGCACCATCAGTGTGTGAATGAGATATGTAAAAGAGCTTTAAGTGCTCAGAAGACTAGAAAGGAGAAGTATAAGTACAGTCCATTTACCATTTTAGTACTTTTACTGTAGTGAAGGATCTGATCACTCCATGATGATCATCATAACCTGCTGTCCAATCAGGAACTGTGTTCTATTAGTAACCTGCTGCCTCGTCCAATCAGGAGCTGTGTTCTGACCCTCAGTTCATTGTTGACGGAGCAAAGAGGACGGACATCTGTCAGGGAGTACTGGGTGAGGACACACACACACACACACACACACACACACACACACACACACACACACACACACACGCCTGTGTGACCTCTGACAGGTGTGATCATGTGACCTGCTGTGTGTCTGTCAGGTGACTGCTGGCTGCTGGCTGCCATCGCCTCTCTGACTCTGGACCCTCAGATCCTGAACAGAGTGGTTCCTCCTGGACAGAGCTTCAAGTCACAGTACGCTGGCATCTTCCACTTCCAGGTGAGCTGAAACACACCTGAACACACACCTGAACACACACCTGAGAAACACCTGATAAACACCCTAACACACCTGTGAAACACCTGAGAAACACCTGTGCTTTAGCAGCACAGAGAGTGTGTGGAGCCTCTACAGGAAGTGACATCATGTTTGTTTGTACCTGTAGCTGTGGCAGTATGGGGAGTGGGTGGACGTGGTCGTGGATGACCGGCTGCCCACCAGAGATGGGAAGCTGTTGTTCGTCCACTCGGCGGAGGGAGGAGAGTTCTGGAGCGCCCTGCTGGAGAAGGCCTACGCCAAGTAAGACCAACGTTTATGTTAGCGCCACCATCAGGTCAACATAATAGAACAACATTCCCATGCTAATCAGCTAATGTTAGCATGTTGTTGTTAGCACAAAGCATTAATGTGTTTAAGTAAAACCTCTTCAGCTTCATCAGCCGCCATTTTCTCAACGCCAGTGGTCCACACACCATCTGACTGTAGACTGGACTGACTGTAGACAGACTGACTAAAATTGCGTTGCTGTGTGGAACTCGTAGACGCTCTTTCAGGTCTTGTGATGACCTTCGGGTGGTTCAGACCACATCAGGCTCTGTTGTGAACACACCAGTCTTTGTTGGTCTGAACGGGTGTTGTGTGTTCACCCCCGTCAGTGTGTCGAAGCTATTTTCTGATTGTTTCACAGCATAAACAAACATACCCACACGGCTCTGAGCTGATCGCCTGATTTGGACTGAATGTGTCCTGAAGTGACTCCTCCCTGTATGTGCAGTCAATGTTCAGGTGTTCAGGTGCATGGGTCAGTCACCTGAGCACAACATTTTAATGAAGCTGAAGCTTCGTTGTGACTGAAACTCGAGATAGACTGACTTTAGACTGGACAGCTGGCTCCGGCAGCAGGAGGTGAGTGTGTGTTGGAGGTAATTAGCTGGGTGGAGGAGGTTTACTGAGCAAACAGTCGATGTGGAGCAGCCTGGAAAACAAACAGAAAACAGCTGCTGACTCAGCTCTTTATCAAACAACACCTGATTTACTCTGATTCACCTCAAACTGTGACTTGTCAACACGTCTGCACCTGAACAGGGCCGAGTGTTGAACCTCGCCTCGTCCTTTCAGACATGACCATGACACCATCAACTGTTACCCATGAGCCTGTTCACTGGTGAAGCTTAACAGTGGCGCTAGACACTTCTCGTCCTCAGTGGACGCCATTTTGTCTCCGTAGCTGAAGGGGAGGGACCATCTGCATTGAGAAAATGGCGGCTGAGGAAGCTGCTGGAGCTGAAGAGGTGGATGTGAGGAGCGCTAACGGACAGACACAGCAGCTAAGCTGTTCATATTGAAGTGTTGAACTAAGCTAAGCTAACTTAAGTGCTGTTGGTCCTCCTGCAGGGTGAACAGCTCGTATGAGGCTCTGACTGGAGGCTCGAGTATCGAAGGTTTTGAGGACTTCACCGGAGGAATTGCAGAGAGCTATGACCTGAACAAGGCTCCACCCTTCCTGTTCAACATCATGAGGAAGGCGCTGAAGCTCGGCTCGCTGCTCGGCTGCTCTATCGACGTAACATTCAAGAACTCACAGATGTTTTAAAAGCTGCATGCAGAACATTCAGTCATTAGCTCATTGAACCTCATGAACCTGCTGCAGTATTACAAACACAACATAAATAAACACATTAATAACACATAAAAACATGAATAACACATAAACACATTAATAACATGTACAAACATATATTTATTTATGTGTTTCAGATCTCCAGCTCATATGAGACGGAGGCCATCACTCGTCAGAAACTGGTTAAAGGTCACGCCTACTCTATCACTGCAGCACAGCAGGTGAGGTATTCTGTGAAATATTAATGTTTGAACGTGTTGTCTGAAATACACAGAGGAGCGGGTTTTTAACATGTGACACATCATGAATGACCAATGTTAGCTTCCCCCCCCCCCTCTCTCTCTCTCCCCATCTGTAAACATACATGTCTCATTAATGCATGTTACTAACTAAACTTCTTCCCTGGAGTCTCTGTGCTCTCTCGTCCAGCAGGTTCTCATGGATCGTGGCTGCTGCTGTGGTCCTGCATGACGTCCACTACATATATTATTACTGTCATTATTGCTACCATATCTCCATTACAGTTTATAGTTAGTTAATGATTTGCTGCTGCTGTGCATCTGTGTCTCTCTATCTCTATCACAGGTTCCACTGCTGCTGTAATCATTTTATCATTCATTGTAATTCATTGTCATTTTATCATTCATTGTAATTGTACAATATGTTTGTGTTGACTTGTTCTGTACACGTGACATCTATTGCACGTCTGTCCGTCCTGGGAGAGGGATCCCTCCTCTGTGGCTCTTCCTGAGGTTTCTTCCACCTTTTTTCCCTGTTAAAAGGGTTTTTTGTGGGCAAGTTTTTCCTCACTCGAACCGAGGGTCTAAGGACAGAGGGTGTCACTCCCTGTACAGATTGTAAAGCCCTCAGAGGAAAATGTACTTTGTGACTTTGGACTGTACAAATAAAATCTGATTTGGTTTGATGGTGACCTACTCGGACTCAGGTGGGTTTTGCTCCTGCAGGTTCTTCACTTTGGTTCTCCTGTGGAGCTGCTGAGGATCAGGAACCCCTGGGGCCAGGTGGAGTGGACCGGAGCCTGGAGCGACAAGTGAGTCCAGGTCCTCATACTGGTCCGTCTAGGTCCAGGTGTGTTCAGGTGATGTTAAGGAGCGTCTGATGTTTCTGTGTTTGTCAGTTCGAAGGAGTGGGATGGAGTTCAGCCGCAGGAGAAGAAGAAACTGGATTACTCTGCTGAGGATGGAGAGTTCTGGTGGGTTCTTACGGGTTCTGAATTATTAATTATTTTATAGTTTTAAGTATTTTTGGTGATCTGATCTTTGGACCTGATTCATCCAATCAGAATTGTTCAAACAGATTCTTCTTCTTCTTCTTCTTCTTCTTCTTCTTCTTCTTCTTCTTCTTCTTCTTCTTCTTCTTCTTCTTCTTCTTCTTCTTCTTCTTCTTCTTCTTCTTCTTCGCTGCAGGATGTCCTTCCCTGACTTCCTGCGTCAGTTTTCCCGCCTCGACATCTGTAACCTGAGACCCGACACACTAACCAGTGACGAGGTCGGCCGTTGGAGCTACAGCGAGTTTGACGGCGTGTGGCGAGTCGGCTCCACCGCCGGAGGCTGCAGGAACTACCCAGGTACAGACCGACCAGCTGGAACCTCAGTTACCATGGTTACAGCTGTCTCAGTGTGGTGTCATAATGTGATGAGCAATAGCAATTGTTCCATGTTCTCCGACGTGTCGATTGTTCTGTGTTCTCCCACATGTCTATTGATGTGTCGATTGTTCCGTGTTCTCCGGCGTGTCAGTCGTTCCATGTTCTCCGACGTATCGATTGACATGTCAATCGTTCTGTGTTCTCCGACCTGTTGATCTCTACGTGTTCTCTGACGTGTCGATCATTCTGTGTTCTCTGACATGTTGATCGTTCCATGTTCTCTGCAGCCACGTTCTGCTCCAACCCTCAGTTCTTCATCCGGCTTGAGGATGTGGACGACGACCCTCATGACGGTGAGGATGGCTGCACCGCTCTGATTGGTCTTATGCAGAAAGACGCTCGCAGGGAGAGACGCTTCGGACGAGACCTGAACACCATCGGATTCGCCATCTACCAGGTACTGACACACACACTGTGCACACACTGTACACACACTCTACTTCCATGCTTTTGATTTTTTGTCTGTTTTTGTTTTTTTCTTTCAGGTTCCTGATGAGGTAAGTTCTGATCTTGTTCCTCTGTGGTCAGTATAAAGTCTGATCTTCTTCTGTGGTCAGTATAAAGTCTGATCTTCTTCTGTGGTCAGTATAAAGGTCGTAGTAACGTCCACCTGGGTCCGGACGTTCTGCTGAGGAGGACGGCGGTGGCTCGTAGTCAGAACTTCATTAACCTGCGGGAGGTGTGCGACCGCTTCAAGCTGCCGCCCGGAGAGTACGCCATCATCCCGTCCACCTTCGAGCCGCACCACAAAGGAAGCTTCGTCCTCAGAGTGTTCACGGAGAAACAGGCGCACAGCAGGTCAGCTGCACACAGACGTGATGATCCTCATTGTTAGCTTGTTGTGGTCATCATGGTGATTATTATTTGTTGTTGTTGTGGTCGTCATGGTGATTATTATTTGTTGTTGTGGTCGTCATGGTTACGGTGTGTTTGGTTTCTGTTTCAGTCCGATGGAGGAGGACGTTGACGCTGACATCTCAGAGGTTTGTATGTGTGGGAGCTGAGGACAGGTCTTCAGACGGTTCGTGTCTTTGTGTCTCTCAGTCAAACTCTGTCTCTTTCAGCCGGACATCAGACAGGACGATGTGGATCCGCACTTC
Source organism: Miichthys miiuy (assembly GCA_036365135.1). Taxonomy (NCBI): domain Eukaryota; kingdom Metazoa; phylum Chordata; class Actinopteri; family Sciaenidae; genus Miichthys; species Miichthys miiuy. Next base: position 3,053,100 of record CM071602.1, on the reverse strand, counting down.
AAACGTCTCTTTGTTCAGATTTGTGGAAACGTAAAAACATTTTTACCAAACATGGTCGTAAACTGACTTCCTGTGGAGCTGAAATCTGAAGTCCCTTCTGTGTTTGCAGGACTCGGAGATCTCGGCCTTTGAGCTGCAGCAGATTCTGGACAAAGTGGTTGCTCAGAGTGAGAACGGTCACATGAATACACTCACAGACAGGATGTGAACTTTGACCTCTGTGTTTGTACATGTTTACGTACATGTTTACAGTGATGTCACAGTGATGTCACTGTGATGTCACAGTGAACTGACTTGTGTTCTGTTTGTTTGAAGGATCTGATGTAAAAACTGACGGATTCAGTCTGCTGACCTGCCGCAACATCATCAGCCTGCTGGACGTATCCTTCAACCACAGACAGACAGACAGACAGACAGACAGATGTTCTGTTCTTTGACTCTTCTTCAGATGGACGGCAGCACTAAACTGGGTCTGTTGGAGTTTCACACTCTGTGGACCAAGATGCAGAAATATCTGGTGAGGCGTTCACTGACATTCAGTATTTATCTGGTGAGGCGTTCACTGACATTCAGTATTTATCTGGTGAGGCGTTCACTGACTTAAGTTCCTCTGGTTCTGCAGGAGATCTTCAGGAGTCATGACTCAGACGGTTCGGGTACGATGAGCAGTCATGAGATGAGGTCGGCACTTACTGAAGCAGGTAACGTTCATGAACGTTAATCTAACGTCCGACAGGTGGACCTCTGGTTCTGAGGTTAGACCAGAACTTCAAACTGCTACAGAGGAGGCTCCACGTGTTTGTATGAACTGATCAGGATGAATTGATCAGGTATTGATGTCTCTCTCTGTGTTCAGGTTTCCAGGTGAACAGTGCGGTGCTTCAGGAAGTCGTCAGTCGTTACGCTGACATCAGTTTTTCGATCGACTTCGACTGTTTCATCAGCTGTTTGATCCGTCTGGAGATGTTATTCAGTGAGTGTAAACTTTATCGACAAATGTTAGTGATAAAGTTTGTTGATGAAGTTTGTTGAAAAAGTTTGCTGATATAGTTTGCTGATAAAGTTTGTTGACAAAGTTTGTTGATGAAGTTTGTTGAAAAAGTTTGCTGATATAGTTTGCTGATAAAGTTTGTTGACAAAGTTTGTTGACAAAGTTTGTTTAAAAAGTTTGTTGATAAAGTTTTGTTTGGTTTCTCGCAGAGGTCTTCAGAACTCTAGACAAGAAGAAGGAGGGAAAGATCCAACTGGACCTGCAGCAGGTAAACTGAACCGACTGGAACCAGAAAAGATCGGCTGGTTCCATTCAGCTCTACCTTTAATGACATCATCACTGAGATCTTCTTCTTCTTCTGCAGTGGCTCTGCCTCGCCATGAACTGAACTCCGCCTGCTCCAGGTGCATGCTGGGAGTCACTTCAGCACCTAATTATCATTTATTGATTCATCAGTACTGATGACATCATGATGTGAAACAATGATGTCATCAAATCTTATTATTGATGAGTCATCATTATTTTTGATTATTAAAAAATAAAAGTCTTTTCTGAAATAAACTTTTAATTTGAAGAAACTGTTTTCTAATTTTATTGATTTATATTACTATTGATTATTTATATTACTATTGATTGATTATTTATATTACTATTGATTGATTATTTATATTACTATTGATTATTTACATTACTATTAATTATTGATTACATTAAATAAACTCATTAAATTGATGAAGTAAACCAATGAGATGGTGAGGACGCAGCATTTGTAGTTTTCCTGTAGTATTTGTAGTTTTCCTGTAATATCTGTAGTTTTCCTGTAGTATTTGTAGTTTTCCTGCAGCATTTGTAGTTTTCCTGTAGTATTTGTAGTTTTCCTGTAGTATTTGTAGTTTTCCTGCAGCATTTGTAGTTTTCCTGTAATATTTGTAGTTTTCCTGTAGTATTTGTAGTTTTCCTGCAGCATTTGTAGTTTTCCTGTAATATTGGTAGTTTTCCTGCAGCATTTGTAGTTTTCCTGTAATATTTGTAGTTTTCCTGTAGTATTTGTAGTTTTTCTGCAGCATTTGTAGTTTTCCTGTAATATCTGTAGTTTTCCTGTAGTATTTGTAGTTTTCCTGCAGCATTTGTAGTTTTCCTGTAGTATTTGTAGTTTTCCTGTAGTATTTGTAGTTTTCCTGTAATATTTGTAGTTTTCCTGTAGTATTTGTAGTTTTCCTGCAGCATTTGTAGTTTTCCTGTAATATTGGTAGTTTTCCTGTAGTATTTGTGGTTTTCCTGTAGTATTTGTAGTTTTCCTGCAGCATTTGTAGTTTTCCTGTAATATTGGTAGTTTTCCTGTAGTATTTGTGGTTTTCCTGTAGTATTTGTACCAACAGTCGAGGTGATGAGGGTGGAAACAATGAAGCTTTCTGACTCATCGGGAACGCCCTGCTTCAGTTGACGCAACAACAATAACACCGGAAATCAAGTGTTTTCACAATAAAAGCACGTGTGTGTAAATCAAACATGAACCTATGTGAAGTGAAACACAAACTGCAGTTCCTCTTTGGACGACAAGAGGAACTGCAGTTTGTGTTTCACTTCACAGAGGCTGGTTCCAGAAGTGAGTCAGTCTCCATAAGTCCCCATGTTAAAATAAAACATGTTTACAGCAGTTTACATGAGTGTGATCAGGAATGGCCGAAAACAGTAGTTTTATTTTGAAGGTGCTTACCGGAAGTCTCACCTGTCATCAGGTCAGCGGTGCCTCTTTAATATCAGCAGAGTGAACACTCCCTTCTTGACACCACCTGTAGCCTTGACACTCGTCACACACACACAAACTTTCCAGACCCTCTCCAGGCTCCAGACCCAGCATCATGTCGGGCATCGCCGCCACTCTGCAGCACCTCCGGGAGAAGAACCGGGGAATCGGAACCAACAGCCAGACGGTGAAGTACCTGAACCAGGACTTCGAGTCTCTGCGGCAGCGCTGCCTCGACACCGGCCGTCTGTTCCAAGACGATACGTTTCCGGCACTGCCCTCCTCTCTGGGCTTCAAAGAACTGGGCCCGAACTCCCACAAGGTCCGCGGGGTGTCCTGGGAGAGACCGACGGTCAGTTAAGCTCTGTCATTTCTCTCATGATTACAGACCTAACCCGGTACCGACCCAGTCCAACCAATAAAACTTTGGTCGATTTGAAGTCGCTGTTGATTGGCTGATAAACACCTGATTACACCTGCTCTCACCTGGTCTAATCTAATCTAATCTAATCTAATCTCTGAAACATGTTTATCAGTGAAGGATCAGACAAACACTCAGGAAACAGATTATCACTACAGATTACAGATAGATAACAGATTACAGGTATGTAATATATTACAGTTTACATCTGTGTGTTTGTTGAACTAGGTGGAGTCACTTCACAAACCTGTTTGGTGGACTCACCTGTAATGAACCAGTGAGTCCTCTGACAGAGTCCGCCATCTTTGTTCACAAGAAGTGATTTGTTAAAGTTTAAAGTTAAATTATTATTATTATGTTCATTATTATTATTATTATTATTATTATTATTATTGTTATTATTATTATTATTATTATTATTATTATTATATAATAATAATAATATTGTTTATGTATGGTTATCTTGATAAGAACAGCTGAGGGAGCAGCAGCGATAGATTAGCTTCTTACCGTTACGTTGCTAATCTTAGCTTTTATTAGCATGCAGAACAGCTAACAGAGTATTTAAACCTCGACAGGCTCGACAGGGTACTCATGGTGATGATGTCTTTTGACACATGAAGGCCACCGTAGCTTCTCTTGGAATGGGAGGGTTAGCAGGAGACGCTAAATCTGACACACTGTACCTTTAACTCTAGTGCCCTCATCAAATTTACTACCCTCTGCACACCTTCATGGTAAAAATGTACACGTCCAAACAAACTTCTATAAAATCATCACATCAATATTTATTTCATAAATCTCTGAAACAACTTCAGACTTGCTCCAAACTACCAAACAGTGAATAACTGTCCTGATTGTAACTTTAAATGTCAGTTTAATGATTTGAATGATTCATTATTTATTACATAAAAAGGTGGATGTGGTGTTGGTGCTGATTACAGTCTGTGTGTGTGTGTGTGTGTGTGTGTGTGTGTGTGTGCATCAACACAGTTTAAAGACGTGAGAGGAAAAGACATTTAAAAAGTTACTAAAGAGAAAAGTTCATGACACAAACTGAAACACACAAAATGATCATCAAAAAAAAAAGTTGATAAAAATGTAGAAAAATGTCTGGATGAAGGAGGTCATGGAGGGTTAATATTTCATATTTAATATTTGATCGCGATGAACAAACTATTTTAAAAATAAAATTCAAGCTAACTTTGATTTTCCGTTTTTCCTGATTCCTGGACAGTTAGCTTTACGTGATGTTAGCGGTTAGCTTCTGTTAGCTGGTGTTACACCGTGAAGTTCTGACAGCAAGCAGCGCCGCGAGCCCAGTCTATTAGCAGTTAGCAGCTAAAGTAGCAAACAGCTAACGTTAGCAGCATGTAAAGCTTCATGTCCTTTAGTAAACCCACTTGTCACCATGACGACAAGCTGCTGTGTTACCCTCCCCCCTGGACCGGGCCTGTCCTGACCCCCCTCAGCTCATGTGTAATGTATTTCCTGTGCAGGAGTTGACTTCTGACCCCGAGTTCATCGTGTCTGGAGCCTCCAGGACCGACATCTGTCAGGGCGCTCTGGGTAAGACCCATTCATCCTCACGCCGCTGTGTCGTTCTGACGAGCTGAAAACAGGTTGGATCAGAACCATATGTGAAGCCCCGCCCCATTTCACCCTGTACTCCAACCACAAACCTCGGTCAATTTCCTCTATTCCTGTGCATGAGGTCATGAGGAAAGGTGTGAAGGAGAGGTGATGAGGAAAGGTGTGAAGGAGAGGTGATGAGGAAAGGTGTGAAGGAGAGGTGTGAAGGAGAGGTGTGAAGGAGAGGTGTGAAGGAGAGGTGATGAGGAGAGGTGTGAAGGAGAGGTAAAGGTGTGAAGGAGAGGCCCTGAGGAAAAGTCCGAAGGAGAGGTGATGAGGAAAGGTGTGAAGGAGAGGCCCTGAGGAAAGGTGTGAAGGAGAGGCCCTGAGGAAAGGTGTGAAGGAGAGGTGATGAGGAAAGGTGTGAAGGAGAGGCCCTGAGGAAAGGTGTGAAGGAGAGGTGATGAGGAAAGGTGTAAAGGAGAGGTGATGAGGAAAGATGTGAAGGAGAGGCCCTGAGGAAAGGTGTGAAGGAGAGGTGTGAAGGAGAGGCCATGAGGGAAGGTGTGAAGGAGAGGTGTGAAGGAGAGGCCATGAGGAAAGGTGTGAAGGAGAGGCCATGAGGGAAGGTGTGAAGGAGAGGTGTGAAGGAGAGGCCCTGAGGAAAGGTGTGAAGGAGAGGCCATGAGGGAAGGTGTGAAGGAGAGGTGTGAAGGAGAGGCCCTGAGGAAAGGTGTGAAGGAGAGGCCCTGAGGAAAGGTGTGAAGGAGAGGCCCTGAGGAAAGGTGTGAAGGAGAGGCCCTGAGGAAAGGTGTGAAGGAGAGGTGTGAAGGAGAGGCCATGAGGGAAGGTGTGAAGGAGAGGTGTGAAGGAGAGGCCATGAGGAAAGGTGTGAAGGAGAGGCCATGAGGGAAGGTGTGAAGGAGAGGCCATGAGGAAAGGTGTGAAGGAGAGGCCATGAGGGAAGGTGTGAAGGAGAGGTGTGAAGGAGAGGTGATGAGGAAAGGTGTGAAGGAGAGGTGATGAGGAAAGGTGTGAAGTAGAGGTGTGAAGGAGAGGTGATGAGGAAAGGTGTGAAGGAGAGGTGATGAGGAAAGATGTGAAGGAGAGGTGATGAGGAAAGGTGTGATGTAGAGGTGTGAAGGAGAGGTGATGAGGAAAGGTGTGAAGGAGGTGTGAAGGAAAGGGGGTGAGGAAAGGTGTGAAGGAGAGGTGATGAGGAAAGGTGTGAAGGAGAGGTGATGAGGAAAGGTGTGAAAGAGAGGTGATGAGGAAAGGTGTCACATTCATGTTTTACATCCATTTCAATGGTCAGGACAACTTATTAATAACGTTTGACAACATTCATACAACATTCGCCTCCTCTCACCTGGTCTGGTTGGTCTTATTTGGAAGTCAAATCACCTGCAGCAGGAAGTCACCTGACTTCACTCTACATAAAGACAATCTGGTGAGCAGCTGGAGGTCATCAAGACTGCTTGTCTGTCATCGTGGTAACAGGAACAGTAAACATGCTGACAGGTAGAGACTCTGTGACGTCACCTTTGTGGTTCATCTGGTTTCTATAGTAAAAAGGGAAACGCCTGGGAGAGCCCAGCCAATCAGAGTGCAGAGCAGCTCTTAAAGAAACATACATGTATGTTAAGCTGATGGAGTGTTGAAGGACACTCCGACACTTCAGCACCTTTCAAGGAGGTCACTGACTGACAGTCAATTAAATATAAGGCCTAAGCCCCGCCCTCTTCCTGTCTGTCATCCAGGTGACTGCTGGCTGCTCGCCGCCATCGCCTCTCTGACTCTTAACGAAGAAGTTCTGGCTCGAGTTGTCCCACATGGACAGAACTTCAACGTCGGAGAGTACGTCGGCATCTTCCACTTCCAGGTACGAACGCACCATGAAGACGTAATGTTTACAAAGGTACAACTGTCAGTGAACACAACGTCTGTCTGCCTGCCTGTCTGCCTGTCTGCCTGTTTGTCTGCCTGCTTGTCTGCGTGTCTGTCTGTAGTTCTGGCAGTTTGGTGAGTGGGTGGACGTGGTAATCGACGACCGTCTGCCAGTCAGAGATGGAGAGCTGTTGTTTGTCCACTCAGCGGAGGGGAGAGAGTTCTGGAGCGCTCTGCTGGAGAAGGCCTATGCCAAGTAAGACCTGAACACACCATAAGCTAACAGCAGCTAACAGACTGAGCTAACAACAGCTAACAGACTGAGCTAACATGAGCCAACAGCAGCTAACAGACTGAGCTAACATGAGCTAAGTCAAATCAACTTTATTATCAATGCTGCCATATGTACAGGACATACAGAGAATTGAAATAGCGTTTCCCTCTTATCCCTGGTGCAAACAGCAATAAACATGAAATATAAAGTATAAGATATAAAATATAAAAAATATATACAAGTTAAAAGATATCTAAGAAAGACAGTGGCAAATCTAAAAGATATAAACAGTATAAATATGGCAAATATAGCGGTATAAACAGAATGAATAGTATAAACAGTGAGCTATATTAAAAATAAAAGATGTATACAGTGTGGACAGTTGGTGTACAGCAATTGGCTGTATTGGTTTGTAAGAGTTTGTAAAGTGGCTGGTGCACAGGGTCCAGAGTTTGTGGGGGCAGAGGGCAGAGAAGGAAGGGGGGGCCTGATGGCCTGGTGGATGAAGCTGTCTCTCAGTCTGCTGGTTCTCGCCCGGAGGCTCCTCATCCTCCTCCCGGAAGGCAGGAGGCTGAAGAAGTGGTGGGTGGGATGGGTGGAGTCACCCGCAGTGCTGAGTGCTTTGCGGGCCAGGCGTGTGCTGTTAATGTCCTGGAGGGAGGGGAGGGGGGCACCGATGATCTTCTCAGCTGCTCTCACTATGCGCTGCAGGGTCTTCCTGCAGGTTGCAGTGCAGCCGTCGTACCACACAGTGATGCAGCTGGTCAGGATGCTCTTGGTGGTTCCACGGTAGAAGGAGCACAAGGTGGACACTGGTGCTCTTCTCAGTCTGCGGAGGAAGTAGAGGCGCTGCTGAGCTTTCCTGGCCAGTGATGCGGTGTTGCTGCTCCAAGAGAGGTCCTCAGTGAGGTGCACACCCAGGAACTGCTCACTCTCTCCACAGCAGCACTGTTGATGGTCAGTGGAGGGTGCTGGGTGGAGGCTCTCCGGAAGTCGACAATCTCTTTCATCTTCTCCACATTAAGAGAGAGATTGTTGTCTCTGCACCACGCGGCCAGTCAGCTCACCTCGTCCCTGTAGTTTGACTCATCGTTGTTGTTGATGAGCCACCACAGTCGTGTCGTCCGCAAACTTGACGAAGAGGTTGGTGTGGTGTGTTGGTGTGCAGTCGTGGGTCAGCAGGGTGAAGAGTAGGGGGCTGAGCATGCATCCTCATGTGAAGGTGCAGGATGCGTTGCTGCCGACCCGGACTGCCTGTGGTCTTCCGGACAGGAAGTCCAACAACCAGTTGCACAGCGAGGTGTTCAGTGCTAGACAGTCCAGTTTCTTAATCATCTGCTGGGGGATGATCGTATTGAAAGCTGAGGCCTTCTTTGGAACCGGGATGATGGTGGTGCTTTTGAAGCAGGTGGGGACAACAGCTTGGCTCAGGGAGGTGTTGAAGATGTCTGTGAGGACATCTGTGAGCTCCTCTGCACAGTCCTTTAGCACACAACCAGGAATGTTGTCAGGTCCTGCAGCCTTGCAAGCGTTGATCCTGGAGAGGGATCTCCTCAGAGTGGCTGGAGACAGGGACAGCACCTGGTCATCTGGAGGGGGTGGTGTCTTCCGTGCAGGGGTGTTGTCAGCTTCAAACCGTCCAAAGAAGTTGTTCAGACTGTTCAGCAGAGTGATGTCACTGTCACAGGTCTGTGGTTGAGGTTTATAGTCTGTAACAGCAGCTAACAACAGCTAACATGAATCAGTGAAATAGTTGGTTGTGTGTGACTTAGTGCCGTAAAGCGTTACGTACTTCTCTCGACCCGGAGCCCAAAGTTACATAGTGTGATAACAGACGTACGAATGACAGAGACACCATTTACCCGATTACAGGTCAGCGATCAGGTGGAACATGTTGTACAGGTGAGAGCAGACGATATGTTCAGGTGTTTGTTTCTACACGTCCTCCACAGTCGCTGCATTCTTCACATTTATTTATGCAGCAGAGTCAGCCACGCCCGACTACACAAACATCCATGAAGAAAATGTTGAACTAACTCACCTCATGTGTGATGTCACTGTGATGTCATCACAGGTTGAACGGCTGTTACGAGGCTCTGTCTGGAGGATCGACCACGGAGGGTTTCGAGGATTTCACCGGAGGAATCGCTGAAGTTCACGAGCTGAGTCGACCCGATCCGAAACTGTTCCACATCATCCAGAAGGCTCAGAGTCGAGGAGCACTGATGGGCTGCTCCATCGACGTAAGATCAGACAGACACACGAGTACTTTGATAGACAGACGGGTGCTTTGATAGACAGACAGACAGACAGACAGGTGCTTTGACAGACAGACAGGTAGGTAGGTGCTTTGACAGAGACAGACAGGTGCTTTGACAGAGATGGGTGCTTTGACAGACAGGCAGACAGGTACTTTGACAGACAGACAGACAGACAGACAGACAGGTGCTCTGACAGACCGACAGACAGACAGACAGACAGACAGGTACTTTGACAAACAGATGGGTACTTTGGTAGACAGACAGAGAGACAGGTACTTTGACAGATAGACAGGTGCTCTGACAGACAGACATGTACTTTGTACTTTTTGTTTCAGATCACGAGCTCGGCTGACTCCGAGGCGGTGACCTATCAGAAACTGGTGAAAGGCCACGCCTATTCTGTGACAGGTACAGCTGAGGTGAGAGGACACGCCCCCTGTGGAGCAGCATAAACTACATTTCCCATGAGTCTTAGCAGCTTGTTTCAGATTCAGCAGACCTGACAAAGGGCATGTTCTTCTGCTGTGATTGGCTGCAGGTGGCGTACCGTGGCAACATGGTGAAGTTGATTCGGATCAGGAACCCCTGGGGTCAGGTGGAGTGGACCGGAGCCTGGAGTGACAAGTACGTAACCATGGTAACGATTACCTATAACCCTCAGCGAGACCGACTGTGACGGACATCCAGCGTCCTGACAAGCATGTAGAACGAGGTTTGTGCTAACGTGCTAACAGCTAATCCATCCTGCTAATGGGCACACAGGTGAGCACAGACAGACTGCAGGCGTCTCCTACATAGAAGTACGGATGAGGACAGGTGTGTGGTGTATGTGTTTGGACTGTCCTGTTACCTGAGCAGGTGTCATGTATCACCCATCAGTTTGTTTTGTCACCCAGCCCCTCCCTGCAGTCTGCCTCAGCAGGGCGGAGTCTCACAGGCCAGTCGGACATCTTGTGGTGGGACATCACACGGGGGTGTGGTCACAAGTAGAGTTGCACAATACCCACGGTACCCACGGTGCCAAATCATAACGGTTCCTACTAGAAATACTACACGACGGTACTATCATGGATTACTATACTACCGGTGCCAGTTTCCACTACATAGCGGCCGCCTCTACGCTCCTCCCGGCTTCTCACTGCATGCTACTCCCTTGTAAACAAGCCCACATGGAACCGCAATCGAACTACACAGCTGCTGAATGATTGGCTGTTTGCCTGTTACTGGTGACGTCCGGGGATATGATAGGCTGTTTCTGCACGCTGGGTCCGCCCGTCTGTTAGCTGATTGGCTGTTCCGTGTGTTTCTGCCGGCAAGAACGAACTCCATGAAGACAGCTCCGCTTCGATAGAAACTCGCTTCAAAACAAACAGCAAGCTAAAGTTCTGTCTCGCCCAGACGTGCACACGGCTTACAGTCACAAACATGAGACAACACACTCACCATGGCAGAAGCACCGGGCCCAAGCGGTGAGTCTGCCGCCGCCGCGGCGTCGTCGTCAGTGGCTCCGCTAATTTAGCTCAAAAAACCAAACTGTTGTTTCAAACTTGTTTCAGTCTAATTCTTACTTCACCAGTATTATGTTTATCATGCACCAAACAACATCATGAGTAATTAATAAGTATTTATAACCTGTACAATACATTGCAGTTCATAAAAATAATAATAATGATAAAGGCCGCACTATCACGATAATACCCGGAACCATGATACTTTGTCTGGTATAGTATCGTGGTTACTCATTCTGGTATCGTGACAACTCTAGTCACAAGAACAAAGGGCACACCTGTGATCACCTGAGGGGGTCTGTGTCGGATCCTGTCAGACGAAGTGTCACATTAAAGTCCGTGTAAAGTCAAAATAAATTTGTGTTCTGAGTTTGTCAGACTAAAGAAGAAAGTGTTATTAACCACCCAGCCAAATGAATGATAAAAAATAACGACAAGTTTAAGAAATTAGGTGTCAAAATCAGGTAAAAATGAGCAGTATTCTCAGCTCCAGGACTGTGGGGGCGTGTCCACTGAATGCGCCGAAGCCACGCCCACTCGGCAGAACATGCTAATTTTATGTTAATGAGCACCGCGTAACGTCACGTGATCTCGTTTTAGGACTGTAACAAGCACAATATGGATGCTACAGCTAGCAGTATTATTGGTATTGTTCAGCCCTATATGTTTGAGCCACCAGAACCACAATCTATACGTTAAGGCTTCTATACTGTTGCGCTAAGGGGCGGGGTTATGCTAATTTTATGTTAATGATCACCGCGTGACATCACACGCTCTCGTTTTAGGACCGCCCACAAAATCCTGGACTGAAAACTGGTGAAAAACTGTTTGAACCTCTAACTCCACATTTCAGTAATACATTGTTCAAAGTCTTTTCACGTGTTTTCAGCAACTATTTTCCAACATAATTAATGTGTTTTGAAAGAAAACATGGAATTGCCTTTACACAGACTTTAAATCCTGCCCTGACTACTTCCTGTTCCCACAGCTCCATGGAGTGGCGTCACATAAGCGACGAGGACAGAGAGCGTCTGAGTCATTGTTCCGAGGACGGAGAGTTCTGGTAAAACCGGACCGCCTTTTCACCTCCAGAACCAGAATTTCACGGTCAGGTCTTATGGGTGAAATGACGCCCTCTGCTCTGTCTTCCAGGATGTCCTTCTCTGACTTCCTGCGTCATTACTCTCGCTTGGAGATCTGCAACCTGACGCCCGACGCCCTGAGCGACGACTCGGTCTCTAAGTGGGCTCTGTCCAAGTTCGATGGCACCTGGAGGCGAGGCTCGACGGCCGGCGGCTGCAGGAACTACCCCAGTGAGTGATCCTGTCAGGTGAAGAGCAGGTCACAGTCAGTGTCTCTCTGATGTTCTGTTTCCAAACCGCAGACTCGTTTTGGACCAACCCTCAGTTTGTGATCCGGCTGGACGAGGAGGATGATGACCCGGACGACGGCGAGGCCGGCTGCAGCCTCCTGGTCGGGCTGATCCAGAAGAACCGCAGACGCATGAGGAAGATGGGAGAAGATATGCACACGGTGGGATTCGCCATCTACGAGGTGAGAACGGTTCTGTTGGTCACATGACGTGGACCCAGAGAGTCGCTATGGACGGGTTCGGACCGGTTCTGAGACGTCAGAGCATCAGACAAGCGTTCACGTCATCAATCATCTGTTTGTCCCTCTGCTGCGAGTCTGAACCGTCCTCATCTGTTTCAGGTTCCTGATGAGGTACGACCACCTGCTCACTTCCTGCTGCTCACTTCCTGCTGCTCACTTCCTGTTGCTCACCTGTTGTGTCCATCTGTCAGTACCGTGGTCAGAGGAACGTCCACCTGAACAGGAACTTCTTCCTGCGTCACGCCTCGGCTGCTCGCTCGGAAACATTCATCAACCTGCGAGAAGTCTGCAGCCGCTTCAGCCTACCTCCTGGAGAGTACCTGATCGTCCCGTCCACCTTCGAACCGCACAAGAACGGAGAGTTCTGTGTCCGAGTGTTCACCGAGAAACAGGCCGACTTCCAGTGAGTCCACATCAGTCCTGATCCTTCACGGTCTCTGGATGTTTTGATAATGAATTTGAATAATTGTACAATTAATGAGCTTCCTGTCACACCTGTAGAGAGCTGGACGACCCTGTGGAGTCCAGAGTGGAGAAGGTAAGACCGCAATAAGACCACAGTAAGACCATAGTAAGACCATGATAAGACCTTGCTGCTCGAAGATTGGAAGGTGAACTGACAGCTGGTGGGGTGGCAGTCCACCTCCTTGCCACGGCCGAGGTGCCCTTGAGTAAAGCACTGTACCCCCCAACATCTGCTTCCCGGGCGCTGTGAATCGCTGCCCACTGCTCCAGTGTGTATATGGCATCTATCACTATGTGTATGTGTTCCTGTGCCTGCATGTGTTCCAACAGGTGCCAGCTGGATGGGTTAAATGTGGAGGAATAATTTCATGTAAAGTTTCAACTTAAATAAGACCACAGTAAAACCACGATAAGACCATGATAAGACCAGAGTAAGACCACGATAAGACCACGATCAGCTGAGCTGTGGACGGAGAACACCATTGTCATCAGCTTGGTGTCAGTTTGTTCGAAGTTCATTGGTTATAGTTTAAACTGGTTCAGGCCGCCCGCAGACAAGATGATATCATCAGCGTTTTGATTGGTTGGCTGTCAGCCTCTGCTCTTCTGTCTGCCAGTGGACGCCATATTTCGGCGTAACATTCTGAAACGGTTCTGTAAACGTTTATGCGACGTTCCACTTAAAGAACGTGTTCTGCACATGCTCAGTACACGTGACCAAACTGATGATGTCACACTAACATCCTGAAAAACTTCGTCACATGTTGGATGATGTCATGATTTAATGACATCATCATGTGTCTGTTAACATGTTGACTGTTTCAGATCGAGATCGATGAAGACGACGTGGACGATCGCTTCAGAAGTCTGTTTGGACAGCTGGCAGGAGGGGTGAGGAAGATGATGGTGATGATGATGATGATGAAGAATGTTTATAGTGTGAAGTAACAGGAAGTGTTTGTGTCTGCAGGATTGTGAAATTTCGGCCTTTGAGTTGCAGAAGATCCTCAACAAGGTGGTGACCAAACGTAAGAGTCACACAACCTTCAGACTGACCTTCAGACTGACCTGTGACCTGAGGTCAGCTGACCTGTGACCTGTTTTTGTCTCTGACAGGCTCTGACATCCAGATGAGCGGCTTCAGCCTCACCACGTGTCGTAACATGGTCAACCTGTTGGACGTATCCTTCACAGCTGTTCAACCAATCATTACTGACCATGAAAATAGTCATGTGACCTCAGGACGAGTCCCCTGACACATCCGGTTTATACAGCCTGAATATGATGTCACTGCTGCAGTGAAGCATGTTGGGTAAAATACTGTTGTGCGGTCCATCAGTCAGAAGCTCCTCAACTTCCTGTGCAGAAAGATGGCAGTGGGAAACTCGGCCTGCTGGAGTTCAAAGTGCTCTGGACCAAAATCGAGAACTTCCTGGTGAGTCTTAGACCTTGGGTCACATGGCCTGTCCTTGTGATGGGGACATCATGTGACATGTCTTCTCTGCTGTGACAGAACGTTTACCGTAAGAAGGACGTGGATAATTCAGGGACGATGAGCTCCACAGAGATGAGGACGGCTGTGGAGGAAGCAGGTAAAACACAAACACACCTTTCAAAAAAAAAAAAGTTCATCAGTTGTAAACTTCAGTCTTATTCATGTTCAGACTAACCTGTCAGCTGACCTTTGCTGTGACCTCTGACCTCTGCTGTGTTTCAGGTTTCAGTCTCAACAACCCGCTCCATCAGGTTCTGGTGGCCCGTTACAGTGAAGCAGATCTCACCATCGACTTCGACAACTTTGTGGGCTGTTTGGTTCGTCTGGAGACCATGTTCAGTGAGTCCTTACAGTCCTCATGATGATGATGATGATGATGATGATGATGATGATGATATTTCCTTTCCACAGACACATTCAACACTTTGGACACAAACAATTCAGGAACCATCGAGCTCAACATCATGGAGGTACGAAAATGCTGTTAGCTAAGCTAGTTAACGCTTGTTTACTACATTAAAATAAACGACGAGAGCCCAAATATGAACTCATCTATCTATTCATTCATCTATCCATCCATGCACCCATCCATGAATCCATCCATTATCTATCTATCCATCCATTCATCAAATCAAATCAGATTTTATTTGTATAGCCCAAAGTCACAAAGTACATTTTCCTCTGAGGGCTTTACAATCTGTACAGGGAGTGACACCCTCTGTCCTTAGACCCTCGGTTCAAGTGAGGAAAAACTTGCCCACAAAAAACCCTTTTAACAGGGAAAAAAGGTGGAAGAAACCTCAGGAAGAGCCACAGAGGAGGGATCCCTCTCCCAGGACGGACAGACGTGCAATAGATGTCACGTGTACAGAACAAATCAACACAAACATATTGTACAATTACAATGAATGATAAAATGACAATGAATTACAATGAATGATAAAATGATTACAGTAACAGTGGAACCTGTGATAGAGATAGAGACACACAGATGCACAGCAGCAGCAAATCATTAACTAACTATAAACTGTAATGGAGATATGGTAGCAATAATGACAGTAATAATATATGTAGTGGACGTCATGCAGGACCACAGCAGCAGCCATCTGTTTACAGATGGTGAGAGAGAGAGAGAGGAGGGGGAGTCCTCCGGCAGTCTAGTCCTATGGCAGCATAACTAAGGGATGACCTGAGCCAGCCCTAACTATAAGCTCTATCAGAAAGGAAAGTCTTAAAGTCTACTCTTAAAGGTGTAGACCGTGTCTGCCTCCCGAACCCGGAATGGTAGTTTGTTCCACAGAAGAGGAGCCTGATAGCTGAAAGCTCTGGCTCCCAATCTACTTTTGGAAACTATAGGAACCACAAGGAACCCAGCATCCTGAGAGCGCAGTGTTCTAGAGGGGTAGTAAGGTACTATGAGCTCTTTTAGATATGATGGTGCCTGACCATGAAGAGCTTTGTAAGTAAGGAGAAGAATTTTAAATTCTATTCTAGATTTAACAAGTAGCCAATGCAAGGAAGCCAAAATGGGAGAGATGTGATCTCTGATCTTGGTTCCTGTCAGAACACGTGCAGCAGCATTCTGAATTAGCTGCAAAGTCCTCAGAGACTTATTGGAGCAGCCTGATAACAAAGAGTTACAATAGTCCAGCCTAGAAGTAACAAATGCGTGGACTAGTTTTTCTGCATCTGCTTGAGACACGATGCGTCTGATTTTGGCGATGTTACGTAAGTGGAAGAATGCAGTCCTTGAAATTTGTTTTATGTGGACATTAAAGGACAAATCCTGATCAAAAACAACTCCAAGATTCTTTACAGTGGAGCTGGAGGCCAGGGTGATCCCATCTAAAGTAACTAAGTCTCTAGAGAGAGTTTCTGAGGTGTTTGGGTCCAATTACAAGAACTTCAGTTTTGTCTGAATTTAACATCAGAAAATTGTAGGTCATCCAACTTTTTATATCCTTAAGGCATGCTTGGAGTTTAGTTAATTGATTGGTTTCATCAGGCTTGATCGATAAATATAATTGGGTGTCGTCAGCATAACAATGAAAATTGATAGAGTAATTCCTAATAATGTTCCCTAAAGGAAGCATATATAAACTGAATAGAAGTGGTCCTAGTACAGAACCTTGTGGGACTCCATGACAAACTCTGGTATGCATGGAGGATTCATCATTGACGTGAACAAACTGAGATCGATCTAAGAAATACGACTTAAACCAGCTTAGGGCGGTTCCTTTGATGCCAGTTTGATGTTCCAGTCTCTGTAAAAGAATTTAATGGTCAATGGTGTCAAATGCGGCACTAAGATCTAACAGGACAAGTACAGAGATGAGTCCTTTGTCTGATGCCATTAGGAGGTCATTTGTAACTTTGACTAGTGCGGTCTCTGTGCTATGATGCACTCTAAATTCCTGACTGAAAATCCTCAAATAAACTGTTCTTATGGAGAAAGTCACACAGCTGATTAGCTACAGCGTTCTCAAGTATCTTAGAGAAAAAGGGAAGGTTTGATATCGGTCTGTAATTGTCTAAAATCTCTGGGTCTAGAATGGGCTTTTTAAGAAGAGGTTTAATTACAGCTACTTTAAAGGACTGTGGTACATATCCTGATAATAAAGACAGATTAATCATATCCAATAAAGAAGGGCTAACTAGAGGTAAAACATCCTTGAGCAGCCTGGTTGGGATGGGGTCTAAGAGACAGGTTGACGGCTTAGATGCAGAAATTATTAAAGTTATTTGATGAAGGTCGATGGGAGAAAAACAGTCTAAATACATATCAGGTTTTACAGCTGTTTCCAAACTTGCTGTATCAGAATGCAGATCAGTGCCTGTTGAGGGCAAGAGGTGATGAATTTTGTCTCTAATAGTTATAATTTTATCATTAAAGAAGCTCATGAAGTCATTACTACTTAGACCTAAAGGAACAGATGGCTCAGTAGAGCTGTGATTCTCTGTTAGCCTGGCTACAGTGCTGAAGAGAAACCTGGGGTTGTTCTTATTCTCCTCTATTAATGAAGAGTAATAGGCTGCTCTGGCATTACGGAGAGCCTTCCTGTATGTTTTAAGATTATCTTGCCAGACTAAACGAGATTTGCGTTCAGATTTCTGCGTCTCTTGCTTTAAGTTATGAGTCTGCTGGCTATACCATGGTGCTAACCTCCTTTGTTTAAGGTGCAATAGAGTCGAGAGTTGTCCGTAATGAGCCTGTAGTACTATCAACAAGATGATCTATTTGTGAGGGGCTAAAGGAAGCAGACAAGTCCTCTGTTACATTAAGACATGGCATTGAATTCAATACTGAAGGAATCACTTCCTTAAATTTGGCTACAGCACTATCAGATAAATATCTGCTGTAGGAGTTTCTGCAAAAAGGCTTATAGTCCAGTAGTATGAACTCAAAGGTTATTAAAAAATGGTCAGACAGAAGAGGATTCTGGAAAGACTATTAGATGATCAATTTCAATGCAATATGAGAGAAGAAGATCAAGAGTGTGGTTCAGACAATGAGTCGGTTTATTTACACTGACAGAAGCCGATTGAATCTAATAAAGAGATAAACGCAGTACTAAGACTATCATTGTGGTTGTCCACATGAATATTAAAATCACCTACAATAATTACTTTATCTGTTTTAAGGATCAAGCCTGATGCAAATTCTGCAAATTCAGATAAAAATTCAGAGTAAGGACCTGGAGCTCGATATACTGTAACAAATAAAATTGGCTGTAATGTTTTCCAGGTTGGGTGAGTGAGGCTAAGAACAAGACTTTCAAATGAATTATACTTTAGTTTAGGTTTACGATTTATTAATAGACTTGAGTCAAATATGGCTCCAACTACACCACCTCGACCGGTACTTTGAGGAATATGAGTATTACAATGACTGGGAGGAGTGGATTCATTTAAGCTAACATATTCATCCTCCTGCAGCCAGGTTTCAGTGAGACAAAATAAATCAATATCATAATCAGATATTAATTCATTGACTAAAACAGCAACCGGGTGTCATTACCACCGACGTGAATAACAATCTTACTGTATCTACGTTTATCTTTAGCCAGCAGTTTTAAATAAGACTCGATGTCGCCCGCTCTGGCCCCCGGGATGCATTTAACTATGGCCCCCGGTGTCGCTAACTTCACGTTTCGTACAATGGAGCTGCCAATGACCAGAGTTGGCCTCTCAGCGGGTGTGTCGCTGAGCGGGGAATATCTGTTTGAAACGTGGAGCGGTTGGTGGTGCACCGTGGGCTTCAGTTTGGGGCTATGCCTCCTTTGGACAGTCACCCAGCCTCACGGCTGCTCGGGAACTGCCGGGGCACGGCTAGCTGAAGCTACCTTCGGTGGTACCGCACCGGCTACAGGGGACTTGCTAACTATAGCAGCTACTGACTGTTCGGTGGTGCGGTACCGTGCCTCTAAATCACTGAGCTTCGCCTCCAAAGCTACAAATAGACTACATTTTATACAAGTACCGTTATCGCTAAAGGAGGACAAGGAATAGCTAAACATGTGGCACACAGGGCACGAGAGCAAAGAGAGGCCATTGCTATAGCTAGGCTAGTTAGTGTGACTAACAGAAACTAACTGGTAAACTATCAGATTGTGGTTACTAAAGTTAAGAGACCTGTTTGTACACAAACAGAACAAGTCTAAGGATAGTGTAGAGATATGTAGATAATCGCTAATGTGAAAAATATACGAAAATCTGTTCAGATGAGCAGAGAGCACTGTGGCAGCAACACCGATAACCGGAAGTGACAGAATACGCTTACCATAAATCTATCTATCTATCCATCTATCCATCTATCCATCCATCCATCCATCCATTCATTCTCTGGAGGTCTGAGGCAGGTCTGACCTTCAGCCTTCAAACATGATGAACTCAATGTAACGTAACTCTGTTGTGATTTTCCTGCAGTGGCTGAACGTTTCTCTGCTCTAAAGAACCAACACCACCCTGATCCAGATCCTGATCCAGATCCTGATCCTGATCCAGATCCTGATGCTAGAACTGGACAGTTAAACTCAGGACAGACAGAAATCTTCTACATTTAGTGAATTGAGTTTGGTTTATATTGTAATCATGGGGGACACGTCAGAACTGGGTCAGATCATGGCCATGTTCTGTGTTTATTTGTTATGAACCTCTCAGTCCGTCCGTACATTTATACAGATTATTACTGGTCCATAGAGGGGGGTGGGGTGGATTACTCATGTTCTGATTGGTCTATAGAGGGGGGTTAGTCGTGTTATGATTGGTCCGTTGGTTACTGTTGTCACACCTGTCTTAATAAAAAGAAGTTGGGAGTTCGTGTCATGTTTTTATTAAATCTGTTTTAAATCATCGTCCAATGAGAAGAGCCTGAGAGCAGCGGTGGGCGGGGCTTACAGTCACCTGTCCTCTCTGACATCATGTTACAGGATGTGACAAACATTTCATGAATAAAGTTTATTAAATACACACTATGACCTTTAGCATGTTAGCATGTTGACCTGATGTGAATACTAAAGCTAATGTTAGCATGCTAACAAAGGGAGCATCTGCTGCTCTGATTGGCTGACAGCAGCAGGAAGCCCCGCCCCTCACAGTGGGGCACCACCCCTCTCCTCCCAAACGTCCCGTCATCACTTCCTGTCCGAACACGAAGCGGTTCCTGACCCAGGAGGTGCTGTGATGTCAGAATGATGTCATCTCTCACTTTATGACATCATCGCTGTGTCTTATCGCAAGCAAACTCCTCTGCCCACTTCAGAGCCTCAGTAATGTCACTGCTGCTTCCTGTTCCCTTGGCGACCAGCACCGAGCCCCCGGCACTCCCCCCGAGGCGACGACACACCGCCGTCGCCCAATCAGATGCTGAGAGGGACAGCGAGTCCTGAGGATGGACAGGAGAGCCAATCAGATACCTGGAAGAAGGCCCGCCCACCTGAGATGTCACCCACCGGTAGGTGTGTCACTGTTACCTTGGGAACCTGACAGGCACACAGAACCTTCCCAGAATGCCTCTGGTGAGCGAGTAGCATCACATGACTGTGAGGAGCCGCGGCACTCAGCTGATTCACCGTCTTCATCAGCACCTGACCGGAAACGTGATGTCATCAGACTACAGGTGTGCATAGAAATGATCCAGGTGCATTGTGGGACGTGTTCTTACCGACAGAGAGTCCGTCTCTACAGAGTCCACCTGAACATCCCTCACGCCGTTCTTCTCCAGCAGAGCCTGAGTTTGGACTGCAGCCTGAGCAAAGCATGACGGGAAAAAAAGGTTAATGTGGCCCAGGTGAGTCTCAGGTGTGCCTAAGGTGAGTCTCACCTGTCTGGTCTCCAGTTTCCTGATGCAGGTGTTGCTGGTTCTCTGCAGAGTCCTCAGTCTGGTCTGGAGGTCTCTGCGCTGCCACTGAGGGATGGAGGTGTTGTCCACAGCCTGACAGACACAGCACAGGGTTAACAGCAGCACACACACTCGGGCTGCAGTGCATTGTGGGTAGTGTTCTTACATCAGACAGGACGCCGACCTCCTTGGCGAGACGCTGGGCGGAGTCAAGGCTGGAGGGGGCAGAGTCTGTGAGTCTGGCTGACAGAGAGTCAACCTCCTGAGACAGAACCTGACCCGCTTCCCGAGCCTGGAGGTATGACAACAGAGTGAACAAGGAGGACCAGGACCAGGACCAAGACCAAGACCAGACATGTGACATCATCCCATCAAACATGTGACATTATCAGATCATGTGACTTAAACTGACCTTTCTTGCTTCCTGTCCCGTCACCGCAATGATCCGACTGATGCCTCTCACCATCTGTCTCTCTGAGACGATCACCAGGTCCTCGATGGCTCCGGTCTGCAACAGGTGACTGAACAGGCAGGTGGACAGGTGAGCAGTGGACAGGTAGACAGGTGAGCAGTGGACAAGTGAGCAGGTGTGTTTCAGTCTTACGTTCCGCAGCAGAGCTCCACAGACGTCTGTCTGTCCGTCTGATCATCCAACAGGTCAGAGACCGGAACTGCCACCGACACCACCCGAACAGGGTCAGGATACACCTACAGACAGACAGACAGACAGACATACAGGAAGTCAGTACACCTGCAGGCAGACAGACAGGAAGTCAGTACACCTGCAGGCAGACAGACAGGTGTGTCGTCTCACCTCATCCACAGTCCTCAGCCCGTTGATGCACCTGGCTGTTTGCAGAGGAAGCTCCTGGCTGTGGACGACTTGATTGGCTGCGATGATGTCATTAACACACCTTTCTACCTGCTGCAGCTGAGAGACGCTGAGAGAACCCTGAGGACCAATCAGACGCAGAGTCAGACTACAATATCATCAGGTGACACTTCCTGCTTTTTGTTAAAACAATGATGTCACAGATGATGTCATAGATGATATCACAGATGAGTGAGGTCACTGCCGGACCTTGACGCTGAAGTCGAAGCGGAGGCGATCAGCTGACACATGAGATCCTCTCTGCTGGACTGCCGGGCCCAGAACCGCCCACAGAGCGAAGTTCAGGATGTGCGTTGCTGTGTGCTTCACCATGCAGGACAGCCTGTGGACCTGAGACACCAGGACCACCGTTAGCAGGCAACAGATCCGGGCTCAGCAGCCAGACCAGACCGGGTTCAGACAAAACCTGTTGTGTGTTTGGGTCTACCTGGTCCAGGTGCAGCCGGACTCGGTCTCCAGTCTTCAGTCTGCCGGCTGCAGTCACCTGATGGACCACATACCCCCCCGCCTGGACCACAGCCTCCACCGAGTACGGGACATCCTGACAGACACACACACCTGGAGTCAGACACAACAGGTTATCTCCCCATGATGCATTTCCCCTCTGGGCGGTCAGCTAACCTGCAATCTGTCCCGGGTGAAGTAGCCCCAGTCATGTGACTGTCCCCCCTGCTCAGAGTAGAAGCAGGTCTGATCCAAGATGACGCCACAGCGCTGACCCTCCGACACCTCCGGCACCAGAACCCGACCGTCGTACAGAGCCAGGACCATTGCACTGCATGCTGGGAAAACTGGAAAACAAAACAAAAAAAAATAAATAAATAAAAATCACCCATCTGACCAGGCCATAAGATGACCACGAGACGCTGCTGTGATCAAACCGGAGAACTACTTCAGAACCGCTTCAGCACTTACTGTACCCGTCCAGGTAGGACTCTGGTCGTACCGTATCGACCCCCGTAGGACTTGGGTCGTACCATATCGGCCCCTGTAAGACTCAGTCGTACTGTATCGACCCCGTAGGACTCTGATCGTACCTTATCGACCCTGTAGGACTTGGTCGTACTGTATCGACTAGGGATGAGCGAGTACAGCATTATCTGTATCTGTATCTGTTAACCATATGAATTATCTGTATCCGTATCCGTACTCGGGAGTGGGCGGGATTTAACCCAGAACTGGGTCGGGTTGTCTTGAAATGGGCGGGGCTTTAACCGGTATGTTATTTTAAGCATGCAATTGATATGGGTTGATCAGAAATTGTTATATTTATTGCTGATTAGAAAACTATTAACAGGACAGCATCAGCATTGAGCTTCAGATTAATGGTTTTGATCACGATAGCAAACAAACTATTTACAGAACAAGTTTTGCAACAATTAATACAACACATGCGGTTGCAATTATGAAGTAAAATGTAATGAACGAGAGAGTGTGTGTCCGATAGGCAGAGATGCAACGCGAGTTGCATTTTATCAAGCACCTAGTCTGAACGAACCCACGTTTACCAGAACTCTGCTGGTTAACAAGTACAAACTGAAGTAAAAACAAACCTGAAGCTAAAGAAACCCTAAACGTTAACGGGAAAGACCCGCGAACCTGAGTGACAGACAGAGCTGTTCTGTGTGTGAGTGAGCAGAGACACAGCAACACACCTGTATGTGTGTAGGGGAGGGGCGCTGCGACCAGCCTATCACAGAGCGCAGACACAGTCAGCGACCCAATGAGGATTTTCATTCAATCCAAGCACAGGTATTGACTCATTACTCATATTACTCGTATAATACTCGTACTCGGCAAAAGTGCTTTATCTGTACCGGATACTTGTTTCAGCCGAGTATCCGGCTCAACTCTAGTATCGACCCCTGTAGGACTCGGTTGTACCATATCGACGCTGTAGGACTCGGTTGTACCGTATCGACCCTGTAGGACTCGGGTCGTACCGTATCGACCCTGTAGGACTCGGTTGTACCGTATTGACCCTGTAGGACTCGGGTCGTACCGTATCGGCCCTGCTCCAGGCTGTACTGGTACTTGAGACTGTCGTCAGTGTGAGGAACCGCAAGACGTTGCAGCTCTGCCAGGCTAAGAACATCCAACATCACCTGGGACTGAACACCTGAGTGGAGATCAGACGACACCTGAAGGAGACAGGTGTTTGATGACATCAGCGGTTATGATCTACATGACAACATCACACCAGGTGCATAATGGGAGGAAGCTTCACCTTGTGGCTCTCTGCCATCAGTCGGTCCAGCTCCTCACGGTCCACCTTGACTCCTCGCTCCTCCAACATCAGGTCCACCAGGTCCAGAGGAAAACCCAGATCCCTGTGCAGAGACCAGACCACAGAGGCTGACACACCCACACACACACACACACACACACACACACACTAAATGTTCACCATCTACCCTAAACAAAGAGCCTGGTAGCTGATGGGAGTTGTAGTAGCTGAGAGAGGAGCTGACCAGGGAAGACTCCATGTTTGTAGTCCTTTGAGCTGAGTGTGCGGAGGATGAGGCGGCTGCCTTGCTGTAGAGACGACAGGAAGTGAGCCTCACTGTCGTTGATGACATCCATGACCTGAAAGATCACCAGCTGTCAATCAACTGCTGATGACAACTTCCTGTGATGTCATACCAATCAGGTTCCACGTCTCTGTTTCAAACATCTGTACAGCTTTTATTTTGAAAACAAGAAATAAAAACACTCACCCTGTCCGCCTCGCTGTGAAGCTCCGGGTACACGTCGCCCTGACAACACATCAACACGTCAGTCAGCCTGAGCCTTGCTCTGTGTACAGCAGAGGATTGTGGGAAATGTATTTTACCAGTATGTGGGTCACAGTCGGAACCAGGCTGGCCAGCGAGCCCTGAGGAGCCTGCAGGACCTGGACACAGAACCGGACAGCCCGGCGCAGAATCCTCCTCAGAACCAACCTGGAACACAAAAGAACAGTACTGACAGCTGATTGGACGCGCTCTACCTGCTCTCTGAGTTCTGATTGGTCGATGACTCACTCTGCTCCGGACATGCCTGGATGGACTCCGTCAGCGATGCAGATTGATAAAGTCCTGATGTGGTCCACCACCACCCGGTACGCCATGTCCACCCGTCCCTGATCCGCTTCTCCCGTCCTGCCGCCGTAAGGCCCCACCCTCGACCTCTGAGGACAGACACATCACCATGGCAACAGGAAGCTGTCAATCAAACCTTCAACAAAAAGACCTAAGGACTGTGGTGGACTGTAGTGGACTATAGTGGACTGTAATGGACTGTGGTGGACTGTGGTGGACTCGGTATACCTGGTGAATGGCCTCCAGCAGGGGGGTGAACAGGTCTGTGTCATAGGTAGATCTGGTCCCCTGCAGGACGCTCACCAGTCTCTCCAGTCCCATCCCAGTATCCACGCTAACCCGGGGCAGGGGGCACAGGTTCTGGTCTGGCTCCCTGACACACAAACACAAACATTAGACTGGAACCAGCAGCAGGTTCTGGACTGGTTCTGGACTGGTTTCCTGTCTTTCAGACACCCATGCAGCTGAGTGTATGGACCTGTTGTACTGCATGAAGACCAGGTTCCAGATCTCCACCACATCTGGACTATCAGCGTTAACGAGAGCTGCAGCGTCCCGTCCTCCCACATGGTCGTAGTGGATCTCAGTGCAGGGCCCGCATGGACCCGAGCCCCCCATCTCCCAGAAGTTCTCCTTCAGGCCGAACGGCAGGAGGCGACTTGGGGGAACCCTGAGAGGACAACCACAGTCAGAACACTGGACCTGGTCCTGGTCCTGGACCAGCAGCTTAGTGGGGACCTACCCGATGTCCAGCCAGATCTGTTGGGTCTCCTCGTCGGCGGGTAAACGCGCCACGGCATCGCCTGCGAAGTACGACACGTAGAGCCGGTCAGCAGGTATCCCATAATGTTCTGTGAGCAGGCTCCACGCCATGCTGCATGCCTCCACCTGAAGAGACAACCCTGTTATGGTGATGTCATCACAGGAAACAGGAAGTGACCCCCCTCCTCCTCCTCACCTTGAAGTAGTCCCCAAAGGACCAGCTCCCCAGCATCTCGAAGAAGGTGTGGTGGTTCAGGTCCCGGCCCACGTCCTCCAGGTCGTTGTGTTTGCCGCCGGCTCGGACACATTTCTGACTGTTGACCACTCGACGGTAAGCTGACATGCTGCTGCGAGGATCCACGGTGCCGAGGAGGATTGGCTTGAACTGAAACCAGACACAGAGCCAACATCAGCATCTAGCTTCCAGTGAACACGACCAGGCCGAACAGAACCTCTGACACCAGACACAGAGCCAACATCAGCATCTAGCTTCCAGTGAACACGACCGGGCCGAACAGAACCTCTGACACCAGACACAGAGCCAACATCAGCATCTAGCTTCCAGTGAACACGAGCGGGCCGAACAGAACCTCTGACACCAGACACAGAGCCAACATCAGCATCTAGCTTCTAGTGAACACGACCGGGCATCACGTTATTGACGTTCATTTTTATGAACGTCAATAACGTGATGACGTCGTTACTTGCCGTATTACGTGTCAAAATAAAACCCTCTGAATATAACACATAACATGGCGTGCTCTTATTTTGAAAGAGCTAGCTAACACCGCTAGCATTCTGCGGGTCAGAACCAGAACAAACGACACCGGGACAGACCGGCACCAGGTCCAGACTTACCTGGTTCATTCCGGCGTTGACAAACAGCAGGCTGGGGTCTCCTCTGGGCCGGACCGGGGAGGACGGGACCAGAAGGTGTCCGTGTTTCTGCCGGAAAAAGTCCAGGAAAGTGCTGCGGACCCGGGCAGCGGGCGGAGGAGAGCCGCTGAAGGAGCGAGCTGAGCCGTTATAGAGGAGGTCCGACGGCCCGCTGAGCGGTCGGAACCTCCAGCGGAGCAGTCTGAACATTGGCCAGAAACTCCGGTCAAACACTGACAGAAACGCAGACAGAACCGAGCTGTTACTGAACCATGGTGACCCTGACAGGTGGTTATGACGCGCATGCGCACTCTGTCGTACACTTCTTCTGTTTATGTGGAATAAAACTAATTTTACCGCCATCTGCTGTTCGACTCGCTCAGTCCTCCAATGACATCATCGAACACTGAACACGTAAACACATGAACACAACAGGAACACAACACGAACACGTGAACACAACACGAACACAACAGGAACACAACACGAACACGTGAACACAACACGAACACAACATGAACACGTGAACACAACACGAACACAACATAAGCACAACATGAACACGTGAACACAACATGAACACGTGAACACAACACGAACACAACATGAACACAACACGAACACATAGATCGATAGATACTTTATTGATCCAGAAGGAAATTCAAGCATCCAGTAGCAGTAACATACATTGAACATACATTAGAGTTAACTTATCACACAGTGACCATACGCTGGAATTGAGCTGAGATAAATGTAAATTTAAATGTGTACAGAGAAATCAAAGAAAGTAAACATATGTAGTAAAATTAAACATTTGCATAGAATTTAAATATGTACAGAGAAATTAAAAATGTGCAGGAGTTGAAACTCTGAAAGTTAAAAAATGTGCAGAGGAATTAAACATTTGCATAGAAAATAAATATATAACTGTGTTAAGTTAACCCATGCTAAACGTCTATACAAAAACTATGTAAAAAAATATAAAATAACTAGAAATAAAATGTTTTATACAACTATAAACTATATTAAAAATATAAAGTTACAGTAGAAGTAAAAATGTTTTTTACAAATATGAGAAAGAACTACAAATGGGGAGGACTGTGTGCAATTAAATTAGGCTCTAAACCAGGGGTCCCCAAACTACAACCCACAGGCCACATCCGGCCCGCCTAAACAATTGGAATGGCCCACTTAACGATCCCAAACAATCCCTCTAAACATGGCATATTTTTTTTAAATTGCATTTTCCTATTATAAAATATCCACACTTAATGATTAAGGTTGGCATTCTAATTAAAATGTACCTTATTTATGAACTATTTACAGTAGTAGCTAATTTTCACCCCCTCACACAATGGTATATTCCGACGTGACTTTGCTCGTGATCAAGCGTCAAGTGCGCGCGGGCAAGGCGAGCTAACGGAAGAAAGCCAGACAACAAAATGTCGAAACTGTTGAGGAAATGAAAAATAGATTCAGAGTGCAGAGTTTTTAACCCTCTGGGGACGGATTGGGCTGATCCACCTAAAAGTCTTAAGTTTCACATATATGTGAATATCTCTGAAACGGTTTGTGATGTTTTCCTGAGATTCCGCTGAGAACGGAGATGTGTGGTTTGTGTCTGTCCGACACTTCCTTGTTGTTCTGTGCCACCGTGTAAAAGACCAATCGAAAAATAGATGTTCGGCAGACTGCATACGCAGTCGACAAATGGAAAAACGTTACTAGGCAGAATACTTCTTTTTCAACCAATCAGTGGACGGTTCCTATGACGTATTCTAGCAAATCAAAGGAGTCTGTGGTCTTGGGAGGGAGGGACAATAGAGGCTGGGGGCTGCTGTGTTTGTCCTCCTGGTGAGTATGTGGTGAGTATAGTGTCTGAGTGTTGTTGAGGCTTCAGTGATCTCCCTGGTTAGCAGGACTGGGTAATCAGTTCCTCCATTGGTTCACTCATTTGTTTTGTTTTCCTTTTTTGTTTTTGAGGTAATCCTGGGTGGAGACATGTTCTCTGGTGGGGGCAAGTGTTCAGGTTCCTGGCCACTTGGCTATGGTTCACTAATTTTCTGCTTTTAAAGGCACCTTGAGCCCAGCACGCCTCAGAAGATATTTAGGTTTGAGTGGAGGTTAGGCAGGTACCAGGGGGCTTGCTTTTGATTGTCAGCACACTCAGGAGCTTGCTTGCTGTACTCACTCACTTAGGTTAGGGGTGCTCTGTTTGGTACCATTGTGGTGATGTGTCCTGTCCCTTCCTTGTGTTGTGCAGTCTGTTGTTCTGTCAGGTTGTAGTGTGTGTAACCTGACTTTGTGTAGGCTAGTTTTCCCTTAGATAGTTGCCTTTGGTTTTGATTGCTAGCAGGTGCCATTTGTTTAATGGTATTTGTTTGAGTAATATTCGGTGCTACATTAGTAGCTTGATGGGTTATTTCTAGGCCTACATATTTGTGACTATGATTTTGGTGGTCATTAGAGAGAGCATTTGTGATTTGGCTGGTTTGTGTGGGACACTGAGTAGTGCTGTGTGCACTGTGTATATTGGTTAGCGCAAGGTGCAGTTAACCAGTTGTGTAAATGTGAAGTTATCCAGGATGGCAACGCTTGATAACTTCATTAGTGCACCTTCAGAGGAGCTGCTTGAGCAGTTTACTAAAGATCAGCTCCTAAAACTTGCCAGCTACTATGAGTTTGAGATTGCTAGTAGTGAGAAGCGTCTAAAAGAGAGCGTTAAAGAGGCTCTTAAGGCTATGTTGATTGAGAAAGGTGTGTTAGAGCCCGTGCCTCTGTCAGTTTCTCATGAAATGGTCTCAAAACCTCCTCAAAAAGATGTTGCTCTTGACTTGAGGCTTAAGGAGTTGGCCTTACAAGAATTGCAACTACAAGATAAGCAAGAGGAGCGGTTACTAAAAGAGAAGCAAATGCACTTAGAGCATGAATGTTTCCTTAAAGAACTAGAACTTAAACATGCTGCTTTGTCACGTCCCTCTCATGCTGAGTTGTCTGCATTTGATGCAGTTAAAAATATTCGAATGGTTCCTCCTTTTGTAGAGAAAGATGTTAAGAAATATTTCCCTCATTTTGAACGTGTGGCTACACTTTCAAAATGGCCTGAGCATGCGTGGACATTGCCCTTACAGAGTGTTTTGGTGGGGAAAGCGCAGGAGGCTTACTCTGCTTTAAGCATTGAGCAAAGTACGGACTATGAGACAGTTAAAGAGGCTATTCTGAGAGCCTATGAACTTGTTCCTGAAGCTTATCGCCAACACTTTGGGAGTCTCAATAAACTTGACAAACAAACTTTTGTTGACTTTGCAAAAGAAAGAGATCCTCTTTAGTAAATGGTGCAAATCTCAGAAGGCCAAAACGAAAGAGGATCTCAAACAATTGATCCTGCTGGAAGAGTTTAAAAACTGTCTGCCTAATAGCATTTGTACATATATAAATGAGCAACAAGTGTCCACCCTTGATAGAACTGCTGTTTTGGCAGATGAGTTTATCTTGACCCATAAGACTGTCTTTGACAAACAGGGCAAACAAAAGGGGAGAGTTTTGTTCCATAGACCTCATTTATCAAAGCCTGCGTTGTCTTACGCCTCCTTTACTAGTAAACCAACTGTTGGGGGCACTTCGTCAGAGAAGGCTTGTTTCTATTGTAAGAAACCTGGCCATCTCATTGCTGATTGTCCTGTCTTGTGTAGGAAACAAAAGTCTAAGTCTTTAATAAAAACTGTAAAAGGTTCCACTGTAACCTCAGTTATGGAGCATCCAACTCAAAAGAAAGAGTTAGCTGGCTCTTCAGCTTTTCTTGTGGATGGTTTTGTTTCCTTAGATTCTGACCCTTCAAATAGGCGGCCTGTTAAGATCTGGAGAGACTCTGGAGCTTTTCAGTCTTTGATTCTCAAGGACGTCCTCCAGTTTACAGATGAATCCGCTTTGGTCTCTAGCATCTTGTCGAGGGGTTTGGAGGGGGTTATCTGTCCTGTCCTTTACACACCCTTGACTTTCAAACAGCTCTGGTCTCAGGAAAGGTAGTTGTAGCCATTTGTCCATATCTCCCAATTGAAGGTGCATCCTTCATCCTAGGGAATGACTTGGCTGGGGGTAGAGTACTTACTGCCCCTGAAGTAGTTTCATTCCCTGTAGCTATCAAAAGTCCAGATGAGCTTGAGGAGAAATTTCCAGACACTTACTTCAGTATGTGTTACTACACGTGCCATGTTCAGGAAAGACCAAGGCAAAGAGTCTGATCCTGAGATTGCCCTTTCAGACACCTTCCTGGTGAAGCTTGAGACCCCAGGGTTTGGTAAAGTGTTCCCCTCTCGAGAAGAACTTAAGCTTGAACAGGGGAAGGATGCAACTCTGTCTAACTGTTTTGGAGAAGCTATTTCTGAGGATGAACTTACAGCTGTCTCATGTGGGTATTCAAATCAGAGATCACATCTCTCCCATTCTGGCTTCCTTGCACTGGCTACCTGTTAAATCTAGAATAGAATTTAAAATTCTTCTCCTTACTTACAAAGCTCTTCATGGTCAGGCACCATCATATCTAAAAGAGCTCATAGTACCCTACTACCCCTCTAGAACACTGCGCTCTCAGGATGCTGGGTTCCTTGTGGTTCCTATAGTCTCCAAAAGAAGATTGGGAGCCAGAGCTTTCAGCTATCAAGCTCCTCTTCTGTGGAACAAACTACCATTCTGGGTTCAGGAGGCAGACACGGTCAACACCTTTAAGAGTAGACTTAAGACTTTCCTTTTTGATAGAGCTTATAGTTAGGGCTGGCTCAGGTCATCCCTTAGTTATGCTGCCATAGGACTAGACTGCCGGGGGACACTCTCTTTCTGTCTCTCTCTGTCTCTCTCTGTCCTTTTCAGGGCTCTTTCATTGTAATTTATTGTCATTTTATCATTCATTGTAATTGTACAATATGTTTGTGTTGATTTGTTCTGTACACGTGACATCTATTGTACGTCTGTCCGTCCTGGGAGAGGGATCCCTCCTCTGTGGCTCTTCCTGAGGTTTCTTCCACCTTTTTTCCCTGTTAAAAGGATTTTTTGTGTTTTTCCTCACTCGAACCGAGGGTCTAAGGACAGAGGGTGTCACTCCCTGTACAGATTGTAAAGCCCTCAGAGGCAAAATGTGTTTTGTGACTTTGGGCTATACCAATAAAATCTGTATTGGTAACATATGTGACTGTATACTATGATAACATATGTGACTGTATACTATAGCATGACTTGCTCATGAACCATGTTCTACCTTGAGAACCTCACAGTTTAGTCTGGACTTTGCTTCTTCAGCTCTGTCTGTTTTTTTTCCATCAACAGTTTCAAGAAGTTCTCAGGTTCTTTGATGTTTTGTTACACTTTAAATTATTCTGGGATACCTGGAAAGTACTCAAGGGTCATTGAACCTTTTCCTGGAATCTCCCATGGGCTCCTCCAGGATCACTGGAACTGGAAACTGGGATCCTCCCAGGGATCAATGGGAACTTTGGGAATGATCCAGTAAAACACACACACACAGCTGTCAGTTTAATGTCAAACAGGTTTTTTACATTCTGACTACATGATGTGGATCCACTGAGGCTGGTTAGGTAACACACACACACACACACACATTATGT
Organism: Miichthys miiuy; assembly: GCA_036365135.1. Classification (NCBI taxonomy): domain Eukaryota; kingdom Metazoa; phylum Chordata; class Actinopteri; family Sciaenidae; genus Miichthys; species Miichthys miiuy. The sequence continues at coordinate 3,021,297 of CM071602.1, read as the reverse complement.
TGCCTGGTAACCATAGTGTGTCATTACATCACAGGAAACAGGATGCAGCTGTTTGATTTACTGGATCTCTGCAGGACTGCAGTTTTTTTCTGCTTGTGACACAAAATGTACTCAGATCATTTAGTTCAGTTAAAGTACTCATGTATTATTAGAAAAAAAGTACTTATAGTACTCATGATGCAGAGTGTCAGCATTTTATTACTGCTGAAGTTTATCAATACTTCGATTTTGGAGCAAATACAAATGCTGTGTCTTAGTTCAGGTACTTCTGTTAGTACTCTTCTGTGTACTCTGTGTACCTCCTGGTGTAGTGTCTCAGACGCATCCTCCTTCTTCTGCTTGTAGCCGTGCAGAGTGTTAGCTCCATCATCTGACCTCCATAATATAAATATAAATCACATGTCCAGCTTACATTCGTATATTGAGGTATTCACCTCCACCTCTTCAGCTCCAGCAGCTTCCTCAGCTGTCATTTTCTCAACGCCGCTGGTCCCTTCACCTTCAGCTAAAACTGAAGATGAGAAGTGTTCAACACTCACCATCCGGGTCTTCACAGTACACTGACTTTAAACAGGGTGGACACACTGATGGACTGATGAACATAGGTAGAGAAAGGCTGGGAGGATGAGGACTGGGACATAAACCACCTGTAGTCCTCCACACAGGTGAGTTCACTTAAGCAAACTTGGAGACCAAAGTGAAACAGGTATTTAAATGGAGGTCAAGGATCACAGAGGTCAAAATAAACAATATTTTATAAACACTCAGAAACTTCTTTTATTGTGTCGTTTTCAACTGTAAGAATATGGAACAGCAAACACACCAGTGTACTCTGTGTACTCTGTGTATGTTGGCTCCACAGCTGTGTACTGTGACATCATGACAGTGTAGTCTCAATTCATTAAAGTTTGTCTTTTCAGCCAATGAGAAGCTTGTAGAAATGTTTTAAAAAACAACAAAACGTCCTGGAAAGTGGAACAGAGGTTTCTAGAAGGCGTACGGTCCAACGATGATGGTGAGGCGGAGCAGAGAGCTGGATCTATAACTGAGAGCTGAGTTCTGTGTCACCATCTCCAGGTCCAGGACGTGCTCTCTGGGACCCATCAGAGGATGCGTCATCACCAGCATCGCGCTCACGTTATTGGATCGCTGCAACACAAACAGCCAATCAGCATTGATGTTTCATACAATGACTGATGAGATTACATTAATACAGACGAGGTGAGTGGAGATAAACAAGGTCAGAACATGAAGGTTCATTAATGAATAGATCAGATGAAACTCATTAATGATGAACTAATAACTGTTGTGTAACAGCTCGTGTTTGGTCAAACTGTTTCCTCCAACAGCTAATAACATTTTGCTTCATTGAGATCAGATGAAGACTTAGCTCACCCTGAGAAAGAACTGTCCCTCCTCGTTGCCAGCTTTGATCCTGAAGGTGTTGTGCATGTTGGGGAAGACACTGGTGGCCTGAATCTGGAAGATGTCTGCTGGCACAGCACGCTCCGACGTGATGCTCATGTACTTATAGACGATGGAGGGAGGAAGTCCTCTGCACTCACTCAAAGACTGACAACTGCAGCGACTGAGGACAGTCAGAAACTACACGTCAACACACGTGGTTACTGATGATGCAATACAGAAACAGAACTGTCAGGAATACTGCGGGAATACAAGTCCCAGAGAGCACTGCTGTGAAAACCATCCAATCAGAGAGCTTCAGACTGACGGTCAACCGATCTTTGTAGAACTTTTTAAAATCTGAAGTTTAAATCGATTCACTTTTATAGTTTACATCAATTCTGGATCAAACTGAAGGGTCACCTCATTCCTGCCCGCTGATAGGTTAGTAACACCTGCCAACTAAGGTGTCCAGGGTGGTTACTATAGTAACTCTAGTGCTTCCAAGTGGTTGTTAGCCATTTCTGGGCATTTGCTTGGTCAGGATCAGGTTCTGTGGAGCTTCTCTGTGGTTACTGTGATGTTCCTGGCAGATGTTTATTTGGTAATTTCTATAAACAGAGTCTGCATATGAATCCAGATTCTGTATGTGAGGGAGCAGGATTTTGGTTTTAGAAGGGTTCTGGTTTCTATCTGAGGAGCGCTGACCAATCATGTTTCAGCAGGCTTTGGATGCATGCAGATAAAAAGTCCTGAAAAGAGGAGGATCGCATCAACCGAAATGTAATCTGGGAACTAATCAACTTCTTGTTATCTTTTTAACTTTAACGATCCCCATCCACACCTGCACTCAGGTAACCTCAATGACCCTCTGATGGAGCGGTGTGTTCATCAGTCACATGCCTCTCGAGTCATCAGCAATCCCTCAGAGATAAATACTTTGACTCCACACTATCAGTCAGAACTGAAGTAGTCCAGCTGATATGAGAACCTTCAACACTGACGTGATGACAGAGAACCTTCAACACTCTGACCTGATGACGGAGAATCTTCACAGTCACATGGCTACTTGTGAAACAAATCATAGATGTCATCTCTCAACTGCAGAAGTCTTGACGTGGATATCTGCAATCTGATATCCGCTGGCACTCTGGAAGCATTGAAACACTGCCTGTTGCCCATTAAAGGGCTAAATCACTGTCAGATGTTAGCTCATGGGTAACATCTAGGTGCTAGATACTCCTATGGTAGATACCTGAGAATGCAGTTTGGAACATGGTAGCACCTGAGTATACCAGTGACTGAGAATCATGGGTACTGTAGTTCTATTGATCCGAACAGAGGCCTACAGTTCAGTTCAGGAGACTCTGAGGGTCTGATCACAACACTAAAGCTCAAAGAGGGAGGAACATCATCTGAAACCATCAAATGCATCCTCAGCCCAGCTGAGTCTCACCCCTCTCCGGTCTGAATGTAGGGTTCATGGCAGGGGTTTCTGGGATAGCAGCGGTAACCTCCAAAGTAGTTCCAGCACACCTGGTCCTCACGGCAGTTTGGTCCTGTTTCACACTCGTTAATATCTGTGAACAGAACCAGAACTTTCAGAACCAGAACACTCTAGATCTGTTTGTCCATCTGTTCTGATCAGGTCGGTCCTTCTGCAGAAGGAAGTCATCAAATCAACCGGCAGCAGCTAATGCAAGAATCTGTCCATTAACATACCAGCAGTCTGTATTAAGTGACACAGATGAAGTGTTGAGTTCACTGTCTGTAGGTTCATTCTCATAGACAGGAGCTGAGACTGAAGGCGTGTACCTTGGCACATACGTGTTCCCTGCAGCTGGTATCCTTCCGGACAGACACAACTGTAAGAGCCAGGCTGGTTCACACACTGCCACTGACACATGTACGAGGACAGCAGGCATTCGTCCACATCTGTAAAACAACAGACAGACAGACAGACAGACAGACAGATGTGTTTGTTTGTTTGTGTTTGTGTGTGCGTGTGCGTGTGTGTGTGTGTGTGTGTGTGTGTGTGCAGACCATGGCAGCTCAGCTGGTCTGCACTCAGCTCGTAGCCCTGTTCACACTGGCACATGTAGGATCCCGGCACGTTGTAGCACAGATGTTGGCAGGGGCTGCTGGGAACACACTCATTCACATCTGGAGCATCAATAAACAAAGAGACATTCCACCTTAAACAACAGTCCACCCTAAACATCAATCCACCTTAACTTCAGTCCACCTTGTTGTTTAGTTGCTATGTTGTTCTAGATGTTTTTAGTTGCTGTGTTGTTGTTCTAGGTATTCTTTAATTGCTTGGTTCGGGCCTAGATATTCTTTAGTTGCTGTGTTGTTGTTCTAGATGTTGTTTAGTTGTCCTGTTCTGGTTCTAGATGTTCTTTAGTTGTTATGTTGTTGTTTTAGATGTTCTTTAGCTGCTATGTTGTTGTTCTAGATGTTTTTTAGTTGCTGTGTTGTTCTTCCAGATATTCTTTAGTTGCCCTGTTCTAAATGTTGTTAAGTTGATGTCTTATTGTTTAAAATGTTGTTTAGTTGCTGTGTTGTTGTTCTAGATGTTGTTTAGTTGCCCTGTTCTGGTTCTAGATGCTGTTTAGTTGCTATGTTGTTCTAGATATTCTTTAGTTGCTGTGTTGTTGTTCTAGATGTTGTTTAGTTGCCCTTTTCTGCTTCTGGATGTTGTTTAGTTGCTATGTTGTTCTAGATGCTCTTTAGTTGCTCTGTTCTGGTTCTAGGTATTGTTTAGTTGCTATGTTGTTGTTCTAGATGTTGTTAAGTTGCTCTGTTATGGTTCTAGATTGTTTAGTTGCTGTGTTGTTGTTCTAGATGTTGTTTAGTTGTCCTGTTCTGCTTCTAGATGTTGTTTAGTTGCTATGTTGTTCTAGATGCTCTTTAGTTGCTCTGTTCTGGTTCTAGGCATTGTTTAGTTGCTATGTTGTTGTTCTAGATGTTGTTAAGTTGCTCTGTTCTGGTTCTAGATTGTTTAGTTGCTGTGTTGTTCTTCTAGATGTTGTTTAGTTGCCCTGTTCTGGTTCTAGATGTTGTTTAGTTGCTTGGTTCATTCTCTAGATGTTGTTTAGTTGCTGTGTTGTTCTAGATGGTTTTTAGTCGCTCTTGTCTGGTTCTAGATGCTCTTTAGTTGCTGTCTTGTTGTTCTTGTTTTGTCAGTGTTGTTGTTCTCAATATTCTTTAGTTGCCCTGTTCAGGTTCTAGATGTCGTTTAGTTGCTGTCTTGTTCTTCTAGATGTTCTTTAGTCACTGTGTTGTTGTTCTAGATATTCTTTAATTGCTTGGTTCGGGCTGTAGATGTTGTTTAGTTGCTGTGTTGTGGTTGCTGACCTGACCAGATCAGCAAGTGTTGGTGTCAGAGAATGTCAGGTTAAAATGACCTCTCTGATTGAATCTCACCTGTCTCCTCCTTATCTTACCTCTGCAGTAGTTGAACTCATCAGCAGTGAATCCAATTGGACACTGGACCGAGATCATTCTGTCCTGGTTGTTGGTGGTCTGGTAGTTGCCGTGGTTGTTGGGGATGAAGTGTGGATGGGGAGGTTGGGTTGTTGTGGTAACCTCCTCTCCAACATTACTGATGATAATCTGGGCATTCTGCGGCAGACAGAAGTATCCACCATAGTGGTTGATGCAACCCATCCCTCCTTTACAGGCATCAGGCAACGTCTCACACTCATTGATGTCTGGAAATTGTAGTCCAACAACATTTAACAGTGTTTGATCAACATTTAACGCTTTAATTTACAGCTTCTCTGTGACTTCAATTCAGAGTTGTTGATGTTATTGATCTGAAGTAGTTGATCGGTGGTCAGCAGACGCTCACCTTTACACTCTTGTTCTTCCACGTTGAACTCGTAGCCCTCCGTACACTGTCAGTGAATATCAGTTTATTGATTGGTTAGTTAATAATCGCACAAAAGAACAGGAGCTGTACTCATCAGAATCACATGACAGCTGTGAGGCATACCTCTGAGTTCATGTTTAAATTCTTAATTGTTTATTAATCAGAATATTTAAAATATCAGAATCAATATTTTGGTTTGAAACACATAATCATTTTTTATATGTACAGAAAATCACATTGATTTTTGTTTGCATATGACTGATAACTCTTCTGACAAAAACATTTTTTTTCTGCTCAGAGCTTGTATGTGTCCAGCGTCCCCTAACCATCTCCTGACAGTCCTCTAACAGTCCTCTGTCCTCTAACAGTCCTCTAACAGTCCTCTAACAGTCCTCTGTCCTCTAACAGTCATCTGTCCTCTAACAGTCCTCTAACAGTCCTCTAACAGTCCTCTAACAGTCCTCTGTCCTCTAACAGTCCTCTAATAGTCCTCTATCCATAACACTCCTCCAACAGTCCTCTGTCCTCTAACAGTCCTCTAATAGTCCTCTAACAGTCCCCTGTCAGTCCTCTAACAGTCCTCTAATAGTCCTCTAACAGTCCTCTAATAGTCCTATGTCCTCTAACAGTCCTCTGTCCTCTAACAGTTCTCTAACAGTCCTATGTCCTCTAACAGTCCTCTATCCTCTAACAGTCCTCTAACAGTCCTGAGTCCTCTAACAGTCATCTGTCCTCTAACAGTCCTCTAATAGTCCTCTAACAGTCCTCTGTCCTCTAACAGTCCTCTAATAGTCCTCTATCCATAACACTCCTCCAACAGTCCTCTGTCCTCTAACAGTCCTCTAATAGTCCTCTAACAGTCCCCTGTCAGTCCTCTAACAGTCCTCTAATAGTCCTCTAACAGTCCTCTAATAGTCCTATGTCCTCTAACAGTCCTCTGTCCTCTAACAGTTCTCTAACAGTCCTCTGTCCTCTAACAGTCATCTGTCCTCTAACAGTCCTCTAACAGTCCTCTAACAGTCCTCTGTCCTCTAACAGTCCTCTAATAGTCCTCTATCCATAACACTCCTCCAACAGTCCTCTGTCCTCTAACAGTCCTCTAATAGTCCTCTAACAGTCCCCTGTCAGTCCTCTAACAGTCCTCTAATAGTCCTCTAACAGTCCTCTAATAGTCCTATGTCCTCTAACAGTCCTCTGTCCTCTAACAGTTCTCTAACAGTCCTATGTCCTCTAACAGTCCTCTATCCTCTAACAGTCCTCTAACAGTCCTGAGTCCTCTAACAGTCATCTGTCCTCTAACAGTCCTCTAATAGTCCTCTAACAGTCCTCTGTCCTCTAACAGTCCTCTAATAGTCCTCTATCCATAACACTCCTCCAACAGTCCTCTGTCCTCTAACAGTCCTCTAATAGTCCTCTAACAGTCCCCTGTCAGTCCTCTAACAGTCCTCTAATAGTCCTCTAACAGTCCTCTAATAGTCCTATGTCCTCTAACAGTCCTCTGTCCTCTAACAGTTCTCTAACAGTCCTATGTCCTCTAACAGTCCTCTAACAGTCCTGAGTCCTCTAACAGTCATCTGTCCTCTAACAGTCCTCTGTCCTCTGACAGTCCTCTAACAGTCCTCTAATAGTCCTATGTCCTCTAACAGTCCTCTGTCCTCTGACAGTCCTCTAACAGTCCTCTAATAGTCCTATGTCCTCTAACAGTCCTCTGTCCTCTAACAGTTCTCTAATAGTCCTATGTCCTCTAACAGTCCTCTATCCTCTAACAGTCCTCTAACAGTCCTGAGTCCTCTAACAGTCCTCTGTCCTCTAACAGTCCTCTGTCCTCTAACAGTCCTCTAACAGTCCTCTGTCCTCTAACAGTCCTCTAACAGTCCCCTAACAGTCCTCTGTCCTCTAACAGTCCTCTAACAGTCCTCCAACAGTCCTCTGTCCTCTAACAGTCCTCTAACAGTCCCCTAACAGTCCTCCAACAGTCCTCTGTCCTCTAACAGTCCCCAAACAGTCCTCCAACAGTCCTCTGTCCTCTAACAGTCCTCTAACAGTCCCCTAACAGTCCTCCAACAGTCCTCTGTCCTCTAACAGTCCCCAAACAGTCCTCCAACAGTCTTCTGTCCTCTAACAGTCCTCTAACAGTCCCATAACAGTCTTCCAACAGTCTTCTGTCATCTAACAGTCCTCTAACAGTCCCCTAACAGTCCTCCAACAGTCTTCTGTCCTCTAACAGTCTAAACTTACTGAGTACGTGACGGGTTCGTCCGGCTGAGCTGTGACTTTGAAGAGAAGAAGACTCAGATGGAGGAAAACCTGTAGCGTCTTCATCCTGCTGAATAAAGAACATAAATTGAACCAGAACGAGTAACCAACAGGACTGTGTGAGAACCTTTAAAGAGCTTCAGGTGTTCTTTCATGCAGCTTCAGCTCTGATCAAATGTGTTCAGAAACAAGTTCAAGTCTTTATAACGACGGATCAGCACAGAGCTGAGGTAATTCATAACCCATCCATGAGTCATGATGATCCAATGCATGAAGTCATGAATGGCCGAGCAGCCAAACATGTTGCTGGAAAAAGTGAACTCACTGCATGCTCGCTGTGTCGCCATGCTTGTACCTGGCTCAGGTGAACAGAAAGTTAGTAAAGGTGTGTCAGTTCATGAAAGAAGTTGATAACTTGTTTTTTTGTTTGTTTTTTTGTTGTTTTTTAATGTATGTGCTCAATGGAAACAGTTTTTATTCTTCAGCAGCCGGATGATGTTAGTGCATCAACCTGAGCTATGATTGATGAATCTTTTACATTTACATTTAGTCATTTAGCTGACGCTTTTATCCAAAATGACTTACAGAGAAGGGAACAATCAATGTACAGTGCGATAAGAAAGTGTTAGTGCAGCACTAAGTGCTGTGACAATTCTTAAAGGGACAGATTTATCATGTCCAGTTGTTGGTAGTGTTGGAGTTGGTTGTAGACCAGGTGCCGCGCATTCTGGATCATCTGAAGGGGTTTCACTGTGCAGGCTGGGAGGCCTGTCAGGAGGACGTTACAGTAATCTAGTGTTGAGATGAACACAGCTTGTGTCAGGATTTGAGTAGCATGTTGAGTTAAGTAAGGCATGACCGCGCAACTGAGGCGACATGATTGGAGAAGGTTAGTTGGTCATCAATCATAACCCCTATGTTTTTGACCACCCTGGTGGGGGCGAGACACAGGGAGTCAGTGTTGATGTTAAAGTTGTGCTGTATTGTAGGTTTAGCTGGGAGGAGCAGCAGTTGAGTTTTTGAGAGGTTCAGCTGGAGGTGATGTGCCTTCATCCATCTAGGAGGAAATGACAGATACAGCTGAGTGTCACCTGCATAGAAGTGATAGGAAAAGCCATGTGAGCGGATAATCAAATCAAATCAAATCAAATCAAATTTTATTTGTATAGCCCAAAGTCACAAAATACATTTGCCTCGGAGGGCTTTACAATCTGTACAGGGAGTGACACCCTCTGTCCTTAGACCCTCGGTTCGAGTGAGGAAAAACTTGCCCACAAAAAACCCCTTTAACAGGGAAAAAAGGTGGAAGAAACCTCAGGAAGAGCCACAGAGGAGGGATCCCTCTCCCAGGACGGACAGACGTGCAATAGATGTCACGTGTACAGAACAAGTCAACACAAACATATTGTACAATTACAATGAATGATAAAATGACAATGAATTACAATGAATGATAAAATGACCACAGTAGCAGATATGGTAGCAATAATGACAGTAATAATATGTGTAGTGGACGTTGCGCAGGATCACAGCAGCAGCCACGATCCATGAGAACCTGCTGGACGAGAGAGCACAGAAACTCCGGGGAAGTTTGGTTAGTAGCATGCATTAATGAGACATGTATGTCCACTGATGGTGAGAGAGAGAGAGAGAGAGAGAGAGAGAGAGAGAGAGGGAGGGAGAGAGAGAGAGAGAGAGAGGGAGGGAGAGAGGAGAGAGGGGGTATCCTGGCAGTCTAGTCCTATGGCAGCATAACTAAGGGATGACCTGAGCCAGCACTAACTATAAGCTCTATCAGAAAGGAAAGTCTTAAGTCTACTCTTAAAGGTGATGACCGTGTCTGCCTCCCGAACCCAGAATGGTAATTTGTTCCACAGAAGAGGAGCCTGATAGCTTAAAGCTCTGGCTCCCAATCTACTTTTGGAGACTATAGGAACCACAAGGAACCCAGCATCCTGAGAGCGCAGTGTTCTAGAGGGGTAGTAAGGTACTATGAGCTCTTTTAGATATGATGGTGCCTGACCATGAAGAGCTTTGTAAGTAAGGAGAAGAATTTTAAATTCTATTCTAGATTTAACAGGTAGCCAGTGCAAGGAAGCCAAAATGGGAGAGATGTGATCTCTGATCTTGGTTCCTGTCAGAACACGTGCAGCAGCATTCTGAATTAGCTGCAAAGTCCTCAGAGACTTATTGGAGCAGCCTGATAGCAAAGAGTTACAATAGTCCAGCCTAGAAGTAACAAATGCGTGGACTAGTTTTTCTGCATCCACTTGAGATACAATGCGTCTGATTTTGGCGATGTTACGTAAGTGGAAGAATGCAGTCCTCGAAATTTGCTTTATGTGGACGTTAAAGGACAAATCCTGATCAAAAACAACTCCAAGATTCTTTACAGTGGAGCTGGAGGCCAGGGTGATCCCGTCTAGAGTAACTAAGTCTCTAGAGAGAGAGTTTCTGAGGTGTTTGGGTCCAATTACAAGAACTTCAGTTTTGTCTGAATTTAACATCAGAAAATTGTAGGTCATCCAACTTTTTATATCCTTAAGGCATGCTTGGAGTTTAGTTAATTGATTGGTTTCATCAGGCTTGATTGATAAATATAATTGGGTGTCGTCAGCATAACAATGAAAATTGATAGAGTGATTCCTAATAATGTTCCCTAGAGGAAGCATAAATAAACTGAATAGAAGTGGTCCTAGTACAGAACCTTGTGGGACTCCATGACAAGCTTTGGTATGCATGGAGAATTCATCATTGACGTGAACAAACTGAGCTCGATCTAAGAAATACGAATTAAACCAGCTTAGGGCAGTTCCTTTGATGCCAATTTGATGTTCCAGTCTCTGTAAAAGAATTTGATGGTCAATGGTGTCGAATGCGGCACTAAGATCTAACAGGACAAGTACAGAGATGAGTCCTTTGTCTGATGCCATTAGGAGGTCATTTGTAACTTTGACTAGTGCGGTCTCTGTGCTATGATGCACTCTAAATCCTGACTGAAAATCCTCAAATAGACTATTGTTATGGAGAAAGTCACACAGCTGATTACAGCGTTCTCAAGTATCTTAGAGAGAAAGGGAAGGTTTGATATCGGTCTGTAGTTGGCTAAGACCTCTGGGTCTAGAGTGGGCTTTTTAAGAAAAGGTTTAATTACAGCTACCTTAAAGGACTGTGGTACATATCCTGATAATAAAGACAGATTAATCATATCCAATAAAGAAGGACTAACTAGAGGTAAAACATCCTTGAGCAGCCTGGTTGGGATGGGGTCTAAGAGACAGGTTGACGGCTTAGATGCAGAAATTATTGAAGTTATTTGATGAAGGTTGATGGGAGAAAAAGAGTCTAAATACATATCAGGTTTTACAGCTGTTTCCAAAGTTGCTGTATCAGAAAGCAGATCAATATAATATAATCGGACCCAGGGAGGGTGTAGATAGCAAATAGAAGGGGCCCCAGCACTGAGCCCTGGGGCACCCCTGTGGTGAGGTGATGCAAAGTGGTCAACTGTCCAAGCCAGGATACACTGAATGAGCATCCTGTCAGGTAATATTCAAACCAGGAAAGAGCCAAGCCAGAGATGCCCATGTTAGAGAGAGTAGAGAGGAGGATGCGATGGTTAACTGTGTCAAAAGCAGCTGATAAGTCAAGCAGAATGAGCTCAGAGGACTGTGCTGCTGCTCTGGCTTCTTTTAAGGCTTCTGTCACAGACAACAGAGCAGTTTGTTTGAGTGACCGCTCTTGAAAACAGAATGGTTCGGATCAACAAGATTGTTCAGTGAGAGGAATTCTGAGAGTTGCTTAGCGACCGCCTGTTCAATAGTTTTGGATAAAAAAGGAAGAAGTGAGACAGGACGATAGTTCTCGACCTGAGCAGGTTCTGAGGGTTTCTTCAGTAGAGGTGTTACAGGAAAAGTGCCGGGGGTCAGTGACACATTTACCATATGTGTGATAGCTGGCGTGGTGGTTGGGCTGATGGATTGAAGTAGGTTTGTTAGTATAGGGTCCAATGAGCATGCAGTAGGACAGCTACATGTCAACAGTTTGGATACCTCGCTTTTAGAGAGGGATGTAAAGCCAAAAAATTAAGTGCCAGCAACTGTGCTAGGTTGTGAAAGTGCAGCAGGTGATTTGGTGGTGCCCAGCTGAGACAGAGAGAGACATGTAGTAGAACTGCTACACGTCACAGAGCTGGTCAGAGAATTGGCTGCTGATTGCTGCAACTTTGCCTGTAAAGAATGATGCAAAGGTATTAGCAGTAAGGCTGGTAGGAGGAGGAGGTAGAGGGTTGAGTAGTGATTTGAAGGTGGAGAAAAGTTTCCGGGTGTCAGTGACACTGTTGACTTTGTCGTTGTAAAAAACAGTCTTTGCAGCAGTAATGCTGGTTGAGAAAGAGGATAAAAGTGTCTGGTGACAGAGTTTGATTGAGCCATTTTCTTTCAGCAGAGTTTTTGTGCGCAGTGATCGGAAGGTATCATTCAACCATGGGTGAAATTGGCTGGTTCGAGCAGGCCTCATAGATAAAGGACACAGTTAGTCCAGACATGAGTTCAGAGTGGAGCAGAGTGACTCAGTGGCACCATTAACCTTCAGTGAAAAAATCTGTTTCTTTAACTGCAGATTGGCAGTTCCATAAGGCCATGGAACGGTGTGTGAGGACTGTTTTAGAGGCCGGAGGTTATTCAGAATATCAGATCATCCAGGACACCCCGTCACTGGATCACTTGCTGACCTGCACATTCTCCATGGTATCACACTAGGCTTTGATTTAGTGTCTTGGTTAGTGTACTGAGTCTGTAATCATTCATCTTAACACACACACACATGCAATGTGTAAGTATATACACTGCTCAAAAAAATTAAAGGAACACTTTGAAAACACATCAGATCAGGAAAAAAAAATCAGGGCACTGGGTAATGTGTTAGGAATGAAAGGATGCCACATCATTAATGGAAATGAAAATTATCAACCTACAGAGGGCTGAATTCAAAGACGTCCCCAAAATCAAAGCAAAACAATTATACGGCAGGCTAGTCCATTTTGCCAAAATGTCTTTGTAGCAACTCATAATGGTGCTTAGTAGTTTGTATGGCCTCCACGTGCTTGTATGCATGCCTGACAATGTCGGGGCATGCTCCCAATGAGACGACAGATGGTGTCCTGGGGGATCTCCTCCCAGATCTGGGCCAGGGCATCATTCAGCTCCTGGACAGTCTGAGGTGCAACCTGGCGGCATCGGATGGACCAAAACATAATGTCCAAGAGGTGTTCTATTGGATTTAGGTCAGTCGAGCATAGGGGCCAGTCAATGGTATCAATTCCTTCATCCTCCAGGAACTGCCTGCATACTCTCGCCACATGAGGCTGGGCATTGTCATGCACCAGGAGGAACCCAGGACCCACTGTACCAGCATGGGGTCTGACAATGGGTCCAAGGATTTCATGGTGATACCTAATAGCAGTCAGGGTGCCGTTGTCTAACCTGCAGAGGTCTGTGTGTCGTTCCAGGGGTATACCTCCCCAGACCATCACTGACCCACCACCAAACCGGTCATGCTGAATGATGTTGTAGGCAGCATAACGTTCTCCACGGCGTCTCCAGACCTGTTCACGTCTATCACATGTGCTCAGGTTGAACCTGCTCTCATCTGTGAAATCACAGGGCGCCAGTGGCAGACCTGCCAATTCTGGTGATCTGTGGTAAATGCCAGTCAAGCTCCACAGTGCCGGACAGTGAGCACAGGGTCCAGTACAGGATGTCGGGCCCTCAGGCCACCCTCATGAAGTCTGTTTCTGATTGTTTGGTCAGAGACATTCACACCAGTGGCCTCCTGTAGGTCTTTTGTAGGGCTCTGGCAGTGCTCATCCTGTTCCTCCTTGTACAAAGGAGCAGATACTGGTCCTGCTGATGGGTTAAGGACGATCTACGGCCCTGTCCAGCTCTCCTAGAGTAACTTCCTGTCTCCTGGAATCTCCCCTATGCTCTTGATACTGTGCTGGAAGACACAGCAAACCTTCTGGCAATGGCACATATTGATGTGCCACCCTGGAGGAGTTGGACTACCTGTGCAACCTCTGTAGGGTCCAGGTACTGCACCATGCTACCAGTAGTGACACTGACCCTAGCCAAATGCAAAACTAATGAGAAATTGGTCAGAAAAGATGAGCAGGTAAAAAATGTCAGTGGCCTCCACCTGTAAAACCATTCCTATTTTTGGGGTCATCTCATTGTTGCCCCTCTAGTGTACCTGTTGTTAATTTCATTAACACCAAAACAGATGAAAATGATTAACAATCCCCCCAGCTACTTATCTGACCAGATCAGTATCCCAGTAGTTGAATTGACTTGATGCTATACTTTGATTAAAAAGTGTTCCTTTAATTTTTTTGAGCAGTGTATATGGTCGTCTATATGAGATGTGTTGTCACACAACCTGTTTACGTGTCTCATGTGTTGATCACAGGTTAGCTCAGTTAGCTGATGCGTTAGCCTTTAATGTCAGCATCAAGATTATTTAAAGTAACAGGAAGTACTCAGATACTTTTAAAGTAAAAGTACCAATACTGAAATATAAAAACACTCAAAATAAAGATGCATCAACGCAGTATCTGACTGTAGTACTTGTACTGCACTTGTACTATGTACTGCTGTCAGATACACAGTGTAATATGAAGTAGTGTAACAGAGAAATACTCGAGTAAACACAAAACAGCAGCTGACTGTTTCTACCGTGTGACCTCTGAGCTCTGAGCTGTGGTGATCTGGTCTGAAGTCCTGCTGAGAGCTCAGACCTGAACCAGGATCAGGTGTCTATATTTACCTCAGATTAAGGCAGAGACAGGCGGGCTCCTCCTCCTCACACTCGGTCTTCACTCTGACATCATGTCTGTCAGCTCAGCAGCCACCACCCCCTGGAGGAACAACAGCTTCATCATGGGGGGAGGCAGAGACCCTCCTCTGTCTGATCAGGGAGAGACCATCATCGGAGTCTACCTGCTGCTGCTGGGTGGGTACACACGGACAGACAGACAGACAGATTCTGATTCATAGACAGTGATCATTAATGGACGGACAAACCTGGTATGACTTTTGCACTCCAAAGTATTGTGCAGTGAGAGACTAAATACAAAAATCTAAAACTGAAAACAGACTTGATATACCATGTGAGAAATTACAGACATGGTGATAAAACAAAAAAACAGGGCAGAGACTCAATGTGACATGCATTAAAGTCAGCAGTAACTTTCCATGTACAGGCAGTTTGAAATCGCCCCACAACAAATCAAAATTTAAAAACAAAAAAGGGAAAAACAAATACATTCTTTCTATGATTACATCTTTAGATTCCTACTTTTTTCCTGGCCAATGTCATATTTATGTTAATGAGTGTCTGTGGTGCGTTCAGGGTGGCTGTCCTGGTTTGGAAACAGCATCGTCCTGTTTGTGCTGTACAGACAGAGAGCCTCGCTGCAGCCCACAGACTACCTGACCTTTAACCTGGCCGTCTCTGACGCCAGTATCTCTGTCTTTGGCTACTCCAGAGGCATCATCGAGATCTTCAACGTTTTCCAGGACAGCGGATACCTCATCTCCTCCATCTGGACCTGCCAGGTACACCTGAGACTCACCTGAGACTCACCTAAAAATCACCCGAAAATCACCTAATAATCACTTGAAAATCACTTCACCTGAGAGAGGGAAGGGTTACATCTCAGCTACAGGGTGGAGGTGGAGCCTGGACCAGGACACACTTGTAACCTGTCCTTTCTGTCTCCCCCAGGTGGATGGTTTCTTCACGCTGGTGTTCGGCCTGAGCAGCATCAACACACTGACAGTGATCAGCATCACCCGCTACATCAAAGGATGTCACCCGAGCAGAGGTCCAAATCTTCATGTCACAACATACTAACATTAATGCTAACGCTAGCTAGCTAAAATATTACAATATATGTGACATGCTTTGGAGTGATGTTAGGTTTGACTCTTTGCCGGTCAATTACTGAACCTCAGATTCAGGATTTCATTCTACGACCCCGGTGTCTACCCGGTGGTTGTGTTCGGGGTACTGAGGAAGTACTGGGCTACCAGAGCCGTTGCTACGACCAAAGTGAGAAATGTGTTTGTATTCTCGACACAAAGTCAAACATGTTCTCAGTAACAAGGTCGCTCCTGCCTGATCGCTGTCCTGTTCGTGATGTTCATGGACGAGGTCTCGAGGTGCAGCTGGGGTGAGGATAGTGTCCGATTTGTGAAGCTCAGGATTGTATCTCTGCTTTATGCAGATAATGTGGTTCTATTGGTTTCATCTGTCATTCACGCAGTCTGAGGTGTTTTCAGTTGAGAAGCGACATGGATGAGTCAGCACATCCAAGTCTGAGGACATGGTCCCATGCTGGAAAATGGTGTCAGTTCCTTCTGGTTGGGAATGAGGTGCTG
This sequence comes from Miichthys miiuy, assembly GCA_036365135.1. Taxonomy (NCBI): domain Eukaryota; kingdom Metazoa; phylum Chordata; class Actinopteri; family Sciaenidae; genus Miichthys; species Miichthys miiuy. Next base: position 3,005,322 of record CM071602.1, on the reverse strand, counting down.
CCCCAAGTGAAGGAATTTATGTAGTATGTATGAGTAAATGAGTTTGAGTATGAGTTTCTTCTGAAGGTCCGAGAGCCTTAGAGATGGTGAGGAGCTCAGAGTAGAGCCACTGATCCTCTGCAAAAGGAGCAAGCTGAGGCGGTTTGGGATCTGATCTCCTGGATGCCTTCCTTTGGAGGAGACCCAGAACCTGCTGGAGGGACAGCATAAGAGGAAGGAAATGGAAGTAATGGACAGCAAGGTTTAGGCGCAAAACCAACACTTTATATTAAAGTAACAACTGGTTAAGACCTGTTCCCTCTGTGGACTCTCATACGAGCCCTAGAGGGCTCTATCACTAAACCTTAACATGAGTGTTGTTTCAGCTCGTCACATCAACAGAACCAGTGTGTCCATCTGTCTGCTGCTCATCTGGATCACAGCTGGATTCTGGTCTGGAGCGCCGCTGCTCGGCTGGGGGAGCTACACAGGCAAGAAACCATTAAAATTACATTCTGTCTGCTTTACTGACCCCTGACCCCTGACCCTCTGCTGCCCCCCCCCTCCTGCAGATCATGGGTATGGAACATGTGAGATCGACTGGGCCAAAGCGAGCTACTCAAGCATCTACAGGTCCTACATCATCTCCATCTTCATCTTCAGCTTCTTCATCCCGGTGCTCATCATGCTCTTCTGCTACATCTCCATCATCAACACGGTGAAGAAAGGCAACGCGCTGTCAGCAGAGGGGGACCTGACAGACCGCCAGAGGAAGATCGAGAGAGACGTCACCATTGTGAGTCTTTCACTCCAGTTAGCAATGCTAATGCTATTGCTGGCATGTTTCAGTATTACTGCAGTAGTCCTGACTGATCAGGGCCGTCCTTTCTGGTTTCATGTGAAGTTTCTTCCTGCTTCAATAATCGATTGTTTCCTGCAGGTTTCCATCGTGGTCTGTACAGCCTTCATCCTGGCATGGTCCCCGTATGCCGTGGTGTCCATGTGGTCAGCCTGGGGCTTTCACGTACCCAACCTGACTAGCATCTTCACCCGCCTCTTTGCCAAGTCAGCCAGCTTCTACAACCCCCTCATCTATTTTGGACTCAGTTCCACATTTCGCAAAGACATGGCCATCCTGCTGCCCTGCACCCGCGATGCCAAAGACACTGTCAAGCTGAAGCGTTTCAAGCCGAAGGCCGACGCCCACGGCCGACCTGGAGCAGGAGGTGGAGCCAGGCTCAAAGCTCCTCTAAACCGGCCAGAGAAGAAGTACTCGCCTGAAAACCAGCCTAACCAGGTCTTTAGCCTGCATTCCATGCCACCGCCCGCCAATAAGGAGGTGTTCTACATCGACATGCCCGGCCCCTCTGAGACTGGCCCTGAGTTTGAATGTGAGAGACTCTGATGGAGAAGGACCAGCCGGTCTCTGATCAAGCAACCGTGACATGATGGACTGACTTCTGATACGACAGCAGAGGGTGCTGATGTCACTCAATAATGACGCTCAAAGTAGAGAAGAAGACAACGTCACTTAGTTTCTGACTGCTCAGCTGACAAGAAACTGTAGAGACTGTAACGGTCTTTCAGGTCTTTGAGGTGAAGAATTTCAAATACAAACTGCAGATGTTTGTTTGTGTTGACGATGAATAAAAATAAAAACTTTATTGTCTGTTATTGACCATCTGAAACCTCTTTAAGCCCCAACATGGACAACAAGAGACTACGTCCAGGTTTTAGACAGTCTGCGGGGACGTCACTGAGACTACTTCCAGGTTTTAGACAGTCTGCGGGGACATCACGAAGACTATGTCCAGGTTTTAGACAGTCTGCGGGGACGTCACGGAGACTACGTCCAGGTTTTAGACAGTCTGCGGGGACGTCACGGAGACTACGTCCAGGTTTTAGACGGGGATGTCATGGAGACACTGTTTGTCTGGAATTTTAAATAAACAAACAATATGAAAAATAATAATTAATACTATTGTTATAATTATTATGTTAGTTCTAATTATTATTATTATTAATAATATTAAATGTGATTCAGACTCTGTTTATTATCAAAGCTGTATTTTAATTCATGTTGTTTTTTTTGTGTTTGTGTTTATTTGCGGTTTTGACAAACGTCATCACTGACCGGCCGAAGTTCGCCGACAGGACCCGAGCAAATCCGATGTGTCAGGAGGCACCCCGCTCCTCTTCTTCCTCCTCCTCCTCTCTCAGCATCATTCCCGGTCAGAGGATCTGTCCGCTGTCCGCCGCTCTGTGACGGACGAGCAGATCGAACCGGACCCGGACCCGGACCCGTCCTCAGAACGCGGTGAGTCTGATCGATCTCTGATCGGTTTGTATGTGACGTGTTATCGACGAATCAGTAGTGATCAATCTGCGGGCCGTGACGTCTCCGCGGCGACCTGCCAGTCATCCGGTTCCGACGGTGACGTCATCGGCGGTCAGACCACAGAGCCTGATGGGCGCAGCTGATCGATAGATCAATATATCGAGTGTGTGAGCAACCCCCCCCACACACACATACACACACACACCGTCTGGTTGCATTACGTCATACAGTCATTTGTGTGCGTGTGTCTGAGCATGCTCACAACGTGGATGGGGACGTTTCCATGGTTACCACTGGTTAGGCAGCTTAGCACTGAAATGAGGTGCACAGAGGTGACGTCAGTAACAGACCCCGCCCCCCGCAGACAACATTCTGTCTCAAACAGCAGGTGTGTGAGTCTACCTGCTCCACGAGTCATGTGACTTAAAGTAGCAGGAAGGAGGCGGTTGACACAATCGTACAGTAATCTGATTACACTTCACAGAATGCATCATTTACCTCGTTTGTAGTAACATTATATAATGTGCTGTAACACTAACACACACACACACACACACACACACACACACTCACTCACTGAGTTTCCCAGCATAGTAACCACGTTCATCTCTGTGGACAGCAGAGTGTGATGTAAAGGCTGGCTGTGTTGCCATGGCAATGGCCTCTGAGACTGCAGTGCTCAGAATGAATGTGTTCAGGTGCGCTAACACACATTAGACAACCACAACAAGAACAACAACCACAACAACAACCACCACCACAACAACAACCATCACAACAACCACAACCACCACCACAACAACAAGAAAAACAACCACAACCACCACAACAACCACAACCACCACAACAACCACAACAACAACCACCACCACAACAACAGCAACAACCACAACAACAACCACCACCACAACAACCACAACCACCACAACAACAACAACAACCACAACAACAACAACTACAACCACAACAACAACCACCACTACAACAACCACAACCACCACAACCACAACAACAACCACAACCACAACAACAGCAACAACCACCACCACAACAACAACCATCACAACAACCACAACCACCACCACAACAACAAGAACAACAACCACCACCACAACAACCACCACCACAACAACCACAACCACCACAACAACCACAACCACAACAACAGCAACAACCACAACAACAACCACCACCACAACAACCACAACCACCACAACAACAACAACAACAACCACAACCACAACAACAACAACTACAACCACAACAACAACCACCACTACAACAACCACAACCACCACAACAACCACAACAACAACTACAACCACAACAACAACCACCACTACAACAACCACAACCACCACAACAACCACAACCACAACAACAACCACAACCACAACAACAGCAACAACCACCACCACAACAACCACAACCACCACAACAACCACAACAACAACAACCACAACATCCACAACAACAGCAAGAACCACCACCACCACAACAACAACAACAACAGCAACAACCACAACAACAACAGCAACAACCACAACAACAACCACCACCACCACCACAACAACAACAACCACCACCACAACAACAACAATGATGATCTGATCCACAGACCAACAGGTAGTGTTGCAGAGAGATTGACTGACAGGGTTGTCATCCAGTCATGAAGATGACGTTCTTGTTACACAGACACTGTCTTGTTACACTGTCTCTGTCTGCAGGTCAGCCATGCCGTTGGTGAAGCGGATTATTGAACCAAGATATTTGTGTCGCAGCACTCTGCCTGATGGGGTCGCCAGTGAGCTGGAGTGTGTCACCAACAGCACCCTGGCTGCTGTCATCAAACAGCTCGGAGGACTCAGTGAGTGCAGCCTTTAAAACAATGCTGTAAATGTTATGATCCACGGCTCTGCTCACACTGTGCACATCGACCGGTGAAGATATGTTGATCTGAACATCAACAAACTCCATTCAGAGAGCAGAGTCATGAAGTTCAGCTCCATTTCTCAGAAAAGATATCAACATGATTCAATATAAAGGCTGCTGCTTCCTTTAATATCAATAAGCTGCAACACGCAGAGTTGTGTACATACAGGCACACGATCACCTCCAACAACCACAGCCTTAGAAAAAACAATGGTGTCTCTGAATGATTGGCAAATGAACCTGTTCAACTATTCTCAGGTCAAGGATCAAAACCAGAAGTCCAAGGTCCGAACAGACGGGTCAGCTCAGAGCTCGGTAGACAGTCTGATAGAGAGTGAATGAAACTGAGGTCAGGTGAAGGGAACCTGAGTCCGTCTAAGATCTGAGTTCAGATCAGCTGCAATTTGTACCGGGTCTGTCCAGCATCACAGAAGTCTAATGGTCCGAACAGGAGGTTCACCTGCTGTCTGTTGTTGGTGATGTGCAGGTCGTCATGCGGAGGACATCTTTAGTGAGCTGTTCACGGAGGCCAACAGTTTCTACCTGAGAATGAACAGCCTACAGGAGCGGGTTGACCTGCTGGCAGTGAAGGTCACACAGCTGGACTCCACTGTGGAGGAAGGTGGGTGACAAAGACTGCTGGAGACTGCAGTCATCCAACCAACACCCAACCATCATCCAACCAATATCCGACCATCATCCGACTATCATCCGACCATCATCCGACCATCATCCAACCAACCAACATCCGACCATCATCAGACCATCATCCAACCATCATCAGACCATCAACCAACCAACATCCGACCATCATCCAACCAACCAACATCCGACCATCATCAGACCATCATCCAACCATCATCAGACCATCAACCAACCAACATCCGACCATCATCCAACCAACACCCAACCAACATCCGACCATCATCTGAGCATCATCCAATCAACATCCAACCATTATCCAACCAACATCCAACCATCATCCGACTATCATCTGACCACCATCATGTGTTGCAGTCTCTCTGCAGGACATCAACATGAGGAAGGCTTTCAGGAGCAGTACCATCCAGGACCAGCAGGTGATGTCACGGAGCTCTATCCTCAACCCTGTGCTGGAAATGTACCAACGCTGTGACAAGCCCCCACCCCTCAACATCCTGACACCCTACAGGTGAGTTTAGACCCCGCCCCTCACCATCCTGACAGCCTACAGGTGAGTTTAGATGAAGATAACAGGAAGACAGATACAGAAATCTGGTTGAAAAACTGTTTCAAAATAAATCTTCCTGTGCAGATGATGGCTAAAACAGAGAAACTGTTTAACTCAGAGACAGTTAACAAAGGACAGAGCCAGCGTCACAGAGCATGCTCAGTGGAGGTTCTGTGTTCTGACTTTTGACTGCAGAGACGATAAGAAGGACGGGCTTAAGTTCTACACCGACCCATCATACTTCTTCAGCCTGTGGAAGGAAAAAATGCTACAAGCCACGGAGAACAAACGCAAGGAGAAGAGACGACAGAAGGTCTGTCTGCCTGTCTGTGTGTGTGTGTGTGTGTGTGTCTGTGTGTCTGTCTGTCTCTCTCTCTCTCTCTGTCTGCCTGTCTGTCTGTCTCTCTCTCTCTCTCTGTCTGCCTGTCTGTCTGAACATGTTATTGTCATCTTCAGGAGCAGAAGCACGTTGAGGAGTCGTCAGGTCGAGAGGTCAAGAAGGTCAGTTTGTCATTCTCATACTTTTATCTTGTAATGGTGTCACTTCCTGTTCTGACTGTTGTTGTCTTTTATTTTGTAATGGTGTCACTTCCTGTGAAGGTGCGTAAGGCCCGTAACAGGCGTCAGGAGTGGAACCTGATGGCGTACGATAAGGAGCTCCGCCCGGACGCCCGGCTGACTCCATCACCTTACCACACCTCTGATGGTTCCATGTCACCTGACAGGTGAGACTCCTTCTTGTTCCACACCTTCAGAACAAAAGCATGCATGCTCAGGTGAGGTCTCCTCCTCCAGGTTGGGCATGTCAGACGACCCCCCCTTCCCCGCTGGCACTCACCAGGGGCATGATGGGAAGGATCATGTCACCGTGGTGACCGGTGGAAGTGGTCAGACTCAGTCATTGGACCGCTCCCTCCGACCAGCCTCTGCCTCCTCTGTGGTCTCCAACCAGCTGCATCATCACCACCACCCGCCACCGCCCACAGGATCAACCAATCAGAACGGAGCACGGACCAACAGCCCTAAGGAGGCCAAGTAAACACACACACACACACACACACAGACAGGCAGACAGATAGACAAACAGACAGAGAGGCAAACAGACAGAGAGGCAGACAGACAGACACACACACAGACAGACATACACACACACACACACACACACACACACACAGACATACACACACACACACACACACACACACACAGACAGACACACAATCACACTGTTTGACCTTTGACCTTTGACCTTCAGTGACCTTCAGATCCCCCCGGCCCCTCCGCCGCCCCCCCCTCTCATGCCATCAGCTGGACAGATGGCGTTCTCCAACAGCTCCACCCACACCACTTCCATGGTAACACCGCTGCACCCTGCAGCCACTCCTGGCAACCAAGGTAACGGCCGGTGAGCGGTGATGTTTGTGTTGCGTGTTCGAGCCTGATAACAAAATGCTGTTCTGTCTTCAGGTGGCGCCACTGCCCTGTCCCGCCCCTACAGCCCCTCCTCCCCGCCTCCACAGGCGAACCACGGCCCTCCCCCTCCCGGCCCGGAGGACAGGTCCCGCCCTTGGCTGCTGCTGCGCCCCCGTTGCCCCCGGCAACAGATGGCAGGAAGCCTCCCGGCGGGCCTAACATGCCGATGAACGATGCCCGCAGCGACCTACTGGCTGCCATCCGCAGAGGTATTCACAGGAAGTGATGTCACATTTTGACAGAAAGGACGGCTGCTGATTGCTAACTGTCACTACTTCCTGTTGGTCTCACACTGTTAGCTTAGTGGCTAACTAACCTTAGCTTAGTGTGTCTGTTTCACATGCTGAGGTTCTGGTTCTGGTTCTGGTCTGCAGGGATCCAGCTCAGGAAGGTCCAGGAGCAGCGTGAGCAGGAAGAGGCCAAGAAACGAGAGCCCACAGGAAATGATGTCGCCACCATTCTGTCGCGACGCATTGCCGTGGAGTACAGCGAATCAGAGGAGGAGTCTGAGCCTGAGGACCAGGAGTGGTCCGACTGATGACAGACCGGGCCAGACCGGGTTAGACCGGGTCAGACTGGTCCTGGAACAGGAAATGATGTGATGTGAGAGTCACTGATTATTGATTATTGACGATCGGTCAGCAGGTATCGAGGCAGCTGTCGATTCTGATGTATTATTGATTATTGTCCGTCAGTTGCCACGGTAACCAGCTCGTTAGTTTTGATGATTGCATTAATTATCCCTGCTTCTGTGTCTCATAATGCATTGTGTGTGACGTGAGAGTAAAGTGATGACATCATCCAGTGACAGACAAACTGTTTCATCCGTTTTTGTGATGTCATCGCTGATGATGTAAAATAAACAGAAAAAAGGAGGCATGTACTTCCTGTTCTGTACCATCTGTGATTGGTTTATTGGTTATTGATTGGTGCTTTGTTCTCTGTGATCTGCATGATATAATGAAGAAAAACTTTACTGATGTCTGAAGTTTGGTTTTTAAAAAATGACAGAAGCTTAAACTTGTCTGGATTTATTGATTATTTCATCAGCCTGTGATCAACACGTTTATTCATTTATTACGGAAATATGACGACACCGACCTGAACTGCTGCCAATACTTCTCTTAAACACTGTCATGCTTTTATTTTGACAAACTGTCGAGCTTTTATTTTGACAAACTGCCATGCTCTTATTTTGACAAACTGTCATGCTCTTATTGTGACAAACTGTCGTGCTTTTATTTTGACAAACTGTCGTGCTCTTATTTTGACTTTCACGTTATAAGTCAATAGAAACACGGTTGCCGTGGTAACCACAGTTACCATGGTAACCTGCAGAGGGCAGCAGAGCCGTGCATGTATTTGTCTGCAGAAGAAGAAACAAGCTCCGGACCGGAAGCGGCGGCAGTGGATCACGGAGAGCTTCGTTCATCAAACGTCACGTTGTCCCGGTGAGTTCATCCGGTCAGCGCGTGAAAGAAGATGATCAGCTGATTACTGACTGTTCATTCACCTGACACACCGGAAGTGGCGCTCACTGTAGCAGTCGGCTGTCACGTGGTCAGAGCTGTTCGTCCTGTGACCTCATTAAATATTCAAGTCAAATTTAAATATTTAAATTAACTGTATTCTTTCAGGATCTTCTGTGTCACTTGTGGACCGGACCAGACCGGTCCGGTCCGGGTGTGTTTGTTTTGCAGACATGTCGGTGCAGCTGTGGTGCCTGTCATTCCGGCAGCCGTACGCCGGTCTGGTTCTGGACGGGGTGAAGACGGTGGAGAGCCGCTGGAGGCCTGTGCTGGCCCCGCTGGAGAACCGGACCCTGGCAGTCCACATCGCCCAGCGGGACTGGGAGGGGGAGGAGTGGAGGGCGGTACTGAGCGGCCCACTGGGAATGAACTGGGCCCAGATTGAAGCGCTGCAGCAGTCTGGAGAGCGGTTCGGCCGTGGCGTGGTGGCAGGTGGGAATGTTTCCTCTGGTGCTCCTGTTGACGGGGCGCACCTGAACGCATCACCTGTGTAGCCTACATCACCTGTGTGCATCACCTGTACACGTCACCTGTGTGGATCACCTGTGTACATCTCTTTCAGGGCTGGTTGATGTGGGAGGGACCTGGCTGTGCCCCGCCTCCCTGCAGGGGGAGGAGCTTCGTCACCTGGAGCAGTCAGCCGTTCTGATTGGTCTGCAGGAGAAACACCTGACTCACCTATCCAACCCTCGCTGGCTGAAGGAGCCGCTGAGCGCACGAGGAGGTCGCGACCTCTGGACTGTGGAGATCCCTGCAGAGCTGTTACCATGACGACTGCTGAACTACACATGCTTTGTTACGCCGCCGCTCATTACAGGGTTCTGGTGCTGATTCTGACCCTGTTTAGTTAATAAAGGTTATTTTGTTAGACTCTGCGTCTGACCCTGTGGTTTGTTCATCAACATGTGACCTCGGGCCTGGTTGGATCAGGACTGTTCTGACAGGGAACAGAACCAAACAGGAACCACAAGGTCCTGCAAAGACCAACAGGTGCCGCTCTACCTGCCTAAAGACACTGAGCATCCAGACCGCCTGGGTCACGGCCAGAGGAGAAAGAAGAGGACTACAAACATGGCGGCAGCCAGCGCTTCCAAACTGCTTTTCAGACACCTGTGACATCACGCGTCTACTCTTTATGATGTCATTGGCGTGAACACGACGCTGTGAGCGTGCACAAGAAAGCCAAGATGGAGCAATTTGCTTTACCACAGATCACGTCAATAACATTCACCATCATGACGAAGCCTTGTGCAGCCTGAGCGTCGCCGCACGTCTCCTTCACGTCTCCTTCACGTCCATCGAGGGAGAGGAAAGGTGTTAAGGACAAGTGTTTAGGAAAGGAAAAGTCAGAAAAGTCTTTGGTGTTTTCCAGCAGCGTCACAGACTTCTGTTAAACTGGACTCAGGTTCTGGTTCCAGTGATCTGGGCCTGAGTGTTCAGTTCTGATTCAGACTGTGACAGGTGGCGTTTTGATCAGCTGATCGATCAGGATCAGTGTGATGTCATGAAGGTCATGTGACAGAAACAGAAGTCGCCATCTGCTGGTGAAACACAAACTTTATTCACCCAAAAACAAACTTTGAACAAATGTCAACACAAAAACGTCCCAAAACAGAGGGACTGACCACGCCCAGGCCCGCCCCCACCCACGCTCTGATTGGCTGGCTGATTTCTAAAGAAACAAGTAAAACAAACAAAAATATGACATCATTGAGTCCAGGGCACACCCCACACTCGTCGCTGTGGCAACTGACAACCATGCCATGGCAACAACACCTTAACGAATTATTAAATGATTCAAACAGGAAGTGAGGTAAATAAAGCTTTAGTAGCATGCTAACAAGCTAACAGTTAGTGTGTGCATCATGTCCAGTGTGAAGCTAACATGCTAACAAGCTAGCAGCAGCACCTGGTTTGTCCATGTTTGGAGATATGAGGTTTTCCTGCTGAGGAACTCGTTAGCGCTAGCACTGCTAGCATTGCTCACTGAAAAACAGTTAGCCTCAAGCTAACAGGTACGGTTAGATGGTGGGGGGGATGTAGTGTGTGGTCGTGTGGTGGGGGGGCGGGGCTGTGATGTAACTGACCACGTGGGTGGGATTGGAGGCGGGACAGTAAAGTCGTGGGATGTGGCCTCCGGTCTGTAGCGCCCCCCAGTGGGTAGAGGGGGGGAGGCAGGCATGGTAGGAGGAGTGATGGGGGAGGTGGGTGGGTTGAGGATGAGCAGGAAGAGGAGGGGTTGAGGGCAGATAGGCGGCTGGGGGCGGAGCTTCATATGGAAGGTGCAGCAGTGGGGGAGGGGCTGTCTGATCCGAGTACAGGATGGAGGGGGCGGGGCTTGGCTGGGCTGAGCTGATGGAGGAGGAGCCTTCCACTGAAGGGGCGGGGCCTGGTGATGAAGGAGACAAAACAAATTAGAGTTTGACAGGAGGTTTGTGGGTAATGTAGGCAGCATGTTAAATCAAAGAAGAACGTGGAGGACTGACTGCCGCTGTGCCCGTCCATCTGTCCATCTCCTGCCCTGGTGGATTCTGGGTAAGAGGAGGAGGAGGGGGGCTGATGGGGGCCTCGAGCGGTCTCAGGGTATGAAAGAGGGGCAGCTGAGGACACAAGACCAGGACCGGGTTAGACAGGCGGGGCAATAGTCAGTTTGTCTCATGATCATCATTAACAGCCTGCAGCAGAGAGCGTGTGAATATGAACATACGTGTTGACGTGATGTCACACTCTGATCATTGTGTGTGTTCTGTTGTTGACTGTGGAGCTGCGTTCACACACAGAGTCCAAACTGTTTGGAACTGTGCCATCCAGCGTCCTGCAGATCATCATGAAGTTCCCGTTGCTGATTCATCATATATCTTTGCCATAACTTGCTAATATGTTTCTCTATGAGTGGACAGGAGGGTGAGCGCCCATACCAGCTAACAAACACTTCATCTGCCTTCTGTGACAGGTGGACAATATTCATTATTATTTGAACTCTGACGTTGATGATGACGTCACATTTGTCACCGGGTTGTCCACGTTTATATTTCCTGCATGAAACAACACGGTCAGAGCGCGGGGAGTATCTAGGAAGGATCTCAGATGAGCGTTTTGTAGTCCATCTTCTGGACTTTGTAGTTTTACCACAGATCACGTCAATAACATTCACCGTCGCTTCATGACGTAGTCTAGTGTAAGAGCAGTTGTCTTCTCCTAACTTCTCATCACCTCTCCTTCATATCTTTCCTTATCACCTCTCCTTCACATGTTTCCTTATCACCTCTCCTTCACATCTTTCCTCATGACCTCTCCTTCACATCTTTCCTTTTGACCTCATGACGGTTAGGAGTGCATTTTTTGGACTATTCGACCGTACCCAGGGAACAGAAGCCGGTTCTGCCTCCTGTTCGGACCGTAGGTTGGTCCAAACACTCAGATCTGCTGTTTGTATGAGTCCTGCTCTGAGTGGTGCACACGTCAGACTGCTGCTTCACACATTATTGAAGGAACCAATCATCATCCACACAGATAATTTACTCACTTTAACCAGGAAACGTTCTGCCATTACAGGTTCTGTGTCAGCAGTCTTATTGCAGATACAGAACCACAGCATTCTGTTGTCAGGTCTGGTGTCAGGTTCATTTTCAGGTTATATGAATGCAGGTCTCACCGTGCAGGGGGGGCTCCTGGCTCAGGTACGGGCTGTAGTGCTGGTAGGTGTAGGGCTCTGCCGAGGTGGCAGGGTACACCTGCTGCTGCTGCCAACAGCTCTGATGGTACCACTGTAGGGGGGCGGGGTTAAGGACAGGTGAGCAAGTTTTAATACCTGAACAACTATTATCTGAACATGACAGACAGACAGGTGGAGGACAGTGAGGACTCTTACCTGGACTCCTAAGTTGAAGTAATACTGGAGGACTCTGTAGTCTGAGCACACGTGCGCAGACACACAGACACAAACGCACACAGACATATGCACAGGCACGCACAAACAGACACAAAGACACACACAAACAGACACACAGACAGACACACACACACACGCACACAGACACACACACACACACACACACACACACACACACAGGCAGACACACACATGCACAGACACACACACATGCACAGACACACACATGCATGCACATGCACACACAGATGCACACAGAGACACACAAGCACACACACACAAAGTGTTATGAATAAGTTGGACAGAAAGTGACACAGGAAATGACACAGCGTGTTGTGACCTCTGACCTCGGGGTAAGTCACTGCCATTGGGGTCATAGGAGTAAGGGGGTGGAGCTACCACGGTACACAGAGCCTCACCCAACTCATTAACCAACCAGGGAGAAGCAGCTGGGATTGCCATGGCAACTGAGAGCAGACAATATCAAATTAATATATGCATGTGTGTACCTGAGCGTGTGTGTACCTGAGCGTGTCTGTGTCTGTGTACCTGAGCGTGTCTGTGTGTGTGTGTGTGTAGCTGGCGTCAGGTGAGCAGCTGCAGGTACACGTGATGACGATGATGAGGGTGAGGATGATGAAGAGGAGCGTGGAGAGCAGATGACTGCTAACGGCTTCACTACCTGTGTTCAAATACAGACAACCAATCAACAGTGCCCTGCTCTAGCAGGAACCATTTACATTTAGTCATTTAGCAGACGCTTTTATCTAAAGCGACTTACAGAGAAGGGAACAATCAAGGTACAGTGTGATAAGAAGCGTCAGTGCAGCAATAAGTGCTAGTGACGATTCTTTGGTGTAGAATTGTCGTGTAGTGTTGGAGAGGAGGTCCTCTCTGAAGAGCTGGAGGTCTTCAGGAGGTTTTTAAAAGGTAGAGAGGGACGCCCCTGATCTGGTAGGAACTGGTAGTGCGTTCCACCAATGGGGAACAACAAACAAAGAGTTTGGATTGACTTGAGCGAACAGGTAGCAGAGCCAGGCATTGTTCACCGGAGGAGCGCATGGGTCGTGAGGTAACCAGGAACCAATCAGTGAACACACCTCATTAAGCCTCTACCTGCTGTGTGAAGCTGAAGTTCATCTCTGGTCTCGGAGGAGAATCAGCCGGACCTCCTTCCTGCTCGTCCTTTCAAAATAAGACAAAACATAGACATCTTTTTGTCTCCTCTGAAGCTCACAGATTCATGACATCACCAATCATGTGACCTGATCGTCACGTGACCTGATCGTCAGTTTGTTGTTTGTTTGTTGGGTATTTTGTACAGGTGTGTGTCTCAGAGAAGGGTTAGGAGAACTACAGATTCCTGGGTGTTCACCTAAACAACAAACTAGACTGGACTGATAACACACAGGCACTTTACAAGAAGGGCCAGAGTCACCTCCACCTGCTGAGCAGTCTGAGGTCCTTCAGAGTGTGCAGGGCTCTCCTCAGGACTTTCTCTGACTCTGTGGTGGCCTCAGCCATCCTTTATGCTGTGGTCTGCTGGAGAGGGGGCAGCACGGACAGGGACAGGGGCAGGGGCAGGCTCAACTTTAACCGCAATATTATTTATATCATGGTCACTTACTTTACAACATTTTTATATCATGGTCACTCATTTGTTGCATTATTAATTATATCATCATCACTTTACATTGTAATATTATTTATATCATGCCACTTTTACCTTCATTACTTTTTTTTTTCGCACATTGTTGTTTGCGGGTTGTTTGTTCTTTCTCTCTGTTTATTGTGTAGGTTATAAGATACTTCTGTCTGTTCGTTGTGTTTTTCCCTTTCAACTTTAATTCTATGGTGTGTATCACACTCTGCTGCTGTAATAAGTAAATTTCCCGTGTGGGATGAATAAAGTACAATCTAATCTAATCAGGTGGTTTTACCTGTCTGTGTGTGTGTCGCAGGTGATTTTACCTGTCCGTCTGTGTGTGTGTGTGTTTCACAGGTGGTTCTGTCTGTCCGTCTGTGTGTGTGTGTGTGTCACAGGTGGTTCTGTCTGTCCGTCTGTGTGTGTGTGTGTGTGTGTCTGTGTGTGTCACAGATGGTTCTCTCTGTCCGTCTGTGTGTGTGTGTGTGTGTGTGTGTGTGTGTGTGTGTGTGTGTGTGTGTCACAGGTGGTTCTGTCTGTCCGTCTGTGTGTGTGTGTGTCACAGGTGTTTCTGTCTGTCCGTCTGTCTGTCGTGGTTTTACCTGCCTTTCTGTGTGTGTGTGTCACAGGAAACCGCATGTCTCATACAGATAACTGTTTGTCTCGTGTAGTTAACTGTTTGTTAGTCTTGTACAGGTGCCTGTTTGTCTTGTACAGGTAACTGTGTCTCGTGACTCGTACAGGTAACTGTTTGTTAGTCTTGTACAGGTGCCCGTTTGTCTTGTACAGGAACCTTTTGTTTTGCTGCGTTTCATCAAAACAACATTACTGAATTTTCTTTCTCGTGTTACACACCTGGCAGGTCTGAGGTCAGGTGTATTACCTGGTTGGAGGCAGGCTCAGCAGCAGTGTAAACACCTGCGGTCTGGTAGCTCTGATCTGAAACAGGTGACACTTGGGTCACTTCCTGTGGTCAGGTGCTAGTCTCTTCGTACAGACGGTCAGATACTCACCTTGGGTGATGTAGATGTAGTCCTCTGTGTACTCAGCTGACAGAAATACACGAATCATGTCAGATATTTACCACTCAAACACTTCCTTCACAGTTTTCCAGAATAAAAGCCCACCAGAGTAAATTCTTTTAATGTGAAAGGTAAAGACCTCACCCTGGTCTTCTACAGTGCTCGTGTCCTCCTGGTCCTCCTCGGATGAACAGACCGGGGTGTTTCCAGGTGGAGGTGCTGGGGGGAGTGACCCTGAGCCTCGCTGAACCCTGTAGGAGGAGCCTGGAGGAGGGGGCGGTGCTCCCACTGTTTGGGGAGGGGCCATTGCCTGACCCTAAGGGAGGAGTCACATCATGTTAGGTGTCTCATGACATCAGGTCACGTGACGTATTTAATGGCATCGTGTGCTTCTTGTAGTTTTGGTTCTCTCACCGGCAGCGGAGGGAACACAGCGTCAGCGCCGTCGTCCAGCTGGTAGTAGGCGATGGTTGGATCCAGGTCTGCTGGCTCCTCCTCAGCCTCCGCAGAGAAACCAAACTGACAGTCCTTATTGAGAGCGGCGAGCTGACGGCGGCTACGTCTGAAAAAACCATCGTTACCATGCCAAGACACGATCATTAACACATAATGAGCACCACAATCAACCAATCAATGAGGAGAAGAGTCGTGTTACCGTGAGCGGAACGCGTAGTTCTCGTAGTCGTGGTAATACCGTCTGCCAGGGTGGTAATAGGTCAACTGTGGACCAATCAGGTGACGGTTCAGGAAACGGGTGGAGCTTCTGACCAGAATCCACAACACAGGTACACGCGTACGCGTACACACGCACGCACACACACACAAGCGTGTCAGTGTGTTTTTGAACAGTCATCGATCAAACTGAACTTTTGTCTCTAAAAAACAGTAAACAAGAAAAACACCTGAACAGGACTAAAAAAGTAAGCAGGTCACACACAGGCGTAAAAAGACCCACCTGGAGGCTCCATAACGAGGAGGTCTGGCTGTGGGGGGGTGGTGGTGGTGGTGTGGGGTGGTGTAGGGGTCGTAGGTCATGGCTCCTGGTACTGGGGGAGGAGGTGGGCGGGGTTGACCTGCCGGCTGGAACCGTGGCGGCAGGCCAGAGGGGCCAGGGCCTCCATAAGAAGGTGGCGGCGGCTGCATCATCAGCTCCGCCCCCTTTACACCACTGCTGCCTCGAGACTTCCTGAAGTACCGATGACGCTGGTGACGCTGACCACGAGAGTCCAAGTCTGACAAACAAGACCAGGACGTTCATGTTAGCAGCTCATTTAAGATCAGTGTAGATCAGTATAAATCAATATACACAGACATGCAAGAAGTAAATAGACACTTTCATTCAAATTCAAATTAAAAGGTGGATCAGTATAGATCAGTGTGGATCAGTGTGGATCAGTATAGATCAGTGTGGATCAGTGTGGATCAGTGTGGATCAGTGTGGATCAGTGTGGATCAGTATAGATCAGTGTGGATCAGTGTGGATCAGTGTGGATCAGTATAGATCAGTGTGGATCAGTATAGATCAGTGTGGATCAGTGTGGATCAGTATAGATCAGTATAGATCAGTATGATCAGTATGGATCAGTATAGATCAGTGTGGATCAGTATAGATCAGTATAGATCAGTGTTGATTAGTATAGATCAGTGTGGATCAGTGTGGATCAGTATAGATCAGTATGATCAGTGTGGATCAGTATAGATCAGTGTGGATCAGTGTGGATCAGTGTGGATCAGTATAGATCAGTATAGATCAGTATGATCAGTGTGGATCAGTATAGATCAGTGTGGATCAGTATAGATCAGTATAGATCAGTGTTGATTAGTATAGATCAGTGTGGATCAGTGTGGATCAGTATAGATCAGTGTGGATCAGTATAGATCAGTGTGGATCAGTGTGGATCAGTGTCAAACATGTTCAGAGCAAAATCGGATCAAACGTACCCATGTCTCCTTTTCTAGGAGGAGCAGCAACGTTCCACGCTGGAACCGGATTCACCGGTTTGAGATCAATCAGAGGAACCAGGTGTCTGCACACAGAGAGACATGAGGAAACATCAAGACCTGATCCAGATCAAAGACCTGATCAAGACCAAGACCTGATCCAGACCAAGACCTGATCCAGATCAAAGACCTGATCATGACCAAGATCTGATCCAGATCAAAGACCTGATCCATGTTTAAATCAGATGACTTCACAGTTTAACAAAGAACTGAGAACTTGTTGCTGAATCCGGTTCTGGACTCGTTTGCTGGATCAGGCTGTTCAGCTCGGTCCTTGTTTGGGCTGCTTGAGGGTTCAGACTTCCACCTTAAGGTGAAGTTTGGACCAGGTTCAGGTCTTACTTCTCTCCCAGCTCCTCGATAAAGACAGTGACGGCTGATGAGTGTGTTCCTACTTCCTGGATGAAAGCATTGTAGTACTTCCCCTTCGGCTCCAGACGCACCTGAGACACACAGACAGACAGACAGGTAAAAGCACCTGAGACAAGCAGACAGGTAAAAGCACCTGAGACACACAAACAGACAGACAGGTAAAAGTACCTGAGACACACAAACAGACAGACAGGTAAAAGTACCTGGGACACACAAACAGACAGACAGGTAAAAGCACCTGAGAGACACACACACACAGACAGACAGACAGGTAAAAGCACCTGAGACAAGCAGACAGGTAAAAGAACCTGAGACACACAAACAGACAGACAGACAAGTAAAAGTACCTGAGAGACACACAAACAGACAGACAGACAGACAGACAGACAGACAGACAGACAGGTAAAAGCACCTGAGAGACACACACATACAGACAGACAGGTAAAAGCACCTGAGACACACACACAGACAGACAGGTAAAAGCACCTGAGACACACAGACAGACAGACAGACAGACAGACAGACAGACAGACAGACAGACAGGTAAAAGCACCTGAGAGGCACACACAGACAGACAGGTAAAAGCACCTGAGACACACACACAGACAGGTAAAACCACCTGTGTTTATTACCTGACATTTGTCTCCCAGGAAGTACTGCCTCCCTGCAAACACCATGTAGTCTGTCTTCTGCATCTCTGTCAGTCATACAAACACGTCCATGAGATCACATAACCAGAACCATCAACAGGTGTGTGTGTGTTCACTCAGGTGTGTTACCTTTACAGGTGTCCTGCCAAACGTCAAACTCCAGGTTTCTGTAAACTTCTCCATCCAGAGACTTCATTACCTTATAAGGTAGAGACAGTCTGGAAGGGGGTGGGGCTTCTGCAGGAGGCTGACCAATAAAATTAAAGAAAAAAGTAAGTCTGGACCTCAGTCTGCTGCATCACTGATTGGTTGATCGACTGACCTTTGATTCCTCCGTCACAGTCCTGAATTTTTCCTCAGAAGCTCCACCCGCCTCCACCTCGTCCCTGCAGGTAAAACAAACACCTGTAAGTACGAGGGTGATGTCATTGTACAGGTAAGGGTAGAACAGCTGATTGATGAGGTCATTGTTATTGTGAATGTTCATCATGACATCAGTGTTTAAACAATGTGTGTGTGTGTGTGTGTGTGTGTGTGTGTGTGTGTGTATGTGTGTACACACACCTGTGACTGCGGTCCTCAGGTGTGTCATAGCCAACATCGATGTCACTACACACTGACGGGCTGTTTCTATAGCGACGACCTCCGACCCTGAAGGCCTCCATGGCATGACAGAGCTCCGCTTCCTCCAAGCCGAACACCTGAGTGTAGAGCAGCTCATACAGGAGAGCTGAACGGACAAACACACACACACACACACGTGAGGACCCGCACACACATTCAAACTATCCTGTGAGGACCGACCAATCAGAGAGCAATACTCACACTGACAGAGGGCGGCGGAGGCGGGGTAACTCCTTGGGTAAACAATGTCGTAGTGACCGTTGATGGAGCAACACAGTGTCACCTAGGCAACACAGACTGTCAGCACTAACCAATCACATCAGTTTCATGTCATGTGACCAGGGGCCTGATGATGTCATCAGCTGATGAATTCATTAAAGTTTTGATGATGTCATCATACGAGGCTTTAGTCTTTGTTTGATTCTTCGAATTTATTTAGAAATTATAAAAATATTTAAAACAACATTTTTTAAAATAATTTCATTAAGACGACATAAAATTCATTTAGTCAGTCTTTAGTTTCTTAGTTCACCTGTACGTCACCTGTACATCACCTGTATGTCTCTACGTCACCTGTATGTCACCTGTACATCTCTACATCACCTGTGTCACCTGTACATCTCTACGTCACCTGTACATTTCTACGTCACCTGTACATCTCTACGTCACCTGTGTGTCACCTGTACATCTCTACGTCACCTGTACATCTCTACGTCACCTGTAAGTCTCTACGTCAACACACTGTGTTCACATGTTGAGTCTGAAGTGTCATCAGGTGTTTCTGGAGGTGCAGTCGCAGCCAGCTCATCAGCCAATCACAGTACAGTGTGCTGACAGGAAACAAACTACAAACGTTATCACCTTGTCGACAAAGTCGTCCTCTGAGATCACGGTGGCTGGTTTACCCGGATAACGATAGATCAGGAAACAACGCCTACACACACACAATTAGCAATTAGCTTAGCATAAAGATAGGAAGCAGCAGCCTGGCTCCGCCCACAGGTGAAACCACTCTGGACCAGGACTCACCTATATAGCTGAGACAGAGCTTTGATCTCCACCTGACCCACCGTCTCCTGCAAACACACACTCACTGTTACACCTGTTCACAGGTAAACTGTGTTTAGTGGGGTCAAAGGTCACAGCGGCTCACCTTTGGGTCCTCCAGACGCTCCAGGTACTTCTCAAACGAACCCTCGACGAACTGAAAGAGATGACACGCGTTCATCAGCTCACTGCGTGGGGGTTCAAGGTCACACCTGGTCTGTCAGGACACCAGGTGGTCTCACATGTGACAAAAAATCTGCCTGCTCATTGGTCGCACCACTGCAGTGAGCAGGAAGTGAGGTCAGAACCAAATTACATCACTGTCTGCCGTCATGTGCTAAGCAATGTTTCTGTTGAACTGAGCCAGCAACTGTCAGCATCGTTAACAAACGTCAGCATTGTTAATGAATGTTAGCGCCCTAACGAACGTCAGTTCCGCTAACGACTAACGGAGAGCATCAAATATGTGGAGCTCATTCAGTAAACAAAGATCACCCTTCAACAAAGTTCACGACTTAAAGTACAACTGTTACTTAATACTGCGTTAGTACTCAGTCCTGACAGTCCAATGATGATCAGAATATCCTGCTCTCTGATTGGCTCTCAGGTGTAAGTGGCAGCTCCAGGTGTGTTAACCTACAGGTAACACACAGTGAAACCTACAGTGAAACCTCTTCAGATGATCCAGAATGCGGCAGCGCGCCTGGTCTACAACCAACCCAAAGGTCACATGTCACCCTGCTGCTCAGCGAGCTCCACTAGCTACCTGTAGCAGCCCGCATTAAATTCAAAGCGCTAATGCTGACTACAAAGTTGTCTCCGGTACTGCACCTACCTACCTGAACGGCTTGTACAGGCATATGTTACCTCACAACCGCTGCGCTCCTCCAATGAGCGATGCCTGGCTCTGCCACCTGTTTGCTCAAGGTAATCCAAACTTTTCTTGTTTGTTGTTCCCTGTTGGTGCACTACCAGTTCCTACCAGATCAGGGGTGTCCCTCTCTACCTTTAAAAAACTTCTGAAGACCTCCAGCTCTTCAGAGAGGACCTCCTCTCCAAAACTACCAACAACTGGACATGGGAAAGCTACCCCTTTAAGAATTGTCATAGCACTTATTGTTGCACTAATGCTTTCTTATCGCACTGTACCTTGATTGTTCCCTTCTCTGTAAGTTTCTTTGGATAAAAGCGTGTGCTAAATGACTAAATGTAAATGTAGGTAACCATAGCAAGAGAACTGACACTCAGGACTCACCGGCTCAAAGTTGCTCCTGCTGGATCTCATGAAGTCTGCGCAGTCCTGACGGATCCTCTGATGGTAATTCTGAGAGTAGTACAACTACAAGACACATCACCAACAACCGACCAATCAGATCACACTCAAATATGATGTCACATAAACACACACACCATAACCTCTGTCCCCTGACCTCCCACCTCGCGTCCTTTCCCGGGCCCTGTCCTGTCTTGACCCCGGTCAGAGGTGGCCTCACTCTCCCTTACTAACCCGGCTCTCCCCCGCTGTTAGCTAGCTGTGTCCCGGCTCACCTGTTCGGACACGGCTCGGAACAGACTGGACGCGTCCCGGGCCACCATCTTCCGGTACAGACCCAGACTGCACAGGTACTCGTCCATGTTGACGAAGTACTTCTTCAGGCCTTTCTGCATCCCGCCGCCGGCAAACTCAAGGAAACGTTCACGGTAAACTCGGTTCAGACGCAGCACGAGCCGCCGCCGTGACACCGACAGGTGAGTTTAATCAGGTCTGATCAGCGCGCGACTTCTGAGGCGTTCACGGACCACCGAGGGTCAGGACATTTCAAACAAAGTTTGATGAACTATATGAAAGAAATACTCACATTCTGACTATAATCACAAACACGTTAAGTATCAAAAGTACAAGTACACATCAGGAAGTAAAATGTTTTATTTTAATTTTAATTTATTTTAAGTATTTGAAAGTTTTTTTTCAAAGTGAAAAATACTTTGAAAATATACTTAATGTGTTCATGTTGTGTTCATGTGTTCACATGTTTATGTTGTGTTTATATGTTCATGTGTTTGTGTTGTGTTCATGTTGTGTTTATATGTTCATGTGTTCATGTTGTGTTCATGTGTTGATCTTGTGTTCATGAAGTGTATTCTGTCACTTCTGGTTATCGGTGTTGCTGCCACAGTGCTCTCTGCTCACTGAAACAGATTTTTGGTATATTTCTCACATCAGCAATTATCTACATATCTCTACACTATCCTTAGACTTGTTCTGCTTGTGCACAAACAGGTCTCTGAACTTTAGTGACCACAATCTGATAGTTTACCAGTTTCTGTTAGTCACACTAACTAGCCTAGCTATAGCAGTAGCTTCTGTCTCGTCTCCTCCTCTCTCCTCCTCGGTGTGCCACATGTTTAGCTACTCCTCGTCCTCCTTTAGCAATAACGGTACTTGTAATAAATGTAGTTTATTTGTAGCTTTGGAGGCGAGGCTCAGTGATTTAGAGGCACGGTACCGCACCACCGAACAGTCAGTAGCTGCAATAGTTAGCAAGTCCCCTGTAGCCGGTGCTACCACCGAAGGTAGCTTCAGCTAGCCGTCCCCCGGCAGTTCCCGAGGCTGGGTGACTGTCCAAAGGAGGCATAGCCCACGGTACACCACCAACCGCTCTCCACATTTCAAACAGATATTCCCCACTCAGCGACACACCCGCTGAGAGGCCAACTCTGGTCATTGGCAGCTCCATTTTATGAAACGTTAAGTTAGCAACACCAGGGGCCATAGTTAAATGCATCCCGGGGGCCAGAGCGGGCGACATCGAGTCTAATTTAAAACTGCTGGCTAAAGATAAACGTAGATACAGTAAGATTGTTATTCATGTCGGTGGTAATGACACCCGGTTACGCCAATCGGAGGTCACTAAAATTAATGTCTCATCGGTGTGTGAATACGCCAAAACGATGTCGGACTCCGTAGTTTTCTCTGGACCCCTCCCCAATGTGACCAGTGATGACATGTATAGCTGCATGTCGTCATTCCACCGCTGGCTGTCAAGGTGGTGTCCAGCAAATGACGTGGGCTTCATAGATAATTGGACACCTTTCTGGGGAAAACCTGGTCTGATTAGGAGAGACGGCATCCATCCCACTTTGGATGGAGCAGCTCTCATATCTAGAAACATGGCCAAGTTTATTAGTCGACCAAAACCGTGACAGCCCAGAGTTGAGACCAGGAAGCAGAGCTGCAGTTTTACACGCTTCTCTGCGCCTCCATTAGAGCAGCTGCCCACCCAGTCCTTTAGTATAGAGACTGTGTCTGTCCCCCGTCCACCTACATTATTTAAAGATAAAACAAACAGAAGAGGAGTTCATCATACAAACTTAATAAAAATTAAATCAACATCTCCAACAGTCCAAAATAAGAGAATTAAATGTGGACTCTTGAATATCAGGTCCTTGTCCTCTAAAGCTGTTTTAGTCAATGAATTAATATCCGATTATGATATTGATTTGTTTTGTCTCACTGAAACCTGGCTGCAGGAGGATGAATATGTTAGCTTAAATGAATCCACTCCTCCCAGTCATTGTAATACTCATATTCCTCGAAGTACCGGTCGAGGTGGTGGAGTTGGAGCCATATTTGACTCAAGTCTATTAATAAATTCTAAACCTAAACTAAATTAGAATTCATTTGAAAGTCTTGTTCTTAGCCTCAATCACCCAACCTGGAAAACATTACAGCCAATTTTATTAGTTACAGTATATCGAGCTCCAGGTCCTTACTCTGAATTTTTATCTGAATTTGCATGAGGCTTGATCCTTAAAACAAATAAAGTAATTATTGTAGGTGATTTTAATATTCATGTGGACAACCACAATGATAGTCTTAGTACTGCGTTTATCTCTTTATTAGATTCAATCGGCTTCTGTCAGAGTGTAAATAAACCGACTCATTGTCTGAACCACACTCTTGATCTTGTTCTCTCATATGGCATTGAAATTTATCATCTAATAGTCTTTCCACAGAATCCTCTTCTGTCTGACCATTTTTAAATAACCTTTGTGTTCATACTACTGGACTATAAGCCTTTTTGCAGAAACTCTTACAGCAGATGTTTATCTGATAGTGCTGTAGCCAAATTTAAGGAAGTGATTCCTTCAGTATTGAATTCAGTGCCATGTCTCAATGTAGCAGAGGACTTGTCTGCTTCCTTTAGCCCCTCACAAATAGATCATCTTGTTGATAGTACTACAGGCTCATTACGAACAACTCTAGACTCTATTGCACCACTAAACTGGAAGAATCTCGTTTAGTCTGGCAAGATAATCTTAAAACATACAGGAAGGCTCACCGTAATGCCAGAGCAGCCTATTACTCTTCATTAATAGAGGAGAATAAGAACAACCCCAGGTTTCTCTTCAGCACTGTAGCCAGGCTAACAGAGAGCCACAGCTCTATTGAGCCATCTATTCCTTTAGGTCTAAGTAGTAATGACTTCATGAGCTTCTTTAATGATAAAATTATAACTATTAGAAACAAAATCCATCACCTCTTGCCCTCAACAGACACTAATCTGCATTTTGATACAGCAAGTTTGGAAACAGCTGTAAAACCTGATATATATTTAGACTGTTTTTCTCCCATCGACCTTCATAAAATAACTTAATAGCTAATAACTAATAATTTTTTCATCCAAGCCGCCAACCTGTCTCTTAGACCCCATCCCAACCAGGCTACTCAAGGATGTTTTACCTCTAGTTAGCCCTTCTTTATTGGATATGATTAATTAGTGTCGAGTGCCTACAACACGAGGCAACTATTGTTCTTCTGCGTGTTTCTTGGCAGTTTTCTTATTATTATTATTCATCTTCTGCCCTTTTTCGCCGATTAATGCGGCCCACAGCGGTGAGAGGACCCCAACAAATTATATATCAAAACGTGTTTTTTTTTGTTTGTTTTTCGCGAATTTATTCGTGAAAAACTGCAAAAAATTTCGCATAGGAATGAATGGGAAACCCAGAAGAAAACGTCATTTCAACAGACATTTTCAACAATGAACTGCTCTGGCATACTTTCACCGAGAGACTTCATTTAAACTTTAAAATGTAGGTACTCTTGCCTTCTCTTCAGTGATTTACTTTACTTATCGACACCTTTTACCATTTTTAAACTATCAAGGCTTAAAGTTGAGCAGGTTTTTACTCAAATTCTGCATTTATAATGGGTGTGTATTGTGTCTGCTAGAGTGAATGATGTCATAGCTAGAGTGAGGAGCAGAGAAAAAAATCTGTGAAAAAATAAAACGTATTTGACTACCGTGGCCTCAAATGCCACACTACAGACGTGATTTATACATAAAAACGTAGGAAAATTCGAGGCGGTCGCAGTGATAACACTGCTGAAGCTCTCAGCCTCATAGTTTTGGGGTCAGACACAAAGATGCGCCAGCAACACCCATCCACAGCCCCATAGACTGCCATGTTAATTTGAGAAGAGAAATTTCCAAAAGGAGCAGGGAGCACCTGTGCTTTCTCTAACTCCCGAGGTCAAACTTTATACAATTTTCGCCTGAAAAAAGGCAAGGAAATGGTCCACGAGATGAGGATTCTGATGGTCATTTCGGATTTTGAATACGCCACACCGTTTGGCATTTTTGGCCACCTGTTCGAGGGATACTTTCAGCGGTTTTTCTCTCTCTCAGCGGTGTC
The DNA here is from genome assembly GCA_036365135.1 of Miichthys miiuy. NCBI lineage: Eukaryota > Metazoa > Chordata > Actinopteri > Sciaenidae > Miichthys > Miichthys miiuy. The sequence goes on along the minus strand of CM071602.1, from coordinate 2,979,908 downwards.
AAATGTCACAGGAGCAGCTGCGGTTGATTGCTCTGCTCTGATTGGTAGCCTCCACCTGGCTCCTCTCACAGACACACACACACACACACACACACACACACACACACACACACACACACACACACACACACACACACACACAGACAAGCTGCGGCCATTTTAGTCTGTCTAAATGACAGACAGAGACACAGAGAGAGGGTAAAAGACAGGCTAATGCTAAAATTAGTGGCTAGCGCTAACACGTTAGCTGCTCATGGTAGTAAAGACATGCTAATTGCTAACATTAGCGGCTACTGCTTTACTACCATGATCTACCATATCTTATTACTACCATATCTACTACCAAAGACATGCTAATTGCTAACATTAGCGGCTAATGCTTTACTACCATGATCTACCATATCTTATTACTACCATATCTTTACTACAATGGTAGTATTGCTAACATTTGCGGCTAGCGTGTTAGGTCTAGCTGCTCATTGTAGTAAAGACATCCTAATTGCTTACATTAGCGGGTAATGCTAGAATTAGTGGCTAGCGTGTTAGCACGTTAGCTCATGTGTGTAAATAAACATGTTAAAAATTACTATTTGAGGTGTGCTTTTTGAATACAGACCCCCGGCAACAGCCCACTCGGCACTCTCAAAATTTCTGCGGGAATTTTCTAGTCTGTCTTTATTATCAGGTTATGTACCACAGTCCTTTTAAAGTAGCTGTAATTAAACCTCTTCTTAAAAAGCCCACTCTAGATCCAGAGGTTTTAGCCAATAACAGACCGATATCAAACCTTCCCTTTCTCTCTAGGATACTTGAGAAAGCTGTAGCTAATCAGCTGTGTGACTTTCTCCATAAGAACAGTTTATTTGAGGATTTTCAGTCAGGATTTAGAGTGCATCATAGCACAGAGACCGCATTAGTCAAAGTTACAAACGACCTCCTAATGGCATCAGACAAAGACTCTGTACTTGTCCTGTTAGATCTTAGTGCCGCATTTGACACAATTAACCATCAAATTCTCTTACAGAGACTGGAACATCAAATTGATGTAACATCACCAAAATCAGACGCATCGTGTCTCAAGCAGATGCAGAAAAACTAGTCCACACATTTGTTACTTCTAGGCTGGACTATTGTAACTCTTTGTTATCAGGCTGCTCAATAAGTCTCTGAGGACTTTGCAGCTAATTCAGAATGCTGCTGCACGTGTTCTGACAGGAACCAAGATCAGAGATCACATCTCTCCCATTCTGGCTTCCTTGCACTGGCTACCTGTTAAATCTAGAATAGAATTTGAAATTCTTCTCCTTACTTACAAAGCTCTTCATGGTCAGGCACCATCATATCTAAAAGAGCTCATAGTACCTTACTACCCCTCTAGAACACTGCGCTCTCAGGATGCTGGGTTCCTTGTGGTTCCTATAGTTTCCAAAAGTAGATTGGGAGCCAGAGCTTTAAGCTATCAAGCTCCTCTTCTGTGGAACAAAAGACCATTCTGGGCTCTGGAGGCAGACACATTCATCACCTTTAAGAGTAGACTTAAGACTTTCTTTTTTGATAGAGCTTATAGTTAGGGCTGGCTCAGGTCATCCCTTAGTTATGCTGCCATAGGACTAGACTGCCTGGGGACTCCCCCTCAATGTATACAGTATACAGTTTACAGCCACATATGTTATACTCTACGGTCACATATGTCATCATAGTACATGGTCACATATAGTATACAGTCACATATGTTATAGTATACAGTCACATATGTTATTATAATTATCACAGAACCATAGACTCACCTTATAGAACCGACTCTTGAGATTAACTGCCCCTGCTGACAGCACTTTACTTTACTTTACGGCTGAGGAAGGTTCTAAGAGCCTTAAGAACCCGGTTCTACTTTTGGAACAAGGTTCTGCTTTTAGAAACCGGTTCTATCTTAGGACCACAATCTACCTTTAGAACCAGTTTCTGCCTTTAGAACCATGTTCTACCTTTAGAACCAGGTTCTACCTTTAGTGGTCTGAAGTGAATTGAGGTGGACTGACGTGGTCCGAAGTGAACTGAAGTGACTTGAAGTGAACTGAAGAGGTCTGGACTGCACTGAAGTGGTCTGAAATGAACTGAAGTGGACCTGAAGTGGACTGAAGTGTTCTGAAGTGGTCTGAAGTGGAACTGAAGTGGACCTGAATTGGTCTGAAGTGAAGTGAAGTGAAGTGGACCTGAATTGGTCTGAAGTGAAGTGAAGTGAAGTGGACCTGAATTGGTCTGAAGTGAAGTGAAGTGAAGTGGACCTGAATTGGTCTGAAGTGAAGTGAAGTGAAGTGAAGTGGACCTGAAGTGGTCTGAAGTGAAGTGGTCTGAAGTGGACCTGAATTGGTCTGAAGTAAACTGAAGTGAACTGAAGTGGACCTCATCAGTAAAGACAGACAGGTTCTGTTGTCCATCCAGCTCAGTGGTAGAAACACGTTTATTCCCTTGTTTGAAAGAAATCATCACGTTTGTTTACATTGTCATCCACATTCAGACAGAAACAACATCAGGTCCAACAGAACCAATACAGTACCTCTTTGGTTCTAGTCCGGTACCTGAAGGCTGCTGACACACCAACACCTCAGTCTGCTTCAGTCTGTGGGGCACTTTTTACCCACAATCCTCTTTGCATGAGTCTGTTTTCAACACAAGGAGGTCCAATCAGGTTCTCCAAAGTTCTGTGAGGTTCTACAGCCGGAGGCCGCAATCAGCCTGTTTATCAGAATAAGGGCACAAGATTTTATTTTATTTTATTTTATTTTATCAGAATATCCTGATTGGTTGACATTTGTCTTTACGCCCATTGGTTGTTTAGTTGGTTCTGATCCAATCAGCTGTAGTGTTAGCTTTCTAGGCCCACCTCCTTCACAAGCTGTCCAATCCAATGCCCCTCCCTTCAGGAAGTCCACTCTATCCAATCACAGTGCAGGGGGCGTGTCCAGCAGGGTGGCATGGCTCAGAGACTCCCTCTTGTAGGTCTTGGGGGGGAGTTTGGGGACACCATGTCGAGGAGGCACAGGGGCCATCCAGGGGAGGAGGGGCAGGGGCGGGAGGGAGGGGCAACTTCCTGGAGGTGGGGTTGGGCTGGGGTCACGGGTGTTGGGGAGGGAGGGGCGGCGAGGAGGCGGCCATGGGGCACAGCTGACGGAGGGGAGGAGGTGGTGGAGGGGAAGAAGGCCTGAGGCAGCAGGTCACAGCGGGGGCGGCCCTGAGGGGGAGGAAGGAGGTGAAGGGGGGAGCTGAGGGGCTCCCGAGGAGGCAGTGAGGGGGGACTGTCGGGGGGGGAGGACGATGACAGCGATGACGAATAACGAGGGGGGAGGAGTTTACAGGTGGGCTGACGAGGGGGGACGGCCGGGGGACTTTCCAACTTCGACATCATCTGAGGGGGGAGACAGAATGACCATCAGTACACAGAACATGTTCTCGTGTCAGTGGAGAACATGTTCTCGTGTCAGTGGAGAACATGTTCTCGTGTCAGTGGAGAACATGTTCGTGTCAGTGGAGAACATGTTCTCGTGTCAGAGGAGAACATGTTCTCGTGTCAGAGGAGAACATGTTGTCTTGTCGGTGAAGAACATGTTCTCCTGTCAGTGGAGAACATGTTCTCGTGTCAGTGGAGAACATGTTCTCGTGTCAGAGGAGAACATGTTCTCGTGTCAGAGGAGAACATGTTGTCTTGTCGGTGAAGAACATGTTCTCCTGTCGGTGAAGAACATGTTCTCCTGTCAGTGGAGAACATGTTCTCATGTTAGTTACCTTGGAGGGAGAGGACTCGGCAGGTGCTGATTCTGGACGTCTGCGAGGAGGAACTGGTGGAGGAATTGGAACGTCTTCAGAACCACGACTGAAGCTCACCATGGAGGAAACTGAGGACGATCCTAAGACCATAAAGAACCAGTTAGAACCACAACCACTGTCAGAACCACACACACAGGTGACATGAACACACTGTTTACATAAACATCGACTGTACAGGTGATCAGACTGTACAGGTGATCATATATGTTGAGCTGTCAGCCCATGGTTTCCATGACGTCAGACTGTTACTATGGAAACAACAGGTGATCAGGTGTCAGCCATGATGTCACAGCTACAGAAACCTGATCCTGGATCAGTTCCAGGTCAGAACCACGGACAGGTGAGTGTGATGTCAGTGATGACACAAACAGGTGAGTGTGATGTCAGTGATGACACAGACAGTTGAGTGTGATGTCAGCCATGATGTCTTTAATGATATCAGGTGTCATACTAACGTGGACCGTGAGGCAAAGAGACCACAGAGAAGATACTGTCGGAGTCTGAGGAGGAGAGGAGGAAAAAAACACTGTGAGGGGGAGGAGAGGAGGAGAAAACACAGAGAGGAGGAGGGGGAGGAGAGGAGGAGAAAACACAGAGAGGAGGAGGGGAGGAGAGGAGGAGAAAACACAGAGAGGAGGAGGGGAGGAGAGGAGGAGAAAACACAGAGAGGAGGAGGGGGAGGAGAGGAGGAGAAAACACAGAGAGGAGGAGGGGGAGGAGAGGAGGAGAAAACACAGAGAGGAGGAGGGGGAGGAGAGGAGGAGAAAACACAGAGAGGAGGAGGGGGAGGAGAGGAGGAGAAAACACAGAGAGGAGGAGGGGAGGAGAGGAGGAGAAAACACAGAGAGGAGGAGGGGAGGAGAGGAGGAGAAAACACAGAGAGGAGGAGGGGAGGAGAGGAGGAGAAAACACAGAGAGGAGGGGGAAGGAGAGGAGGAGAAAACACAGAGAGGAGGGGGGGAAGGAGAGGAGGAGAAAACACAGAGAGGAGGAGGAGGAGAGGAGGAGAAAACACAGAGAGGAGGAGGAGGAGGAGGAGAAAACACAGAGAGGAGGAGGAGGAGGAGGAGGAGGAGAAAACACAGAGAGGAGGAGGAGGAGGAGGAGGAGAAAACACAGAGGAGGAGGAGGAGGAGGAGAAAACACAGAGAGGAGGAGGAGGAGGAGGAGGAGGAGGAGAAAACACAGAGAGGAGGAGGAGGAGAAAACACAGAGAGGAGGAGGAGGAGGAGGAGGAGGAGAAAACACAGAGAGGAGGAGGAGGAGGAGAAAACACAGAGAGGAGGAGGAGGAGGAGAAAACACAGAGAGGAGGAGGAGGAGAAAACACAGAGAGGAGGAGGAGGAGGAGAAAACAGAGAGGAGGAGGAGGAGGAGAAAACAGAGAGGAGGAGGAGGAGGAGGAGAAAACACAGAGAGGAGGAGGAGGAGGAGAAAACACAGAGAGGAGGAGGAGAAAACACTGAGAGGAGGAGGAGAAAACACTGAGAGGAGGAGGAGAAAACACTGAGAGGAGGAGGAGGAGGAGAAAACACTGAGAGGAGGAGGAGGAGGAGAAAACACTGAGAGGAGGAGGAGGAGGAGAAAACACTGAGAGGAGGAGGAAGAGGAGAAAACACTGAGAGGAGGAGGAGGAGGAGGAGAAAACACGGAGAGGAGGAGGAGGAGAAAACACTGAGAGGAGGAGGAGGAGGAGGAGAAAACACTGAGAGGAGGAGGAGGAGAAAACACTGAGAGGAGGAGGAGGAGGAGGAGAAAACACTGAGAGGAGGAGGAGGAGGAGGAGGAGGTGAAAACACTGTGAAGAGGAGAGAAGAAAACACTGAGGAGGAGGAGAGGAGCAGAAAACACTGAGGATGTTGAGGAGAAAACACTGAAGAGGAGGAGGAGGAGAAACCACTGAGGACGAAGAGAGGAGAAAACAGTGAGGAGAAGAAGAAGGAGGAGAGGTTCATAAAAACAAAAACAAAAAAAAAACTGAGAATTAAACCTCCCTCCTCTTCTCCTCTCTCCTTACAGTTAACTCCCGTCACTCCTCCTCTCCTCACAGTTAACTCCCGTCCCTCCTCCTCCTCTCTCCTAATTGGTAACTCCCGTCCCTCCTCCTCTCCTCTCTCCTTACAGTTAACTCCCATCCCTCCTCCTCTCCTCACAGTTAACTCCCATCCCTCCTCTTCTCCTTGTTAACTCCTGTCCCTCCTCCTCTCTCCTTACAGTTAACTCCCATTCCTCCTCCTTTCCTCTCTCCTTACAGTTAACTCCTGTCCCTCCTCCTTTCCTCTCTACTTATTGTTAACGCCCATCCCTCCTCCTCTCCTTTCTCCTTACAGTTAACTCCTGTGCCTCCCCCCCATCCCTCCCCCCGTGCTACCTCCCGTGCCTCCTCCCGTGCTGTCAGGACACTGAATAAATAAATGTCCCATGCTCTCCTCCCTCACCTGAGGATCCAGGTGTGTGTGCTCTGTGTGTGTTTGTGTGCATAGCGGCCACAGAATGATGTTGTCATGGCGACAGACTTATTTTTTATCATCCTCACTAATGAACTGATCTGCATGTGACGGTCACAACAGTGACTCAGTTTGACGGGTTGTTTTATCCTTTGTAGGCAAATTTCGGGTGTACTTTGTGAACATTGGGAGTCTCTCCATTACACCCCTGAGTTCCTCCTGCTGTTGGAGCAGCTGTTGGAGCTCTTCCACCTGAGATCGTCCAGTTGGCAGGCCCCCCTGCAGTGACCTAGAGGTGGGTATCCAGGACAGGAGTGAGGAAAAGGGATAGACGTGTACGCCAAAGACTGAAGCAACAAGGCCATCGTCAGATACGTCTTCCTACAATTGTCCTTCCAGCGTCCGGTCCCTTCGTAACAAAGTGGACGAGCTTCAGGCAAAAGTGGCTCAAAGAAGTTAGACGGCTTTGGTGAACCAGTCCTTCCTGACAGACTCCACAGTCAATCACTCGGTGGAGGCTTGTGTCTTTATGTAAACAAGAAAAGGTGATGGTCAGAGAAACACTGTGTACCTCTGACATCGAACTATTGTCTGTATCCTTATGACCTTTTTATCTGCCCAGAGAATTCCACTAGAAATTTAATTTAATTTAAATTTGAAGGATAGTCCCTTAAGATGAATCATCTTGTTTTCCAGTGAGTCCTTACCATGAACAGACAAAACAAGACAAAACATTACAACATTACATTACGTTACAGGATATACAGGAGTAAGACAAGACATTACAACAGGACATTACAAGACAATAACATCCACTCAATGCACTCTAGGCGTTCCCTGTCCCCCCACTCCATTTAGATTCATATCTAGGATCACAGTTATACATTGCACCCGTCATCATATATAATACATACATTCGTCAGTAAAAAATAAATTGTCAGAAACAAGAACAGGATTTTTGTAAATGAATAAAAAGGGATTTCTTGAAGAGATGAAAAGAAGCGATGGATTTTAGAAAATTAGGCAGGGTATTCCAATCTGAAGGAACTTTAAATTTAAAGGAAAAACGACCAATTTCCTTCTGGATTCTCGGAACAAAGAAAAAACAACTGTCAGTATGGCATATGTAATGTTGTGAACTATATGGAATCAGATACTGTTTTAAATATGGGGGGTGTCTTCTGGACTCAGATGTTAGCCAATTTAAAGAATGGTACATAGTGCAGTGATGAGTTCTGTATGGGCATCTTAATATAAATCTGCAAAGGTTGTTGTAGGTGACTTTAATAGAGGACAAGTTTGTTTCTGAAGTGTTCTGATATACGTCTGCATAGTCGAGTATGGGAAGAATAAGCTGTGTGACGATCTTTTTCCTAATGTGTAGAGTGAAGCAGTTTATTGAGCGATACAGAATACCCAGGCTGCAGTTTATTTTCTTGATTAGTGAGTCAATATGTGTTTTAAAGGTAAGTTGAGAATCAAGCCAGGCACCGAGATATTTGACATGATCTATTCCCTCGAGAGGACTACCATCAAGGTAATTAATTTACCAGAATGTAAAAGTTTCTGTCTTGTACCAAATAATATATTGTTTGACTTCTTATTAAGTAGAAGTTTGTTAGATAAAAACCATTTTTCTATGTAATCAAAATCTGACTGTAATATTGGATTTGATAAATATTGGATGCAGAGGTGTAAATGACAGTATAATCTGCATAAAGATGAATTTGACACTCCTGGCCAGCTTGTGGTAGGTCATTAATAAAGATGCTGAATAATAGTGGACCTAATGAGGAACCTTGAGGGATACCCTTTTCCATTAACATGAAGTCTGACTGTGTGCCATAAAGAGAAACACATTGGTATCTGTGGTGGAAGTGGGAGTTGAACCAAAGCAGTGAGCTTTCAGCGAGTCCTATGGCATGGAGCTTATTGAGGAGATAGTGGTCGACAATGTTGAAAGCCTTGGTAAGATCTATAAAAATTGCACCTGTGAGCATATTGTTGTCTGAAGAGGATAATATGTCATTAGTAACCTTAAGGAGAGCCGTTGTAGGAAATTTTGATCTGAAACCAGATTGATATGGGGATAAGATGTCAAACTCAGTGATATAATGAGAAAGTTGATTAAAGACTAATTTTTCAAATAATTTGACTACACAGTTTATTATGGAAATAGGTCTATAATTAATATCGTGAGAGTCTCCACCTTTATGCAAAGGTGTAATTCTGGAGCATTTCCAACTTAAGGGAACATCACAGGTATCAATTGACATGTTAAATAAATCAGATAAGGGGTGCGACAGAATGTGGGAGGCAATTTTTAAAAACTTGATTTCAAGGCCATTTGGACCGGCTCCACTGCTAGAGTTAAATCCATCTATCACATGTTGTACATCGAGTGGACTTATTTTCCTAAAGGAGAAGGAGTGACTATGATTAACACTAGTCGGTGCAACATTATTGTAAGAGGGGCAAAAGGAATGAGAGCTACAGATCTTGGAGAAATATTGAATAAAATGCATTAGCAATTGTTGAAGGATCGTTTACGATTCAGATGATAAATTAATCTTTATAATAGCTGGATTTTGCATTTCTAGTATTATGTGCAAATGTTTCTCAGTTTTTTATATGCATTCAAGTACCTTTTATCTTTTGTGGAACGATATTTCTGCCATGCCTTGTCCCTTAGCTTAAATAAACCTAATAAGTCAGCATTTATCCATGGTAAGTGTCTAACTTTAACTTTCCTTGTTATCCAGGGGGCGTGTTTGTTAATAACATTAGTAAATTCTGTATAAAAATAATCCCAAGCATCATTAACAAAGGGTATTAGTTGAAGTCTATCCCTAATTTATAGCAATTACATCTTCAATAAATTGTTCAACATTGATTTTTTTTATTTTTCTTACTTTTATACACTTTGGTGGAAGACGAGGAACTTTCCAAACACAGAAAATAATTAAGTGGTAACTTAAGCTGTCAGGTAATACCCCTGATTTAATAATTCGATCAGGACAAGTATCCAGTTTAAGAGAGTTGAGGATGTTCTGTCCACTCTTGTTGGTTCGGTGATAATTTCAGTAAGGTTTATGCTGCTAAATGCATTTTTATCTTTAGGGGATGCACATTCCAACCAATTTTTATTAAAATCACCAAGTACAATCATTTCTCCTGGACGATCAAAGGAGGTAATGGTAGAGAGTATACAATTAGTAGATTCTGACGGAGCATTTGGTGGTCTGTAGATATTACCTATGGTTAGATGTTTTTTATGAAAAATTAATTTGACAAAAAGGCATTCAAAATGCAGGGGTGTAACTGTTGGTAAAGCAAGTTCTGAGCATAAATGAGATGAAACATATGTAGCCACTCCTCCTCCTCTAGATCCTCTATCCGCTCTATACAAAACAATTATCAAGTTTCATTTCATCATCTGAAATATTACTGTGCAGCCAAGTTTCATACAATGTGAGCACACTGGGTTTATTGTAAGCGATCCATGCTTTTGGGAGGTCACTTTCAGATGGTAGGCTCCTAATATTGAGTTGAATTATGTGTAAACCTTTTTCTGTATTCATAAAATAAGATTATTTATATACACCTATATATACACATACACATATGTGTATACAGGTACCAAGCGATTCATTTATATACAGTATAGATACTGATAGAGTGTGTAGTAAGGGGGTGGTGGTGAGGGGAGAGCCATGATCACACTAACAAACACATTTACACATATATAACACAAACAACACAGACTAACGAGTCTACTAGACAGAGACAAAGTGAGCTTTACCTAGTCTGCCAATTAACAGAAACTGTGAGAATAGTTTAGAAAATTTCAATAATCATAAGGAGAGCAAAAGTTTCTCACTTCACGTACTTCTATTATTATTATTATTATTATTATTATTATTATTATTATTATTATTATTATTATTTATTTTTTTTAACAAAATTTCTTTTCATGGACTTATTTCCTGAAACTAATCAAACCAAAATTAATACCAGCATTTTAGACAGAACCTTCTTCCGCCGGTGAATATTAACAACGGAATTATACAACGTCTAATTCTAGAACGCACGGCAGAGAACAACAAAAACAAAATCAGCTGCCTAGCGCCCGGCACTGGCACCAAAACAAAAATCACTATGGTAACAGGCACCCGGCAGCAAGACGACTGTCTTGATAATGAATAAGATGCTTTATCAGTTACCCAACAAAAAGACATCATTATGATGTGAAGAGGAAGAAGAGACATCAGAAGAAGACCTAACCCAGGGAGTTATGGCGATGACATGCCATCTCTGAGAAATATCTCAACTTCGTCAGGGCAATGAAACAATCTGGATTTACCATCGATTGTAGTTTTCAGTGTGGCAGGGTACAGGAGGGAGTATTTAATGTTCAGATCATGGAGTTTCTTCTTTATGTTATTGAACTCACACCATTGCTGGAGGACCCCAGCGCTGTAGTCGGGGTAGATGTGAATATGCACCTCAAAAGTTCCTTTTTCGCCTGGGCAAGTCAAAGGAGCTTCATTTTATCCTGGAATAGAAGGAATTTGACCAAAATTGGCCTCGGACCAGCTTTGATATCTTGTCTACGTGTAGTAGGAGAGCGGTGGGCCTGCTCGATGACTGGCAGTGCTGTGAAGTTTTCTTCGCCAAAGAGCAGTGGGATGAGTTTATTCATAAACTTAACCAAGTTCCTACCCTTGGCTTGCTGTGGAACATACAGAAAACGCAGGTTATGGGATCGACTTCTATTTTCCAGGTCCTCGATCTTCTTCATAAGATAGAAGTTATCCTTCTCAAGCGTTGAAGCGAGCTTTCTTAGGTCAGACAAAGTATCCTCATTTGCACTGACACGCTGCTCTAAATCTGTGACATGATCTGCAATCGTTGACATGCGATTTTGTATGGTGTTAAGACCTGTTTGCAGTATATCCATTTTAGAGTCAAAATGAGAAAGCATGTCCTTTTTCCAATTCTTGAATGGCCTCCCAAATTGTTTGGTTGGTTGGTCCATTGTTCAGAAAGAGTATGTCTTTTCAAATTAAAGCAATAGATGATGCTGCTGCTGGATTAACTTTGATTATTTAAATATAAGTAGTTATAGTGTCCAAATGATAGGCTTCGAGATAAGGCCTTAATAATTTAATAATGAGGCTGACTTAGGCTACAGCTCTCACTCACAGCAGCTCCGCCGCGGCCATGGTGCTTCCCACAGATATTTGTCATGCTTGTTTTTATTCACCTGAAGGTTAACGCTAATTTAGTGATTCAGGCTATTGTGAAGAGCATGCAGCAAACTAAACTTCACCATGGGCGATGTTAATAAGGGTAAACCAGGGAAGTCCCTGTGTAACTTTAATCAGTACATTACCTGTCTAACACGACGGACCAAAAGTCTGGATTTTTGTTATGGATCCATTACAGGAGCTTACAATTCCTACAGCAGAGCTCCACTCGGCATGTCACATCACAACACTGTTTATTTGGTTCCGTCATACAAACCGGCACTGAAGAGATACAAACTGAACGAAGGTCAGTTCTGGTTTGGTCAGAGGACTCGATCCAGTGTCTACAGGACTGCTGCAGCTGCACTGACTGGGATTTATTAAAAAATGAATGTAAGGACATTGACAAGCTAAACTGCATTTCGTTGTCTAATCTATTCTAATCTAATCTAATGAGTACAGATCTGGATTCTTCAAAGACATTTCACCAACAGATAAGTGTTAGACTCTGAGTCATACTCCATGCCTTCACCTAACAGCACACCGTCATCACTGAACACAGTGTGATCTTTCCCTGCAGCACTGCTGGCAGCTTCATCATTTACTGCATCTACTCACTTTGCAGGTATACAAGTCTGATGTGTCTCAACCTGTTTTAATTCATGATTTAATTCATTGTTCTCAAGATGTAGATCAGTGGTATTAGCTGCAGCACCCGCAGCACTGTGATCTGAAGCAGCGCCATCACACGTGATCACGTGCTGCTCCACCGACACAAGTTGTCCTGAGCTGGCATACACCATGTAAGAGCCATCACTGTGCATCACTCTCAAAGAGTCCAGAAACATGAACACCTGCCGCCTCAGACACATGCTTCAGTTTGTGATCCTTACTTCACACACTCATGGTTTTAAACCCACCAGCAAACTTTCTGAATCTATGGAGCTCATTCTGTAACGCCTCGTTAGGTATGAACACCGGATACAGTGACCCGCGTAGAGGGAACTGACAGCGACTCTCCACGAAAGAGTCCCAGATAAACACACCACTCTGTATCAGCTGATAAATGTGAGGCTCGTCTGTTAGGAACACAACCACTGTCCTACCTGTGCACTGACAGCCAACAGAACCTCCTCCACAGAAACATTACTATCTGGCAGGACTTCCCTCACTCCCTGCTGGAGAGAAGGAGGTGGAGGAGGAGGATGCCATTCCTCCAACAACCACTGAACAAACAATACACAGTAACAGTATAAAGAAAGCTTACCTGTACAGGTGTACAGAGACAGGTGGAGAAAACAGAGACAATCCGAAACAGAGACAGAAACCAGGAGGAGAGAGGAGAGGAGGGGAGGAGGAGAGAGTAGAGGAGAGGAGGAGAGAGGAAAGGAGAAGAGAGGGGCAGTGGAGGACAGAGGAAGAGAGGGGTAAAACTCTTTATGCTAAGCTAATCCTCTCTCACAGATCAACAAATATATTTTGTGTATTTACTGTCTGAGCTGACTGATTCGTGATCAGCTGACTAATAGAGGTTAGTGTGTTAGTGAGTTAGTGTGAATCTCCCTGCTTCAAGTGTTTGTGCTAAGCTGAGCTAAGCTGCTAATAGGATGTAAACTCAGTGACATCATGCAGTGTGTCACATGGTCATTGTGAAGTACGGTGGCTCAGAGAGGTCAAATCAGGAAACAGGAGCTGTCAGTGGACGTTTTGATTGGTGGGTCAGTGTCTCAGTGGGTGGAGCTTACTGGAATGGAAGGGGCTGCTGGGACCCTGCGGCGAGTCGAACACGCTGCCTACGTCGGTGGAGCTGGAGGCGGCGGATGCGGGGGGCGGAGTCAGAGGTGTGCGGGGGGAGTTGGGGGCGGAGACAGCCCCGCCCTCGGCCTCGTTGTCGGGGATGCGGCTGTAGCTGATCTTCCTGGGCTCGTTCTGCAGCGGTGTTGGGTGTCGCATGGTGCCGGGCCGCGCCGACGTCGGACGGATCCCCGGAGACTTCAGAGGACAGGTGTACCTCTTCACCTGGAGACAGGAGGGGGCGGGGTTAACACAGGTGTGAAACTTAGTCAAAGAAACGAGCCTGGAGCCTGGAGCAGCTACAGAGGTCCGGTCACATGACATTTATCTGACTTCACGCAGCTCCCCCCCAATGTTTTAAAACACCTGGAAACTCCTGGAAATACGATATTATGAGCAGTGGTGTAAACCTTAAAAACAAAACGTCGTTAAGCTCATCACACAGAGCTTGTTTAGTTATTCTGTGCTGATATTCACAATAACTGTTCAAAAATGTTAATCTAACGTTAGCATAACGTTAGCATAATGTTAAGATGATGTTTAAGTGTCATGGATCTGTGCTGCCATGGCGACACTTACAAATCGAGGTAAGGAGCGAGCGTTTCGAGGTTCGATCTCCAGAGATTTGTTGAACAGATGATCAGCGAAGTCTTTCTCTGACATGTCCTCCATCGGGTTCAGGTTCTCAAAGAACTTCTGCTCAAACACAGGCAACAACGTCACACCTCTGACTCCACCCACAACCCTGTCAAACAGGAAGTGAGCTCATCATCATCATCATCATCATCAGACTGACCCGGATGTCGTTCTCCACCCTCAGACAGTATGGCTGGTTCTGGTACTGTTGGATCTCTCCTGTGATTTCTGCCACCTTCCTCCTCTTACTGAAGTTTATCAGATCTTTACCGTGACGACGCAGGAAGTCTGGATTCCCCTCCTCCGTCTTCAGGATGTTAGTCAGGTAGATTCCTGACAGACAGGCAGTTAAGAGACAGACAGACAGTTTACTTACAGAAAGACAGACAGTTGACAGACAGACAGACAGACAGTTTACTTACAGAAAGACAGACAGTTGACAGACAGACAGACAGACAGACAGACGGAGCGTACCAAAGAAGGGGACACAGGGGGGGTTGATGGAGCGAAGTTTAGCTAAATACTTCTTGTAGTGATCTTCGCTCAGGTCGTGAGCTTCCTCCAGGATTTTTCTCTGACGACTCGGAATTTGCTGGAAACAGAAAAGAACGACAACAGGTGAGTGACTCAAACATGGCTGACAGGTAAGCAAACAGGTGAGTCAGTTGTAGGTGGTGTTACCTCGAAGGTGTGGTCCAATCTGTAGACCGGTGACGAGTTCATGGCACTGACGACCTCCAGAACTCCGTTGAAGTTGTTGAGTTCCTGAAACACCTGAAGGATCTCGATGATTCGTGACACGACAGCAACTCGTTCCTCCAAGTTCTCTGTTTCTACAATACACCTGCAGAGCACACATACACACACACACACAACTGTGAGTACCTGCTCCAACATCTCATTGGTTGGTTTAAATTTGAGCTAACCAATCATCAATCACAGTTGTGTACACGAGAGTAAAACCGTCTCACTGACACTGGTCTCATTGTCCAGGTCCCACAGGATTCCGGACTCATTCAGGTAACCCAACTCTCTAACACAGCAGGTGACGTCTCTGTGATGTCACAGTGAGTGTATCTTACTTCTCGAACCACAGGGTGAGGTTGGTGGTGTGTCGTATCATCCTCAGCAGGTTCGGGGAGTGAATCTCTTTGTCTTCTTTGGTCCAGACACTGCCGACCAGCTCTGACGGCTGCACTGCCCTGCAGGAGTCACACAGGTGAGAAATGACAGGTGTTGACAGGTAGCAGGTGACAGGTGTTAGGGTTAGATAGGGGATGGAGGTGTGAGCAGTGTTACCTGTAGAAGTCGGACTCAAGCAGGGTGAGCTGGCGTCCGATCTCGATGGGGTGCAGCGTCATCAGGTCGAACAGCTCCGTGTTTCCTGGTTTACAGATGTGCCACTCGATTGGAGGAGGAGAGTTCTGGAAGGTGATGCTGTGACTGGGCACACTCTGTTTCTTCCTCTGGATGATCTTAGTGATAGACTCCACCCACTTTCTCATTGCCTTACCTGCCACACATGACATCACCACATGACATCATCAGACAGTCAGACAATCAGACAGACAGACAGACAGACAGGTGCGTACCTCTGACGGAGGCGATGAACTCCTCCAGTTGTCTCAGCAGGTGAGAATCTCTCTCGAAGTCATAGTAATGATGCTCCACCCAGTGACGACACACATTCAGCACTCTGCAGGACGAGGAGGAGGAGGAGAGGAGAGGGACGAGGAGGAGGAAGAGGAGGAGGATGAGGAGGAAGAGGAGAAGGACAAGGAAGAGGAGTTGGAGGAGGATGGGGAGGAGGGGACGTTATGATGAACTACACAGTCTCTGCAGGTCATGTGACCCATCAGACCCCCTCATGCAGACTACACACTCTGCAGGTCATGTGACCCATCAGACCACCTCATACAGACTACACAGTCTCTGCAGGTCATGTGACCCATCATACAGTCTACACACTCTGCAGGTCATGTGACACATCAGACCACCTCATACAGACTATACAGAGTCTCTACAGGTCATGTGACCCATCAGACCCCCTCATGCAGACTACACACTCTGCAGGTCATGTGACACATCAGACCACCTCATACAGACTACACAGTCTCTGCAGGTCATGTGACCCATCAGACCCCCTCATACAGACTATACCATAGACATATATACGTAGACGCCGCATTGAGCGCTGAATCGTACGTCGACGTCGCCGCCATTTTGGATGTGACAAAGTAACTGAACACCCTTAAGTTGCAGAGTGGCAACACATGGAAAAAGCTGTGCAAGAGTATTCTTTTCCAAGGTTTTTAGCTTACACACACACACACACACACACACAGACTGCAATTGTATAGCTGTATAGATATGTATGTTCATCAATGTGCACCTCCCTCCGTGTATATATATTTATATATATAAAAACGATTAATCAAAATCAGTTAAATGTATACGTTAGTGTTCTTTATTCAGAAAACCTCATGTCACATCTACATTTCAGGATCTGGTTATTATAGACACAGATTAAATGTTAAATATAAATATTTCAATATTTATCATCACAGTAACAGTGTTACACACATTAGTAGCTGTAAACACTCAACATTAGAAAAATACATACGTTGGTTTGGTGCTTACTTCTATCCTAAACATAAGGACATTTATAATCATCACTTCAAAAGTTACATACGTTGTTTTTGGTGCCTATTTGTTTCCCAGATATATTAGTGTGTGTGTGTGTGTGTGTGTGTGTGTGTGTGTGAGAATGGGTGTATAAGAGGCATTAACTTGAAGCACTTTGTAGAAAGGTGCTTTATGAAGTTCAGTCCATTTCCTTTTATTAGTTTATGGGGCAGACCTGCCACATCCAATATGGCGGACGCGTTAATGTAACGCAGCAACGACCAACCTGCTCAATGAGGCGTCTACGTATATATGTCTATGGACTACACAGTCTCTGCAGGTCATGTGACCCATCAGACCACCTCATACAGACTATACAGAGTCTCTGCAGGTCATGTCACACATCAGACTCCAGAGCCTAGTCTTGGTTCAGTCAACAGGGGAAAGCAGTCTGTACCTGAGTTGGACTGGCTGGACGAACTCTTTGCGGAATCGTTTGAGTTCAGCGCTGAGTGGCTGCTCTCCACCCTCCATCTGATCCGCCTCGCTCAGCCTCGGCTCTGGGATCTCAAACCTGAAAGACATCACAGAGCCTAGATCAGGACTGCTGACTCAGTCTTTACCATGTCAACAGGGAGACATACATTCATGTCACGAATGATGGTCCTCCTCTTACCCTAACCCTTTAACCAGTCAATGCATTTTAAATGTATTCTAACAATATATTCAGTCCAACGTCAAACAGTTAATTCATTCCATCGTCAAAGCATTAATTCAGTCCAACGTCAAACAGTTAATTCATTCCATCGTCAAAGCATTAATTCAGTCCAACGTCAAACAGTTCATTCAGTCCAACGTCAAAGCGTTAATTCAGTCCAACGTCAAACAGTTAATTCAGTCCAACGTCAAACAGTTAATTCATTCCAATATCAGTTAATTCAGTCCATCATCAGTTAATTCAGTCCAACGTCCGTTAATTCAGTCCTCCATCAAACAGTTAATTCAGTCCAACGTCAAAGCGTTAATTCAGTTCAACGTCAGTTAATTCAGTCAAACAGTTAATTCAGTCCGTCAGTTAATTCAGTCCAACGTCAAACAGTTCATTCAGTCCATCGTCAGTTAATTCAGTCCGTCAAACAGTTAATTCAGTCCAACGTCAAACAGTTAATTCAGTCCAACGTCAAACAGTTAATTCAGTCCATCGTCAGTTAATTCAGTCCAACGTCAAACAGTTAATTCAGTCCAACGTCAAACAGTTAATTCAGTCCAACGTCAAACAGTTAATTCATTCCAACGTCAAACAGTTAATTCATTCCAACGTCAAACAGTTAATTCAGTCCAACATCAGTTAATTCAGTTCAACGTCAGTTAATTCAGTCCTCCATCAAACAGTTAATTCAGTCCAACGTCAATGCGTTAATTCAGTTCAACATCAAAGTGTTAATTCAGTCCATCGTCAGTTAATTCAGTCCAACGTCAAACAGTTAATTTAGTCCAACGTCAAACAGTTAATTCAGTCCAACGTCAAACATTTAATTCATTCCAACATCAGTTAATTCAGTCCAACGTCAAACAGGTAATTCAGTCCAACGTCAAACAGTTAATTCAGTCCAACGTGAAACAGTTAATTCAGTCCAACGTGAAACAGTTAATTCAGTCCATCGTCAGTTAATTCAGTCCAACATCAATTAATTCAGTCCTCCATCAAACAGTTAATTCAGTCCAACGTCAAAGCGTTAATTCAGTCCAACGTCAGTTAATTCAGCCCTCCATCAAACAGTTAATTCAGTCCAACGTCAGTTAATTCAGTCCAACGTCAAAGCGTTAATTCGGTACAACGTCAAACAGTTAATTCAGTCCAACGTCAAACAGTTAATTCAGTCCAACGTCAAACAGTTAATTTAGTCCAACGTCAGTTAATTCAGTCCAACGTCAGTTAATTCAGTCCTCCATCAAACAGTTAATTCAGTCCAACGTCAGTTAATTCAGTCCAACGTCAGTTAATTCAGTCCAACGTCAAACAGTTAATTCATTCCAATATCAGTTAATTCAGTCCATCGTCAGTTAATTCAGTCCAACGCCAAACAGTTAATTCAGTCCATCGTCAGTTAATTCAGTCCAACGTCAGTTAATTCAGTCCTCCATCAAACAGTTAATTCAGTCCAACGTCAGTTAATTCAGTCCAACGTCAAAGCGTTAATTCAGTTCAACATCAAAGTGTTAATTCAGTCCATCGTCAGTTAATTCAGTCCAACGTCAAACAGTTAATTCAGTCCACCATCAATTAAATCAGTCCACCGTCAAACAGGTAATTCAGTCCACCATCAATTAATTCAGTCCACCGTCAAACAGGTAATTCAGTCCACCGTCAAACAGTTAATTCAGTCCAACATCATTTAATTCAATCCAACATCAAACAGTTAATTCAGTCCATTGTCAGTTAATTCAGTCCAACGTCAGTTAATTCAGTCCTCCATCAAACAGTTAATTCAGTCCAACGTCAAAGCGTTAATTCAGTCCAATGTCAGTTAATTCAGTCCTCCATCAAACAGTTAATTCAGTCCAACGTCAAACAGTTAATTCAGTCCAACGTCAAAACGTTAATTCGTACAACGTCAAAGCGTTAATTCAGTCCAACGTCAAACAGTTAATTCAGTCCAACATCAAACAGTTAATTCAGTCCAGCGTCAAACAGTTAATTCAGTCCAACGTCAGTTAATTCAGTCCAACATCAGTTAATTCAATCCAACGTCAAACAGTTAATTCAGTCCATTGTCAGTTAATTCAGTCCAACGTCAGTTAATTCAGTCCTCCATCAAACAGTGAATTCAGTCCAACGTCAAAGCGTTAATTCAGTCCATCGTCAGTTAATTCAGTCCTCCATCAAACAGTTAATTCAGTCCTCCATCAAACAGTTAATTCAGTCCTCCATCAAACAGTTAATTCAGTCCATCGTCAGTTAATTCAGTCCTCCATCAAACAGTTAATTCAGTCCTCCATCAAACAGTTAATTTAGTCCAACGTCAAACAGTTAATTCATTCCAACGTCAAACAGTTAATTCATTCTAAAATCAGTTAATTCAGTCCACCGTCAAACAGGTAATTCAGTCCAACGTCAAACAATTAATTTAGTCCAACGTCAAACAGTTAATCCATTCCAACGTCAAACAGTTAATTCATTCCAACATCAGTTAATTCAGTCCACCGTCAAACAGGTAATTCAGTCCAACGCCAAACAGTTAATTCAGTCCAACATCAGTTAATTCATTCCAACGTCAAACAGTTAATTCAGTCCATCATCAGTTAATTCAGTCCAACGTCAGTTAATTCAGTCCTCCATCAAACAGTTAATTCAGTCCAACGTCAAAGCGTTAATTCACTCCAACGTCAGTTAATTCAGTCCAACGTCAAACAGTTAATTCAGTCCATCGTCAGTTAATTCAGTCCAACGTCAGTTAATTCAGTCCTCCATCAAACAGTTAATTCATATCAACATCAAACAGTTAATTCAGTCCAGCGTCAAACAGTTAATTCATTCCAACGTCAAACAGGTAATTCAATCCAGCGTCAAACAGTTAATTCAGTCCAACGTCAGTTAATTCAGTCCAACATCAGTTAATTCAGTCCAACGTCAAAGCGTTAATTCAGTCCAACGTCAAACAGTTAATTCAGTCCTCCATCAAACAGTTAATTCAGTCCAACGTCAAAGCGTTAATTCACTCCAACGTCAGTTAATTCAGTCCAACGTCAAACAGTTAATTCAGTCCATCGTCAGTTAATTCAGTCCAACGTCAGTTAATTCAGTCCTCCATCAAACAGTTAATTCATATCAACATCAAACAGTTAATTCAGTCCAGCGTCAAACAGTTAATTCATTCCAACGTCAAACAGGTAATTCAATCCAGCGTCAAACAGTTAATTCAGTCCAACGTCAGTTAATTCAGTCCAACATCAGTTAATTCAGTCCAACGTCAAAGCGTTAATTCAGTCCAATGTCAAAGCGTTAATTCAGTCCAACGTCAAAGCGTTACTTTGGTACAACGTCAAAGCATTAATTCAGTCCAACGTCAAACAGTTAATTCATTCCAACGCCAAACAGTTAATTCATTCCAACGCCAAACAGTTAATTCATTCCAACATCAGTTAATTCAGTCCAACGTCAAACAGTTAATTCAATCCAACGTCAAACAGTTAATTCAGTCCATCGTCAGTTAATTCAGTCCTCCATCAAACAGTTAATTCAGTCCAACGTCAGTTAATTCAGTCCAACGTCAAACAGTTAATTCAGTCCATCGTCAGTTAATTCAGTCCAACGTCAGTTAATTTAGTCCTCCATCAAACAGTTAATTCAGTCCAACGTCAGTTAATTCAGTCCAACGTCAAACAGTTAATTCAGTCCATCGTCAGTTAATTCAGTCCAACGCCAGTTAATTTAGTCCTCCATCAAACAGTTAATTCAGTCCAACGTCAGTTAATTCAGTCCAACGTCAAACAGTTAATTCAGTCCAACGTCCAACAGTTAATTAATTCCAACGCCAAACAGTTAATTAATTCCAACGCCAAACAGTTAATTCAGTCCAACGTCAGTTAATTCAGTCCTCCATCAAACAGTTAATTCAGTCCAACGTCAAACAGTTAATTCAGTCCATCGTCAGTTAATTCAGTCCAACGTCAGTTAATTTAGTCCTCCATCAAACAGTTAATTCAGTCCAACGTCAGTTAATTCAGTCCAACGTCAAACAGTTAATTCAGTCCAACGTCCAACAGTTAATTAATTCCAACGCCAAACAGTTAATTAATTCCAACGCCAAACAGTTAATTCAGTCCAACGTCAGTTAATTCAGTCCAACATCAGTTAATTCAGTCCAACGTCAGTTAATTCAGTCCAACGTCAAACAGTTAATTCAGTCCATCATCAGTCAATTCAGTCCAATGTCAAACAGTTAATTCAGTCCAACGTCAAACAGTTAATTCAGTCCAACATCAAACAGGTAATTTAGGCCAACGTCAAACAGTTAATTCAGTCCACTGTCAAACAGGTAATTCAGTCCACCGTCAGTTAATTCAGTCCAACGTCAAACGTCAGTTAATTCAGTCCAACATCAAACAGTTAATTCAGTCCATCGTCAGTTAATTCAGTCCTCCCTCCATCAAACAGTTAATTAGGTCTGTCAGTTAATTCAGTCCAACATCAAGCAGTTAATTCAGTCCAGCGTCAAACAGGTGAAAACAGATGGAGGTTGTTTAAACACTAACACACAGGTGTGAAACATTCTGTTTAGTCCCTGTCCTGTCCAGCGTTTGAGCTCACCTCTCCATGAGTAGGTCCAGCAGCTCCTGAGGTTTACAGAAAGATCTGTAGGTGGTCAGAAATGTTCGGACAAAGTTCGGATCTGAAAGGGGAAACAGAGACCATCAACAACAGACAGGTAGTAGACTGATGCTCAATAACAGACAGGAAGTAGACTGACCATCAATAACAAACAGGAAGTAGACTGATGCTCAATAACAGACAGGAAGTAGACTGACCATCAATAACAAACAGGAAGTAGACTGATGCTCAATAACAGACAGGAAGTAGACTGACCATCGATAACAGACAGGAAGTACTTTGTAAAACTGAAAACGCTACTCAAACCTCTCTCTCTCTCTCTCTCTCTCTGTAAACATACATGTCTTATTAATGCATGTTAATGCATGTTACTAAGTAAACTTCTTCCCTGGAGTTTCTGTGCTCTCTTGTCCAGCAGGTTCTCATGGATTGTGGCTGCTGCTGTGGTCCTGCATCACGTCCACTACATATATTATTACTGTCATTATTGCTACCATATCTCCATCACACTTTATAGTTAGTTAATGATTTGCTGCTGCTGTGCATCTGTGTGTCTCTCTCTCTATCAGCCCCTCTCTATCTTTGACTCAACCAGTCGTGGTGGACGACTGTCTACCAATGAGCTTGAGACTGTTTGAGGTTACTGCCTGTTAAAAGGAAGTTTTTCCTTGCCACTGTCACCAAGTGCTTGCTCATGGTGGAATTGTTGGTCTGTAAATAATATTATAAAGAGTACGGTCTAGACCTGCTCTGCATGAAAAGTGCCATGAGATAACTTTTGTTATGATATGGAGCTCTATAAATAAAACTGAATTGAATTGAATTGAATTAAAAGGTGATACCCACATTCCTTTCAAAATAAGAGGTGAACAAGTTTTTAGGTCACTAATTATTGATTTATTGACGATTCGTCTGATTATTGATTGTTGATCCTATCATTGATGGTGTGGTAGATGACGTATCATCACATCTCACCTGAGTGACATCACACCTTACCTGCGTACATGTGAAAGGTAAGCCTCTCGATCAGTTTCAGGACAGTCCCCGCTTTGATGATGGGGATCCCAGACTTGGACTGGACGTTCTCCTCAAACACGACATTCTCCTCAGAGTCTGGCTCAGCGAACCGGTACACCTCGGCTCCCGGCAGCCTCATCTGCTCCTCCTTCTCCTCCTGCAGCATGGCTGAGTCCAGCATGCGCTCCAGTGTGCTGCGGTACTGCAGCGAGATCAGTGCCGCCATCCAGCCGTTCTTTTCCTCGGCAGACTTGGCTGCAAACACCACGCTGTTCCCGTCCTTCAGGATGATCTCGAAGGCGTGCCGGTACTCGCCCTCCTTGTCATCCTTGTCGTTGATCTGGACTTTGCGCATGAAGAACTTTTCTTTCAGACGGTACTCTGCGGTGGAGCCGGCACCGGGCAGCCGCGGCGGTCCGTGGTTTGACTTGCAGCAGATCATCAGGCCGTCAAACAGGAAGATGTGGCGCTCGTGTTTGGCGCCCACGCGGGTTAGCGTGCCCTCCATGATGAACTCGTTGCAGCACTGGCCAATGTCCTTCCCCTCCCAGCCATCGATGTTCTTCTGGATCTCGTTCATCTTCTTGATGGCCAGGTGCTTCCCCTTCATCTGATGGCTGTAGAAACGACACGCCGACTCGCTGCACACCACAGAAGAAGAGAGCAGAGCAAATGAGCAGAGCAGACTCTTCACTGTTAATCGATCTGGAGGTGTTAGTTTAACACTCAATCATCCCCTAAAAACTCGTCTTTAAATATTTACAGTTAAAAAACTACGATCAGATGATGTTTGTACAACATTATTGAAACATTTCGGCACCAGAGTTCAGAATCAACAGATGGTTAATACAAGATTTAAATGACGTCAACAATTTTCAACTCATTTTATTTATTTAGCAAAAATTAAAACAGACCAGGACCAGGTCCAGGCAGACTCCTGTCAGGTCATCGTGTCTGTTCATGTTCCACGTTTGTCAGCATGTTAACCTCTGTGCGTGTAGTATTTAAAAGGAGCATTCAGACGTCAGGCTGACCAATCAAATGTCAAAGTCAAAGTAAAGACACTAGAATTCATGTCTGATGGCAACATGAAAACACAAATGTTGCGTCGCTGAGTTTCAAAATATGGAAGTTTGAGTGCAGGCGTCGCACTTATATTGTCTCGAGTGTTTTGTCAGAGGACTGGGTTTAGTGGAGGGCGGAGCTGCTGCTCACCCACAGACAGCTGCTGAGTGTCTGGGAGCTCTGGAGGAGAGACCCAGAGTCCACCCGGATTCTGGTGTGATCCAGAGACATCTCCACCAGCCTGTGACCTGACCTCCACCAGCCTGTGACCTGACCTCCACCAGCCGTCTGTGGACAGCAGAGCGAGCTCAGTTAGAATGTAGCACTGCTCCAACAAACTCCATTCAGAAAACAAACATCTGAAGACTTGTTAGCGTGTTGAGTTTTCTCAGCGTCATCGTAACATGTATGCTGAGGTCAACTGACGGCGGGCAGAGAAGATCACAGGTGGAGGTCACTGCATCACTGACACAAGGAAACTCGAGTCGGCATTTGGTGGGAACACACCGTGAAGGGGCTGTTTTAAACACACGAGCGGACTTATGTTTGACATCATACAACGACGACACAGTGACATCATCGATCAGGAAGTATCAGGTCTGTCAATCAAACTACAGAGTTAGTTTATTAAGAATACGGTTACTATGGAAACAAAAACCAGAAGTAGAAACTACTTCTTGTTTGCGGTTTATAATTTCCTTCATTCTTCATCTCATCATTGGGTTGGTTTTCTACATGTTTATCACGTGACCAAAGAGTCAGTTCTGATTGGACAACGTGGTCAGGGTCTGTACAAACCAGCGAAGCCACCGTGACAGCCAGCGTGCTCCAACAGGCAGTGGGATGACAGCAGGAAGGCCTCAGACCTCAGCTCGGACAAACAACTGGACTGTTTCACAAAGACATCGACATCATCATCATCATCACTGTGACATCGTCGCCCAGCTTCCTGCTGCAGAGTGTCCTGATCTTTATCTGTCCAGACTGCAGATGAACACCACACGGTCAGACTGACTTCCTGTTAGCCATGCTAGCAGATTTGAGATTATTTTTGGCCTTTTCAAGTTTTATTTCTGATAGAGACAGCTGAAGAGTGACAGGAATGTGGGGAGAGAGAGATGCGGGAAAGAGCCACAGGTCGGATTCGAACCCTGGGCTTCCGCAGCAAGGACTGAGCCTTTGCACATGGGGCGGCTGCTCTACCAACTGAGCTAAACACCGTGCTAGCAGCTTTGAGAGACAATGTGCTAACATGTTCACCATCTTAGCTTAGCATGTTAGCATGCTAACGTGAGCTTTTCAGCCATAAACACTATTAGCAGCAGGCAGTCTGACAGAGTGTCCCTGAAGGCAACAGCTCCTAACTAATCACTTTAAACATAAACCCCTGAGGAATGCAACACTGTTTCACAACAACTGCCTCCAACTACCTCCAACAGCCTTCAACTGCCTCCAACTAGCTCCAACAGCCTTCGACTGCCTCCAACAGGTTCCAATTGCCTCCACCTTCAACAGCCTTCAACACGCTCAAATTATCCCCAACAGCCTCCAATAAGCTCTGACTGTCTCTAATAGCCTCCATCAACCTCCAACATACTCCATCTACCTCCAACAGGCCCAAACTACCTCTACTTATCTCCAACTGCCTCCAACAGCCTCAACAACCTCCAACAGCATCCAACCTCCAACTACCTACGACAGCCTCTAACAACCTCCAACCGCCTCCAAGTACATCCAACAGCCTCAAACTATCTCCAACAGCCTCCAAGCTGCAACAACCTCCAACAAGCTTCACCTATCCCCAACAGCCTCAAACTGTCTCCAACTGCCTCCAACTATCTCCAACAGGCTCCAACAGCCTCAAACTGTCTCCAACTGCCTCCAACTATCTCCAACTATCTCCACCAAGCTCCAGCTACCTCCAACAGACTCCAACAGCCTCCAACTACCTCCGAAAGGTTCCAATTGCCTCCACCTTCAACAGGCTCCAACACGCTCTAATTATCTCCAACAGCCTCCAACATGCCCCCGACTACCTCTAAAAGGCTACAGCTACCTCCAACTACCTCCAATTATCTCCAACAGCCCCCAACATCATCCAACCTCCAACAACATCCAACTACCTACGACTACCTCCAACAGCCTTCAATGACATCCAACAGCCTCCAACTATCTCCAACAGCATCCAACTACCCGCGACAGCCTCCAACTACCTCCAACATGCTCCATCTACATCCGACAGCCTCCAACAGCATCCGACAGCCTCCAACCTGCAACATGCTCCAACTACCTCCAACATGCTCCAACTGCCTCCAATAGCCTCCAACAACCACCAACTACACCCAACAGCTCCAACTACTTCCCACCAGCTCCAACTACCTCCAACAGCCTCCAATTATATCCAACAGTCTCCAACCTGCAACAATCTCCAACTACCTCCAACACACTCCAATTATCTCCAACAGCCTCCAACTGCATCAAACAGACTACAACTGCCTCTAAATACCTCCAACAACCTCACACCAGCTCCAACTCCCTCCAGCAGCCAATACATCCAACAACCTCCAAATATCTCTAACAACCTCCAACTTTATCCAACAGCCTCCAACCTGCAACAACCTAGAACACGTTCCAACTACCTCAAACAGCCTCCAAATACACTCAGCCTCCAACTGCCTCTAACACACGCAAATGATCTCCGAGAGTCTCCCACCAGCTCCAACTACCTCCAACGACCTCCAACAGCCTCCAACTATCTCCAATAAGCTCTAACACCCTTCAACTACATCCAACAGCTCCAACTACTTTGCACCAGCTCCAACTACCTCTAACTGCATCCAACAGCCTCCAACCTGCAACAATCTCCAAACAGCCCCCAAATATATCCAACAGCCTCCAACACACTCCAACTATCTCCAAAAACCTCCAACTGTCTCAAACAACATCCATCAGCCTCCAACAGTATCCAACAACCTCCAACAGCCTTGAACATGCTCCAACTACCTCAATCAGGCTCCTACTGCCTCCAACAACCGTCAACTGACTCCAACTACTTCAAATCAACTCTCCACTTCATCCAACACTCTCAAACTACCTCCAATCAGAGTCCAATTACCTCCATACCCCTATCAATCTCCAACTACCTTTGTATCCTCCATCATCTTGCATCTATATATTAACACAAAGACAGCCTCCAACACAAAGAAGAAACTGAAGTCACCTACGTCCTCATATCCACCTGCCAATCGTCCAACCGTCTATCACCACCTTCTTCTTCTTCTTGTTCTTGTTCTTCTTCTTCAGGTGATCATTCAAACATTTAACTTATTGAAGCAGCAGCAGAAACGTTCCTCTGTGTTCTTTTCTTTCTAACAAACAAAGAACAATAAGCAGCAAAGCAGCACCGCCCAGATCCTGACGACACTTCCCTCCAACAACACCACACACAGGAACACACACACACACACACACACACACACACAGGAACACACACACACACACACACACACCTCCTGTACGACCTCCGACCCCTCCTCCTCCTGTTCTGGTCTATTTATGTCTAGAGGGAAACGGGAGGAGGATGGGAGGAGACCAACACAGTGTGTGTGTACTGTGTGTGTGTTTCTCTACATTTCTCAGTCACATGACCTCACAGAGGTCGGTGTTCCTCAGTGACAACTGAAGTCCCTTAAAGACCACGAGGGGTCCTTGAATAAGCACAAACGTTAGCCTGGCTTAGCATAAAGACTTGAAGCAGACGGAAACAGCTAGCCTAGCTTAGCATAAAGACTTGAATCAGATGAAAACAGCTAGCCTACAGTTAGCTTTGCCTGTGTAGATGTGTGTTGTGTACAGGTGTGTGAAAGTGTGTGTAAAGTGGTTACAGGTGTGTGAACAGATGTATGTAAGGTGGTTACAAGTGTGTGTACAGGTGGTTACAGATGTGTGTACAGGTGGTTACGGGTGTGACATACCTGAGCCTCCTCTTGGCCAGGCTCCTGGAGCAGATCCTCTCCATGCTGCTCTGCAGGTTGAGCAGAGCAGTGATGGCCTGCTTCAGACACTCTTTATCCTCCTCATCTTCACTCTTCTCCTCCAGTTGCTATGGAGACAACAAAACAAACACACCTGAGAGGACATCATCAGCAGGGCAGGTGAAGCACCAAACACTAAACAGAGATCAGCTGAACTGATATTAAAAGACCAGTACCAGAATCAGCAGCTGAACTTTTTAACTGTCAGGACAGAAGTGAGAAGACTTAGCCTAGAAGATCTTGTCTACAAAGGCTAAGGACATGGTCTGAATCGGAACCAGAACCAGCAGCGAAACGTGAGCAGGCTCAGTAAAATGTGGTCTCAGTTGGTCTGTCCTGTTCGTTCAGAGTCACAGATCCGAACCAAATCAGGATAAACCTCCCCCGTGTGACCCCCTTCAGCCCTGCAGTAATCTGCAGATCATGACTGGAGGTATTTCAGAGATTTAAATCCACCAGGCCACAGCTCAGAGTCCCAGACCAGGACCAGGACTGGATCTATTGTGGTCTGAGTGGGAACCAGCAGCTGATACCAGTCTGGATCTATGCTGGTCTAAAGAAGCTGTATTCAAAGACCTGTCAGGCAAACTGACAGAGACAGCATCAGCCAATCAGCTGGGCTAAATTCTGGTTGTGGGCGGGGCTACATTGGACATTTAAACGACTGACTGGTTGGTGAGGGAGTACTGGCCCCACATGTGTAGTACAGGTGGTTTGCGGGGGGTGTACAGGTTTGGTACAGGTGTTGTACATGTGTAGTACAGGTGTTGTGCAGGTGCAGTACAGGTCTGGTATGTTGCAGTCTCACCTTGAGGATCTCGAACAGGTGCAGACAGTGGTAAACAGGAGTGAGCAGCAGTCTGGGCAGAACGTACTGAACAGCCTCTTTGAAACCTTCACAGATGGACTGAAGACAGACAGACAGAGAGAGACAGCACCTTAACTTCCTGTTTTTTTCATCATCCTCTTTATATACTACAACACCCATGAGCCTCAGCAGCAGTTAGCATGGTAACAGTGAACCTGCCTGTTGGAGGTGGAGCCTGAAGGTCTGTGATATCAGAGCTCAGGAGGGGCAGGGCTTACCTGGAGGTGGAAGGCGGCTCCTGGTTTGGATACCTGACTCAGGAAGTGTTCATGGAAACCAGAGCGCAGGATGTCCTGAGCGTACGTCTCATAGGGGTCAAAGGCCAGCTCCTGAACCACAGACAGGTACAGAGTCACAGACAGGTACAGACAGGTACAGAGTCACAGAGTCACAGACAAGTACAGAGTCACAGACAAGTACAGAGTCACAGACAGGTACAGACAGGTACAGAGTCACAGAGTCACAGACAAGTACAGAGTCACAGACAAGTACAGAGTCACAGACAGGTACAGACAGGTACAGAGTCACAGAGTCACAGACAAGTACAGAGTCACAGACAAGTACAGAGTCACAGACAAGTACAGAGTCACAGACAAGTACAGAGTCACAGACAGGTACAGAGTCACAGACAAGTACAGAGTCACAGACAGGTACAGACCTCAGCCAGGTCCTCGAAGCAGCTTCCCACCAGAGGATGAGGACTTCCTTCATCGGTCATCTCCACCGTGTCCTCGATCAGACCCAACAGCTTCACCGTCACCTCATGGATATCAACGATCCGACTGAAGATACTGTCCACGTCCTGACAGACAGGTACAGATAGACAGACATACGGTCAGTAGGCTGAACACACAGACAGGTGAGCTGATGGACAGGTGAGTACATACGTGCTGGGAGAACAGCATGGGGCTGGAGGTGAAGGGCTCTCTGAACACCTTGATCAGCAGGTTGAGCTGCCTCAGGTACTGACGGCCGTCAGACATGAAGCTCCTCACCAGCTCGTAGTAACTCTGCTCCTCATTGGCTGACGGCTCCTCGTCCATCAGAGGGAAGCCGCTGATGTCCTCTTCATCCTGGTGGAACATGTCCATCAGAACCTGAGAGGTGAGACAGACAGACAGACAGGTGAGACAGACACACTTAAAACATGTTAATTATCATCAGGTTGAACACGATCAGCTGGAAACAGTTATAATGTGTAGATCGTCATGGACAACAAAGTCAATGACCGACCATCATCTCAAGAGAGCTAAAGAGATTCCAGATTGACACTGCAGTGCTCTCTGAAACCTGACCGGCTGGTGATGGACAGCTGAAGGAGGAAAAAGGTACACTTTCTTCTGGAAAGCAAAGCCTGCAAATGAGCTACGTATCCATGGTGGGGGCCTCATCAACCACCTCTATGAACTCCCTGTGGGCATGAATGAACACCTAATGACCATACGCTTCATGCTTGCAAGCAGTCAAATGGCCACCGTTATTAGTGCTTATGCCCCAACACCCCAAGACTCTATCCAAAGTCCCCAAGAAAGACAAGATAATTCTACTTGGAGATTTCAATGCCAGAGTGGGACAAAACCACTATCTATGGAGAGGCACGCTGGGGAAAGAAGGTGATGGAAACATAAACTCACTACACAGCACAACCTGGTCAACCAACAGAACACATTCCCATCATTCAAAACATCAAGGATGCATCCAGGGCAAATTTGGTGCCCTATGTGTAACTGCTTTGTGGTAACAGCCTAATCGAACAAACCACTGTGTGATGGGGGGGAGCCAGGGCACCAAACCACAATGTGTTTTATCATTCTGAGAAAATGTTGCTTATAGTAGACTAAAGATGCACATTAACATCAAGGATTCAAGCGCCGGTGCTGGCTTTTGAGACACTGTGGTCTTTATTTGATCACACACACACACACACACACACACACACACACACGTATACACTGTACATTTAGTCCTCCCGCTAACCTGCAGCTCCTCCATCAGCACACATTCACCTGCTCGCTTGTCTCCACCACTTGCTGTATTCCCAAAGGGAATTACGCTACTCTTATAACATGATGATAATTGGGCCATTTTGGTACCCCTCCAGCATATGATGCCTTACGCGCAGTGTGTAACGTGCATTATGGTAGCGACGGACTGGATGCCTCCTTGCTCTAAACTCTGGCACATCATTGACTACGTCATTATCCACCGTGATGTGCTTAACACCAGAGCAATGACTAATGCAGATGACTGCTGGACTGACCACTGCCTCATTCTTTCCATCATGTCTATAAACTTAATGCGGAAAAGAAGGATGCAGAAAAGGCAGAGCCAACCAGAGCTTAACATCGAGCTGCTGGGTGACACCACCTACCAAGAACAGCTCCAGGCGGCTCTCAGGACAGACCTGCCTAAGCAGTATCCAAATGATGCTGAAAAACACTGGGGCAGGCTTTCTTCTACCATCATGAACTCCAGCAAAATCATCCTTTGTCACAAAAAGTGGAAACATCAAGACTGGTATGATGAAAATGACACCGAAATTCAACAGCTCCCAGCGGCAAACTATCACTTATCACCTGGCAAAATAAAAATCAATTGTAAGGTTAAAAGAACAGATCACGCCAAAGCGAACGCAGCCGTCCAATTGAATGTTAGTAAACTGAAGAATCATTGGTGAACAAAGAAGGCTCTGGAGATCCAACAGCTTGCTGACTCTGGAGATACCAGACGATTCTTCGATTCCACAAGAGCAGTATATGGCCCCAGCTACCATTGCCTAACCCCCTTCACTCTAAAGATGAGCTCACCCTGCTGAAAGATAAAGAAGCAATAACAAACAAGTGGGAAGAGCATTATGACACCACTCCTGAGATGGAGGCCTTTGAAAAATTCTCTCAACAGCCTATAATTGAGAACATGGGGGAACCACCCAACCTGGAAGAGGTGCAGGATGCTATTAAGAAGATGAAGAACAACAAGGCTGCTGGTCCTGATGGCATCCCAGCAGAGGTCCTGAAGGAAGGTGGACCCAATCTCCTTAAAGACATCCATGCATGGGAACAAGAGAAAATACCAGCACAACTTAGGGATGCCGTAGTTGTCTCCATCTTCAAGAAGGGAGAAAGGGCTTTCCCTGTAGCTCGGGTTTTGGCCAACAGACTCACCCCCCTGTCAGAAAGCATTCTTCTCGAGTCTCAGAGTGGGTTCTGCCCAACCAGAGGCACCACAGAAATGATTTTTATGATTTTCACAGACCCAGACTCAGTGAACCATCAGGCTCTGGCTGGTTCTGGCAAAGATTGGCTGCCAAAAATACATCTGGGTACTGAGACTGCTGCATGAGAATATGTCAGCTACAGTCCTCAGTGGCAGTGGATATGAAACAGAACCCTTGACACAGAAGTCAAACAGGGATGTGTCATTGCTCCAACACTGTTTTCCATCTTCATTGCTGCTATCCTCCATCTCACGGGTAAACATCTACCCCAGGGAGTCAAAATTATGTGCAGAACTGATGGGCAATTTTTTAACATCAACCGATTCAGTGTTAAAGGTCAAATCACCACCATATCCATCATGGAGCTGCAGTATGAGGATGACAAGGGCCTTGTAGGCCTTTCTGAAGAGGAACTACAGTGCACTCTGGTTGGTTTCATGAAAGCATACAAACAGCTTGGTCTAGCCATCAACATAAAAAAGACTCAAATCCTCCATCAGTCACCACCAAACAGTACTCCTGTCCTTCCCCAAACATCTCCACTGACAACACGAGGCTGGAAAATGTGGATCACTTACAATATCTGGGCAGCCTCCTATCATCATAGGCCAACACTGACAATGAAATACACCACCACCTCAGCTGTGCCAGTAGTTCTTTTTCCAAGGCTAAGGAAAAGAGTCTTTGAAGACCAAAAACCTGGTCTACAGAGCTGTAATGCTACCTACTCTGCTGTATGCATCAGAGGCCTGGACCACAGATCAACGCACCAACACCAGCATCCTGGAGAAGGCTGGCATCACCACTATCACTGCCACCATCACTCAACACCAGTTCACATGGACTGGTCATGTTATCTACATACCTGAATTTCACCTTCCAAAACAAGTCCTCTAGTCCCAGCTTGCTGAAGGAAAACGTTCCCCAGGAGGGCAAAAAAAGAGGTATAAGGATAACATTTAAACACCAAAAGGTTCCACATAGACCTTAAGACTTGGGAGGACATAGCAAAAAGTATGGCGACATGGAGAAACCTTGTCTGTGAAGGTGCTGCACTGTATAATGATGACCTCGACCACACTGTAGAACTCAAGTACAGGCTCAGAAAGGAGAGAGCATCCACCAAACAGGCCCAACTCAAAATCACCAACACTTTCACCTGCCCACACTGCACAAGAATAATCAGGTCTAGGATCGGCCTCTACGGCCACCTGAAGACCCACAAGGACCATGAAGGAGGACAGTCATACTCGACTATGAGTGACCACTGATAGTGTTAATGTGTGTTTGTGTGTGTTAGGGTGTATGTTAGTGTGTTAGCACCTTATCAGCACACATAGCCACAGTGATGTCCTGCTGAGAGATCTCGTAGTGTCGGATGTTCCTGACATAGTTTCCCGCCAGTTTGAGGATGTCAGCAGAGATGTACTCCAACACAGCCACCATGTAGACTGACACCTGGTGGTCGATCTTATAACCCAACACTTCCTGACAACACAAAGCATCATGGGAAACACAGTGAGTGATGATGATGCAGACAGTGACAGGAGAAAGAGGGCTGGGTAGGTGTACCTTGAGCAGTGGGTGGATTTTGTCGACAGGTAGAGCCAGTGGGTTCCTCCTCTTCCTCTTCTCGATGGCAGCCTGAGCGTCAGCGATCGCCCATTTATCGATCGGGTGAGGAAAACTCTTCTGGACTCGCTCCTAAAAGGGAGAGGACGGGTGAGGATGGGACCCAGACTTAACATCTGGACTCGTGTGGACCAAACATCTGGTCTAAAATCTGGATTTGTGTGGACTAAATATCTGGACCAAACATCTGGATTTGTGTGGACTAAATATCTGGACCAAACATCTGGATTTGTGTGGACTAAATATCTGGACCAAACATCTGGATTTGTGTGGACTAAATATCTGGACCAAACATCTGGACCTGTGTGGACCAAACATCTGTACCAAACATCTTAACCTGTGTGGACCAAACATCTGTATTTGTGTGAACTAAACACCTGGTCTAAACAGCTGGACCCGTGTGGACTAAACATCTGGACCAAACTTCTGGCAGAGATGTTTCTGATTGGATGAGTGTTGTTGATCACACTGCAGGTCACACCTGTGCTCTGCTCTGATTGGACAGTCACTGACCAATCAGACACAAACTAACAAAAGCAATGTTTCTATTGAAGCCAATTGGCTGCTGTCTGGACTCTGACTTCACACAGGTAAATGTGTGTCTGAATGTGTCACCTCGACGTCCTGCACGGTGCGGGGTTGAGCCTGACACAGCATGCTGAGCAGCAGCAGGATCAGCTCCTCGATGTACTGCAGCGCCTCCTGCTGGGACACCAGGTTAGGATGCACCTGATTGAGTACCTGCAGCACACAGAACGACACATCAACGTTAGTTCAATATAAACTAAGAATGCTTTCCAAAATATTAATAATTGTTTATTTTTATCAGTTAACACAATTTAATGTTTGGTGTGTGTTGCCTTCAAACAGCATCAGTTCTTCTCGATACACTTGCACGGCTGGCAGGTTGTTCCAAACATGTTGAACTAACCACAGATCTTCTGTGGATGTAGGCTTCCTCAGATCCTCCATGATGTTGAGATCAGGCCTGTGAGGGTCATACCATCACTTCCAGGACTTCTTCTTCACACTGAAGATCATTCTTAATGATACTGGATGAATGTTTGGGGTCGTTGTCCTGCTGCAGAATAAATTTGGGGACAATCATACGCCTCCCTGATGGTACTACATGATGGATAAATATCTGCCTGTATTTCTCAGCATTGAGGACATTAATCCTGACCAAATCTACAACTCTGTTTGCAGAAATGCAGTCCTAAACTTGCAGGAACCTCCACCATGCTTCACTGTTGCCTGCAGACACTCATTATTGTCGCGCTCTGCAGCCCTCAGCGAACAAACGTCTTCTGCTACAGCCAAATATTCAAAATTTTGACTCATCAGTTCAGAGCACCTGCTGCCATTTTCTGCACCCCAGTATCTGCATAGTTCAGTCTCTTGTCCTTGTTTCCATGTCAGACGTTTGGCATTTTGGCTGAACCTCTTCCACGAAGACCATTTCTGGCCAGACTTCTCTGGACAGTAGATGGGTGTACGTGGTTTCACTGGTTTCTGTCAGTTCTGAGCTGATGGCACTGCTGGACGTCTTCAGATTTTGAAGGAACCACTACGATCCTGAAGGCTTCCCGTTTCTTTGTGCTTCTTCAAAAGAGCTCGAACATCTTGAAACCGCAGTCTGCTTTGAAATCTTTGTCTGGAGAGACCTTGCCGATGCAGCAGAACTACCTTGTGTCTTGTTGCTGTGCTCAGTCTTGCCATGATGTATGACCTGTGACATCAAACTGTCACCACAGCCTCACCTTAGCAGCAGAATCTGACTGTTCCTCACCCAGTTTGAATCTATTTCTGTTTCAGTTAATGTCTCTGTTTCACCCTTCACGTGAAACTGATGATCATTAACACCTGTTAGGCATAACTGGTTGCTCACACACCTGACTGACTATAATCCTTCAAAACCCCTGACTCTGTTCAAGTGTACCTGTAACAACTGATGCTGTTTGAAGGTAAAGGATGGTCTCTCACTCTCTCTCACACACATATAAATATATACACACATTTATATTTATAAATATAATGTATATATACATACACACGTGTGTGTGTGTGTGTATATACACATTTACATGTATATATATATGTGTGTGTGTGTGTGTGTACCTTTTCCAGTGAAGGCACCAGCAGGCCTCTCCATTTCGGTGCGTTCTCCTCGTTGAAGAAGTCGTACTGCAGCTGGGCCGCCTGCATGGCTGCTGCTGCTGCTGCTGTCTGAGCGCCGCAGCGGGACCGACACGCACGGTTCGCCGGTTTACATGAACGCTGAGTGCCGGAGCCTGAGTCCAGCAGGGAGGGTGAAGCCGTGAGCCTCAGAACATCCAGCGGGGGCAGGCCGATCCTCCAGAACAGATGCTGTCACTGCGACCATCCTCGGCCGCTCTGAGGAGAGCTAGCTGCGGCCAGATGTTACACAGGTAACGGTTAGCTCCGCAGCGAGCAGCTAACTGATGGGTGTAGGTGTATTTACCGAGATGATAGCATGGTGACCGTTAACCGTTCCAGACAACAGTACCGGGACAGCGTGACAGACACACCATGAGCTAATGCTGCTGAGCTGGCTGATATGTTAGCCTGTTAGCATGTAGCCTGTGTGGCTAACGTTAGCAGCCCGGGGATGGATCCATCAGCTGGTTTCATGAGGTGACAGGTGACCAGCTGCTAGTTATCGGCAGCCTGTGTGTGTGTGTGCGGACAGACTGTGACGGTTACTCGGGTTAATAGTGTGAATCAGCGGGCTGTTCGGTGCTCTCTGATCCGCTCCACAGCTAACATTCTAACCCAACACACCGACTCTCCGGCGGGGCGGCTCCGTTACTTTAACCCCGACCCTCCCACTGTGGGTCCGTACCTCCGGCTCTGCACCCGGACTGTTTCAGTCACCAGCTCCAGCCCTGGCCTCCCTGCAGGCGGACAGTCACTGATCAAACGGCCGTCGGTTGTTGTGAGTCCGGTGTGCGGTACCGTAGACTGTGGAGCACCTGAGCATGCGCGCGGGGCGGATTCTGACGTAGATGGGCAGGGCTGAGAATGCGCGCTTCATAGAGACGGCGGGGCAGAGTGACGTAGGTTGTCATCTGGCGTCAATGTGTGGTACTACAACTAATACACAACAACTAAAACACAAGTAAACTACAACTGAAACACAACAACTAAAACACAACAAGTAAACTACAACTGAAACTCAACAACTAAACTCAACAACTAATACACAACAACTAAAACACAACAACTAAACTGCAACTGAAACACAACTAAACACAACAACTGAAACTCAACAACTAATACGCAACAAGTAAACTACAATTGAAACACAACTAAACTCAACAACTAATACACAACAAGTAAACTACAACTGAAACTCAACAACTAAACTCAACAACTAAACAACAACTAAACTCAACAACTAAAACACAACAACTAAACTACAACTGAAACTCAACAACTAAAACACAACAACTAAACTACAACTGAAATACAACAACTAAACACAACTAAACTACAACTGAAACTCAACAACTAAAACACAACAATAAACTGCAACTGAAACACAACTAAACTACAGCAACCAAACTACAACTAAACTACAACTGAAACACAACAACTAAACTACAACTGAAACTCAACAACTAAACACAACAACTAAACTACAACTGAAACTCAACAACTAAAACACAACAACTAAACTACAACTGAAATACAACAACTAAACACAACTAAACTACAACTGAAACTCAACAACTAAACAACAACTAAACTACAACTGAAACTCAACAACTAAACACAACAACGAAACACAACAACTAAACTACAACTGAAACTCAACAACTAAACACAACAACGAAACACAACAACTAAACTACAACTGAAACACAACTAAACTACAGCAACCAAACTACAACTAAACTACAACTGAAACACAACTACTAAACTACAACTGAAAGACAACAATTAAAACACAACAAATCAAATCAAATCAGATTTTATTTGTATAGCCCAAAGTCACAAAGTACATTTTCCTCTGGGGGCTTTACAATCTGTACAGGGAGTGACACCCTCTGTCCTTAGACCCTCGGTTCGAGTGAGGAAAACTTGCCCACAAAAAACCCTTTTAACAGGGAAAAAAGGTGGAAGAAACCTCAGGAAGAGCCACAGAGGAGGGATCCCTCTCCCAGGACGGACAGACGTGCAATAGATGTCACCTGTACAGAACAAATCAACACAAACATATTGTACAATTACAATGATAAAATGACAATGAATTACAATGAATGATAAAATGACAATGAATTACAATGAATGATAAAATGATTACAGTAGCAGTGGAACCTGTGATAGAGATAGAGAGACACAGATGCACAGCAGCAGCAAATCATCAACTAACTATAAGCTGTAATGGAGATATGGTAGCAATAATGACAGCAGCAATACATGCAGCGGACGCCATGCAGGACCACAGTAGCAGCCACGATCCATGAGAACCTGCTGGACGAGAGAGCACAGAAACTCCGGGGAAGTCTCCCGGCAGTCTAGTCCTATGGCAGCATAACTAAGGGATGACCTGAGCCAGCCCTAGCTGTGAGCTCTATCAAAAAGGAAAGTCTTAAGTCTACTCTTAAAGGTGTTGACCGTGTCTGCCTCCCGAACTCAGAATGGTAGTTTGTTCCACAGAAGAGGACAACTGAAAGACAACAACTAAACTACAACTGAAACACAACAACTGAAAGACAACAACTAAACTAAACTACAACTGAAACACAACAACTAAACTACACTAACGTTTTCTTGATTTGTTGAGTTCTTTCATAAAATGTCTGGGGTGACATCGACACATCTGTTGTTCAGCTTGTTCTATCATTAAGTGTTTCTGTTGTAGATGTGAAGTGACATTCAGTGGGACATGAAACATGTTATCATGAACCACGATCCCAAAGGGCAAAAACCGTCCACAGTCCATATTTAAAATTTGATGTATGACACAAACCTTCGTCCAGAGGGGGTGCTGTGTGAGCACACCTGTGACACAGGTTGATGACTTTAATCACTTACATTAATTAATACTTAATGTGGTTCATGTTTTGTTGAGAGGGAGATGGTGCGATGAGGGTCAGGTCTCCTCCTCAGAGTCCATTTGTAGATGAGAAGATTGGAAGAGAAAGGTGGAAGTGTCTGGATGAGGGATCTGAACTAATGCATGTAAGCACATCACCAACATTAAATCGCAGAAACACTTTACCTTCTTTCAACACAACCTGCTGCCCATCCTCTCAGGACACTTGGACATGCAGACTGGAGGCGCACTAACCATGTGAGTGTTAGACCATTGACATTTATTAAGCACTGAACTGTAGATATTTCACATCGGGCTACAGATACTAACCTTTTCCCACTGGAGGGCAAACTCATGATCCGTCCTACTCTGCCTCTGATTGGCTCATATTTTGTTTCTTTCATTGAAGAAGTGTGTGTCTCAGGGTAAGCCAATCAGAGGCAAAAAACAAAGGTAAAGAGTACCCATCATGAAGATGTTGAGTATATATATGTGTACTGAGTGTATGCCGCTGTAACACCCTGCTGATGCGTTTCCTGTTGGCTCAACACCACATTCAGTTATCGAGCAGCTGAAGCATTTCTAACTGTAGTTTCCACGAAATCACACGGACTGAAATTCACACGTCTGCAGCGTGGCGGAGGCATTGATCCAAACTCACGGCTGCTGTCATGTGACCAATTATGTGAAAAGAAAAGTGTCAAGCTGCTGAGTCCCATCAGATGAGCTCTGCATCAACACCACATCCATGATTTGATGTTAAATTCAAGTGAAACAATCAAACAATAAAGCAAACATGTCCATCTTCACAAACACATTTTTTTCTTTAATACTTCACTAAAAATCAAACAAACATGAACATATCTGTAAAGAGAAGAGTCAGTCTGAGGAGGTTTAGATCGTTTATTTACAGCTGAACACCAAAAGACTGAAGAGACATTGAGCGTTCAGCAGGGGGCAGCACAGGGCTTCAGAAGGAACAGGAAGGGTATGATGGGGTTTAGAGGGTATCAGCAGGTTTAGGGGGTATCAGTGGGTTTAGAGGGTATCAGCAGGTTTAAAGGGTACCAGCAGTTTTTAGAAGGTTTCAGCAGGTTTAGAGTGTATCAGCAGGGTTTAGAGGGTATCAGCAGGTTTAGAGTGTATCAGCAGGGTTTAGAGGTATCAGCAGGTTTAGAGTGTATCAGCAGGGTTTAGAGGGTATCAACGGGTTTAGAGGGTATCAACAGGTTTTAGAGGGTTTTAGCAGGTTTTAGAGGGTATCAACGGGTTTAGAGGGTTTTAGCAGGTTTTAGAAGGTTTCAGCAGGTTTAGAGGGTATCAGCAGGGTTTAGAGGACATGAGACAGTTTTAGAGGGTACTAGAGGTTTTAATAAGATACTAAGCCATTTCAGGGAGCACAGGAGGCATATGATGGGGTTAGGATTAGAGTATTAAAAGATATCAGAGAGTAAAGGACAGGTTTCAGATGGTACATGAGATATATTATAGGGTACAGATGGTATCAGAAAAAGGATTTAGAAGATGTATGATGGGGTATCAGGGGATGTAGGAGGGGCTTGGGGGCTTGGGGGTATCAGGCCATTAAGGGCTTTGAGTATAGTATGACTATAATGGGGGATAAGAGGATAAACTATGAGAAGGTATCTGAGAGAATGAGGGATTTAGATAGTCTCCTAGAATATAAGGGAGGGTAAAAGGGCGTTCAAAGGTATCTGATAGTACAGGGTGAGTATTGGAGTATCAAAAAGGAGTTCAGAAGGGGTATGATGGAGTATAAGAGGGTATGGGAGGGGTATCAGAAGTTATTGGGAGACTGAAGAATGTACAAGATTTTATAGTGTTTAAGAAGGTGTCTGGGGGTTTCAGGAGGAAAGTATTATAGGTATCAGGTGGCATCAGAATGTATAATGATTGATTAGAGGGTATCAAAGGGTACAGGAGGGATATGGTGGGCAATTAGAGGGCATCAGAACATATAAAAGGATAGTATTACAAGTGGTCAGAGATTATAGGACAGGCATGATGGAGTATCTGAGGGTATAGGAGGTGTGTCAGAGCATTTGAAAGGAGACACCAGGAGATACTGGACGGGTATCAAAAGGTAAACTCAAAGAGGGTAGTCAGGACTCTCATTCATGAGGACTGGCTCTAACTCTAACCCCAGACCTTGTGTTATCCACGAGATGCCCTCAGACTCTCTTGCTAGTCCTGGTCACCTCACATCCCCTTCCACCTACTCACCCTCATCAGCTCTGCAGTTACCTGACCTTCCCACCCACTCTTACCTGTTCCCACTTTGTTGTCTGTGTGAGTGTATTAGAAGAGAATGATGGGGTATTAGAGTCTTTCAGAGGCAATGGGAGGTGTTCGGGGTATCAGATCTGATGAAGGAACGTTCACTCCTCCATTAGCATATTCCTTTAGAGAGTTCAGATGGGGGTATCAGAGGACATTAGGAGGGTATAAGAGGGTAAAGACATGACATCCAGCCTACTGCAGTATCTAAGACTGAGCTGAGGACGACTCAAGTTTTTCTGAATTTAAATTCAATAAATAATAAAGCACCAAGCAGCAGCATCACGTCAGTTACACGACAGATCAGTTTTTCTACACCTAGACCACCTGGACTTCCTGTGTGATAAATTAATCTGATCCCAGACCAGTCAACTTTGTTTGATGAGTAAAGGGACTTCCTTCCATCCTGATGTTCTGTTGTAAATGTTCCACGTTCTCCATGATGTTCATTCTTCATTCAGCAGGATGGTTAGACACCAGGTCAGAGTCAGTCTGTGGCTCAGCTCGCAGGTCCAACATAACACTGCTTCACTTCATTCAACTGTTCTCTGATGAGTAAAAAACACTAAATCTTATCTCTGAATCTCTGAATCTATGTACACATCTGAGGATCCAAACTTTCAACACATACAAACATCCAAAGTTCAGCTGTTCAGCTTTGCCTTTGTTCGATAAAAAAAGAATTAAACTCGTCTGACTCAGCAGCTAGCCGTAGCTCGTAGCACACACTGTATGTTTAAACTCACTGCTAACGTTATCGTAAATTCAATTGTCAACCAAAAACACTGATGTCACTTTCTTTCATTTGAGTACTCACAGACAAAAAGGCTGGAAATGAAGTTAGCGTTAGCTTTAGTGTTAGCATTCACTTTAGTGTTAGCATAGCCCTGACGTGAAGGGAAAACAGAATCAGCCGTCATGTCGGCCCATTCAGCTAAACAATCAACATCACGTTGATGATGTAAAGAAACAGAAAACATCATCTCACTCATCTTTAGTTATTGATACACAAAAAGATGTGGGTTTCTATATACTGACGTCTAAATCGAGTACTCAAGTACTTGTGCCCATTGCTATTATACACTCAGCTGTACATATGTATGTATATGCAGCACCACCCAGAATGATCCTCACCTGTAACCTGTTCATATTTTTGGATTTGCACCTTGTTGATATTTGACATTTATAAACTCAGAATAAATAAAGTTCAGAGTTTTAGGGACTCCAAAAAGATTTTCATGTCACATGTTTAAAGTCTGCTTGTTCTGAACTCACCAGGTGATCAAACTGTATCGACACCTCGAAGGACAGAAAAGTATTCACAGCTAACATGCAGCGGAACTCTAAATCTGATGGATCTGAGGTTGATTCCTTCATGTTCTGTTTGTGTCACAGCAGTCGAGTCTGATCTCAGTCTGAAGACCTCCTCCTTAATGTGCTCCATTCGATTGGTCCAGACCTCCATCTCCGGACCCCCACTCAGGGGAGGCAGCAGTGATGACATCAGTGAAGACTGTGGAGGACCTGGACCAGCCTTTTGTCCTGACAGTCTGATGTCATGACTGATTATAGACTGAGGTTCAACAAATCAGGTGAAGTGAGATTAGTCAGCTGATGTTCAGAGGCCGTCTGATTTCACATTAGCACTGATTCTGATCCTGGTCCTGGTTCTGGTGTTCACATCACTGATCGTGAACTGACCCGCTCCCTCAGTCTGATTGATTTTGACCTGTGACATCATCAGGCTCTCCACTGGCCATCGAATCAGAGAGGGGGGGTGGGGCTGCTCATTCAGGTAATACTCTTTATTTTTGTGTTTTATAACTGCAGAAGAAGAAAAAGGAAGATGCTGATTGGCTGCAGTGAGTGATGGACAGTTGTAACAAAATGCTTGATGTTGTTAGCCTGTTAGCATGTACTGCAGAACACTGAAGGATGTTGATCTCAGTCTGACTCGGACTCGACTGCTTAGTCTTAGACCTCAGAGTGTGTGTGTGTGCGTGCAGCTCTGCCTGGACCCACCTCCAATCTTTCCAGAACCCAGGTCACATAAACCTGGTGCAGCCGGGTTTAGTGAACCGGTTCAACAGACATTGTCCATGGTTTCTGTCATTAACCCCACATCCTCTGTTTGATTGACAGCCGGTGGATCAGACGGAGGACTCGCGGGCAGTTTTGGAGCGCAGAGCTCCGGCCCGGCTCAGGAAGGGGAAAGTAGTACCGAGGCAGCCGGCGGCCACGGTCAGACCCAGACTGGCCCAGGCACAGCAGATAGACCAGCCATAACCATGATCCACATCAGCTGGCAGACCGTAGATAAAGGGAGGGTTTCTGGAGAGGTCATAGGTCACACTGGCTGCATACGTACACAGAGAGATGGTGCAGAAGATCCCTAAAGAGACCAGAAACCACATCAGAGACCATAGACCTCTCTCCCTCACACACACACACTCACTCCCTCACTCAGGTGAGTTACCTGCCATGAGGAACAGCAGTCCAGAGACGTGCTGCGTCAGACTCTCCTCCCAGAAGAAGCCGACTGACACCACGATGCTCCCGCACAGCAGGACGGCTGCCGCCATGCCCAGAAACCCTGCCGTGATGCGCCGCAGGTCTGAGGGACGAAGCACAAGTAAACAAAGGTACTGAAAGGTAAACACAGGTATAGGCAAGTAAACACAGGTACACTCACATAAACAGGTACACTTGGGTACAGTCAGGTAAACACAGACACACTCAGATAAACACAGGTACACTCAGATAAACACAGGTACACTCAAATAAACACAGGTACACTCAAGTAAACACAGGTACACTCAAGTAAACACAGGTACAGAAAGGTACACTCAGGTAAACACAGGTGCACTCAGGTACACTTGGGTAAAAACATGTACACACAGGTAACCACAGGTACACTTAGTAAACACACGTACACTCAGGTAAACACAGGTCCATTTAGGTAAACACAGGCGCACTCAGGTAAACACATGTACACTCAGGTAAACACAGGTACACTCAGGTAAACACAGGTCCATTCAGTTAAACACAGGTACTTAGTGATTATGTGTTATTGATTAGAGATTTTTGATTACTGATTAGTGATCATATATTACAGATTATTGATTACTGAGCAGTGATTTCATGCCTGAGTTTTCATGCTTGTCCACCTTGCTGCTTGTTACTAGTTGCCGTGGAAACATGCTGTGACACTTTATGTAACAGTAAAGAGAGACGGGGCAGGAGTTACCATGGCAATGCACTCATTTATCTCATTACGGACATCCTGTCTGTGTGTACCTGTGTCTCTGTGTGTGTGTTTGTGTGTGTGGACTCACGCAGCAGGTGCCACTCGTCCTGTTGGATAGTTCTGGTCAGATTCAGAGGGATATTCCTCA
Organism: Miichthys miiuy; assembly: GCA_036365135.1. Classification (NCBI taxonomy): domain Eukaryota; kingdom Metazoa; phylum Chordata; class Actinopteri; family Sciaenidae; genus Miichthys; species Miichthys miiuy. The sequence goes on along the minus strand of CM071602.1, from coordinate 2,935,416 downwards.
GTCTGATTGGTTGAGAGAAGTGATACTTGACAGCTGTGCAACGATCTGCAATACCTGTGAGACAGTTGGGATACATGAGACAGGGAATTCTTGATTACTCCAAAGACTCCACACAATCCAGTCTTAAACGTTGACGTGTCATCATCATTTCTAGACTGACCCAGTAAATGTAGTCCACACCAGCTGGTACCACATTTGTATTCCTATTATTTTATCAAACACATGGACACACAGAACCATCAGCAGACCCGTCTTCTTTGATCCACCCTGCCAGGATCGATGGATCTGATCTGATCTGGGTCCAGTCTAATGCAGCGTAATGATATGTAACATCATGTAATGTGATTTGGAAAGCTGTAATCTGATGTGTGGTCTGAGTGTTGTCGGGGTCCAGATCCGCTCTGACCTCCAGGTTTCAGGTGGGCTTGCTGCCAGAGACTGCAGAGACCAAAAGTGCGGACGTCATTAATCCTGCAGAGTCTTAGGACAGAGTTTCATGCTGTAATACCAGTCTGAAACCAGTCTGAGGTCAGCCTCAAACCACCAGAGACCAGTCTGAAACCAGTTTGAAGTCATTCTTAACACAGTCAACAGTCCTTAACCCAGTTTGAAACCAGTCTGAGGTCAGCATCAAACCACCAGAGACCGTCTGAAACCAGTCTGAGGTCATCGTCAAAAGAGCAGGGACCAGTTTGAAACCACTACCTTTATTGATCTGGTTTAACAGCTGTATTCAGACAAATTGATCCATTATCTATAACCGCTGATGCTTTGCAGGGTCGCAGGGAGTTGGAGCTGATCAAAGGTGACGCTGGGTGAGAGGTGCGGTCAACCTGCAGTCCAGTTCCTCCAGTATACACATCAACACCTCAAAATACTACAAATACCATCAGTACACACATCAACACCTCGAAATAGCCTACTACAAATACCATCACTACACCCACCAACACCTCAAAATACTACAAATATCATCACTACACCCATCACCACCTCAAAATACTGCAAATACCATCAATACACCCATCAAGACCTCAAAATACTACAAATTTCATCACTAGACCCATCACCACCTTGAAATACTACAAATACCATCAGTACACACATCAACACCTCAAAATACTACAAATACCATCACTACACACATCAACACCTCAAAATACTACAAATACCATCACTACACACATCAGCACATCAAAATACAACAAATACCATCGCTACACACATCAGCACCTCGAAATACTACAAATACCATCAGTACACCTATCACCACCTCGAAATACTACAAATATCATCAGTACACCCATCAACACCTCAAAATACTACAAATATCATCACTAGACCCATCACCACCTCGAAATACTACAAATACCATCAGTACACACATCAACACCTCAAAATACTACAAATATCATCACTAGACCCATCACCACCTTGAAATACTACAAATACCATCACTACACACATCCAACACCTCAAAATACTACATTTACCATCACTACACACATTAACACCTCAAAATACTACAAATACCATTAGTACACACATCAACACCTCAAAATACTACAAATACCATCACTACACACATCAACACCTCAAAATACTACACATACCATCAGTACACCTATCAACACCTCAAAGTGCTACAAATACCATCACTACACACATCAACACCTCAAAATACTACACATACCATCAGTACACCCATCAACACCTCAAAATACTACAAATATCATCACTACACCCATCACCACCTCAAAATACTACAAATACCATCAATACACCTATCACCACCTTGAAATACTGCAAATACCATCAGTACACACATCATCACCTCGAAATACTACAAATACCATCACTACACACATTAACACCTCAAAATACTACAAATACCATAAGTCTGACACGGAACTTTTCTTCATGACATAAAACAGATTTGATTCAAAAGTTATGATTCGCTAAGCTTGTACATTTTTTGACCATGAGCCTTGGCTACAAAACAATGTTAGTGTTATGTCTGCATCAGTCCACCCCACATGCTTCACGTGAATGTCAGCTCAGCTGAAAAGTAACAGTCTGATTCACAGGAAGTAGGCTGTTGGTCTAAGTCTGCCATTGGCCGACAGCATTCTCCTCCATGTCCAGGAAACACCTACCTCCAGACCTACATACTGCTTACTAACGTACAAGCGTCAACAAGCTAATTACCATTTATAATGTACAGTATCTACAGTCAGTCTACCTAATGTACAGTATGCATATACAGTCAGTCTATTTCTAATGTATATATAGTCAGTCTATTTCTAATGTACAGTATGTATATACATTCAGTCTATCTCTAATGTATATATAGTCAGTCTATTTCTAATGTACAGTATGTATATACAGTCAGTCTATCTAATGTACAGTATGTATATACAGTCAGTCTATCTAATGTACAGTATACAGTCAGTCTATCTAATGTACAGTACAGTCAGTCTATTTCTAATGTACAATATGTATAGTCAGTCTATCTAATGTACAGTATGTATATATAGTCAGTCTATTTCTAATGTACAGTATGTATATACAGTCAGTCTCTCTAATGTACAGTATGTATATATAGTCAGTCTATCTAATGTACAGTATACAGTCAGTCTATTTAATGTACAGTATGATATACAGTCAGTCTATCTAATGTAAAGTATACAGTATGTATAGTCAGTCTATCTAATGTACAGTACACAGTCAGTCTATCTAATGTACAGTATACAGTCAGTCTATCTAATGTACAGTAGGTATAGTCAGTCTATCTAATGTACAGTACACAGTCAGTTTATCTAACGTACAGTACACAGTCAGTCTATCTAATGTACAGTATGTATATATACAGTCAATCTATCTAATGTACAGTATGTATATATACAGTCAGTCTATCTAATGTACAGTATGTATATACAGTCAGTCTATCTAATGTACAGTATGTATAGTCAGTCTATCTAACGTACAGTACACAGTCAGTCTATCTAATGTACAGTATGTATATACAGTCAGTCTATCTAATGTACAGTATGTATATACAGTCAGTCTATCTAAAGTACAGTATACAGTCAGTCTATCTAATGTACAGTATGTATATACAGTCAGTCTATCTAATGTACAGTACACAGTCAGTCTATCTAACGTACAGTACACAGTCAGTCTATCTGATGTACAGTATGTATATATATATAGTCAGTCTATCTAATGTACAGTATGTATATACAGTCAGTCTATCTAATGTACAGTATACAGTCAGTCTATCTAATGTACAGTATGTATATACAGTCAGTCTATCTAATGTACAGTATGTATAGTCAGTCTATCTAATGTACAGTACACAGTCAGTCTATCTAACATACAGTACACAGTCAGTCTATCTAATGTACAGTATGTATATATACAGTCAATCTATCTAATGTACAGTATGTATATACAGTCAGTCTATCTAATGTACAGTACACAGTCAGTCTATCTAACGTACAGTACACAGTCAGTCTATCTGATGTACAGTATGTATATATATAGTCAGTCTATCTAATGTACACTATGTATATACAGTCAGTCTATCTAATGTACAGTATACAGTCAGTCTATCTAATGTACAGTATGTATATACAGTCAGTCTATCTAATGTACAGTATACAGTTAGTCTATCTAATGTACAGTATGTATAGTCAGTCTATCTAATGTACAGTATACAGTTAGTCTATCTAATGTACAGTACACAGTCAGTCAATCTAATGTACAGTATGTATATATATAGTCAGTCTATCTAACGTACAGTACACAGTCAGTCTATCTAATGTACAGTATGTATATATACAGTCAGTCTATCTAATGTACAGTATGTATATGTATATTTGTGTGTGTGTGTGTGTGTATGTGTGTGTGTGTGTGTGTGTGTGTGTGTGTGTGTGTGTGTAGTCTGACCCCGGTCGATCAGCTTGTCGATGTCCGGGTCCAGGCTCTTGAAGTAGCATTTCCTCCACAGGCCATAGTGTGTGGAGAACAGCGGCCTGCCGCACTCGGTCTCCAGTATGCCCATCCCCAGGATGGCCCTCCAGTTCTCCAGCAGCTCCTCCTCTCTGCTCCCCACATGAACAGGCTTCATCAGCGCGACGTCCCGCTGCCGGGCTCCGCCGCTGCCGGTGTCTACCAGCGGCAGGTGATAAATGGGCATCTCCCGGTTCTTCTGGTCGTTGGAGTCGGATCCGTGGCGGTCGCAGTTGTCCTTGTGTCTGCGGGTGTCAGTCTCATACCAGTGGTCGGTGGAGATGGCGGTGACCAGCAACAGCAGAGACAGCACGCTGAGCGCGAGGCTCACCGCGGACACCGTCACCGTCACCGGCCGGGCTCTCTCCATGGCCGGGACATGGAGCGAGTCACTCCCGGTGCCGGAGCAGGTCCCGGTGCTGGTGTTTGCTCGGTTCCCGCCGCTGTCTCCGTTACAGGGCATCTTCTGCTGCCATCCTCGCTCGCGCCCGTCAGCAGTTCCCCGCCTGCTCTCGAGAGCGCGTTGTCATGCCGACTCCGGACCGTCAGAGCTGCGTCAAGGTGACGGCAGGTAACACGCATTAGCACCGGCAGCTCACCCAGGGAACCTTCAGAATAAAACACTCGCTCACAACATAGCGTTACATGAGGTCAGAATTACAACAATTAAAACACAACAACAATAACTAAAAGACCACAACAGCTAAAGCAACAACTATAACACAACAACATCAACAACAACACAAAAACTATAACACAACAGCAACAACAACACAACAATATCAACACAACACAACAACTAAAACAAAGCAACAACATCAACATCATCATCAACAACAACAACTAAAACACAACAATATCAACACAAACAACAACTAAAATACAACAATATCAACACAAAGCAACAACAACATCATCAACAACAACAACAATAATAAATCACATGTATAAATAAAGTAAAGACTTTTCTTCATTTCAGCCTTTTAAAACAAATGTGATGTTTAAAGTGCACACTGTATCTACGATTCAACAGGACACTTTCAGTTGTGTTTGTCAAACAAATTCAACTAAACAAAATAAATTCAAATAAAATTAATTAATTTAATACATACATTTAATAAATTCGTCATCACGTTGAATGTTTTCATTCTCCCCTCTGTGTCAAATTTTCAAGGCCTTGAAAGTCCTTGATATTAATATTCCCAAACCTGAAAGCAAATAGATGAGTTTGATTGTATGTTATTTCAGTTATTTCTATGTGGTACATGCTTTTATTTCATTGTCGTCATGGAAACATAATACCACTAACATGAAGTCTTATTTTGTATTATTTCATACACATGAACTCCCGCCACAATAAGTCTGAAAACGCTGTCTAACCTGACTAATAATCAGTTTCACATCAACATCATTCCCTAGTGTTTACTCGCTGAGTCTTATTTTGAAATCAGACACCGGAAGTGATAATGTGATGTCACGCTGGCTGACTTGACGGTGCTGAGCTGGGTGTGGACTCTCGCTCGCTCTCTCTCTCCTGTTGTCTGTCTATGTCGCTCTCTCCTCAGTCACTGCACACCAACGCGACTCCCTAAACATCTATTTAATTTAACAATTTAAAGTTAAAGAGTTAAAGATAGAGAGGGGCGGATGGGGGGGGGGTAGACAGATAAATAGAGAGATAAATAGAGAGACAGAGGGACAGAGAGACAGAGAATGTTTGAGTATAGTTTTCAGTAAAGGGAGATGTGACTGCATCTTCAACCAATACCTTGCCTGACTAGGCATAACCCTGAAAGAGAGAGAGAGAGTCCCCCAGCAGTCTAGTCCTATAGCAGCATAACTAAGGGATGACCTCAGCCACCCCTAACTATAAGCTCTATCAAAAAGCTCTGGCTCCCATTCTACTTTTGGAAACTATAGGAATCACAACAACAAGAACAGCCAACACAACAACATAATCAACCACAACAACAACAATCACAAGAACAAGAACAATCACAACAACCACCACCACAACAACAATCACAAAAACAACAACAACAGCATAATCAACCACAACAACAACCATCACCACCACAGTTAACAGGAACAACAACAAGAATCATAACAACATAATCAACAACCACAACAATTATTATTATTATTATTATTATTATTATTATTATTATTGTTCTCTCAGTAGTCTTGACACATTCACAATAAAAGTTCTTTGATTTCCAGAGTGTACCTGAATGTGTATGACGTTATTATACCAGTTTATTGACCATGTTCCCCACCTCTCATGTTATCCACTTTTACTTTCAGAGTGTAGAGTTGTTCAAATTCCCACTTCCCACTCATGCCTTGAAGGCATCTCCATTCTCCCAGCCAGTCGCTGTGTGGAGCAGCGCCCATGCGCGGAAAAAGCCATGGTAAAGTTGTGCTGACAGCGTCTTTTTGGTGTATGTCAGTCCGGGTCAGTCGGCTGGGTTCGGTCACAATTGGCGGGAAGATGAGCTGCTGTCCGGACATCTCCCGCAAAAACCCGCAGGAGTTCTTCCAGCTGATCCAACGGGTCTGCAGCGGGACGTACGGGGACGCCTACAAAGTGTGTACACCAGTGCGTGCGTGTGTGTGTGCGTGTGCGTGTGTGTACACCAGGTCTGTCTGTCTGTCTGTCTGTCTGTCTGTCTATTTGGCGGTTAGTCATGTATCCTTGGTGTCCTGGTGACTGTGGCCTCATGGGTAATCTCAGGTGACTGTGCCTGTCGTCCTGACAGAGTCAAACTGGACGTGACGGCAGAAAAGATGAAAGTTTGTCCGTCAGGTTGATCAATAATTCATCACCGTCCCTGCTGAACTGCAGCTTCCTGTAACATGATGTTCTCATCAATCAGAAAAACCAGAGTGTGATGATCTGGTCCTGGTCCTGGTCCTGGTCCTGGCTTCATTCTCTGGAGGTTCTAGAGTTGATCTGAGATAGAATACCAGAAAATTCAGTTCACTGATCATGATTCTTTATTATTGACTTTATTGATTTCTCAAGGGGAAATTCTTTTTTCAATCAGTTTTTACATTACCTGAAATAAAACCACACACACACAGACTCTCTCTCTCTCTCTCTCTCTCTCTCTCTCTCTCTCTCTCTCACTCACACACACACACACACAGCCATGTAGCGGCGCCCTGGGAGCAGTTAGGGGTTCAGTATGTTGCTCAGGGGCACCTTGGCAGTACCCAGGAGGTGAACTGGCACCTCTCCAGCTAACAGTCCACCCTCCACACTTTCCGTGTAGTCCGTGCTGCATGTGAACCCTACAGACTGAGATACTGCCGTGCAGGTAGTGTGTATGAGCTGCAGTTGAGGTCGTTGGTTTGAATCCCACACATGTTGTTTTCTGCTGTTGATCAGTGATGCAGCGCACACTCTGCCCCCTCACCTTCACTGATCAATACCAGGGTGGACCATTTCCCACGATCCTCAGTTCTGTGTGTGTGTGTGTGTCATTAGCATTGTTAGCATAACCCCCCCCCATCAGAACTTATTGATTGTCTTCCTGAAGCTCCATCAGCTTATATCGACCAACCGGATGGATGCTGCTTCACCTTCCACAGGGTTGGGGATCAGAGTGTGTGTGTGTGGGGGCATGACTATCATAAGCTGTGTTTTAATCAACACTCAGTCAGAGTGCAGCAGCGTGTTCAGTCTGAGGTGTGAATATAATCGCTGTGTTGAAGTGCTGAAGTGGCGAGATGATGGAGGTCAGGGCGGAGGGGTGGGGGGATCGATCGGTGTCTGTCCTCCATCAGGTCCTCAGATCCCTGCAGATAAGTTCACCTTCTGTCCCACTGCAGAGACGGAAGAATAAAACTCTGAAGTCACTTTGTCCATCAGTGACCAAAAATCTCCCGGCTCTCTTAATAATTCATCCAGTTTGTCCTTCAATTAGGACACAACCTGCACACACACACACTTCCTGTAGCTGTTTCACAATACAATAAAAGCCTTGCACTGCTTCAAACTTGATCTGAAGCCAGTTTTATATTACTAATACTCATTATCACTGATACTCATTGTGGAGGGGCCGTGGTGCATCAGCTGCAGGGGAGGGGTGTGGAGAGGGCTCAGGAGAGCAGCGCAAGGGGAGATGATTAGCACACCTGCACATTGTTAACTAATCACTCTCCCCTTTATCAGTAGTGTGCTGGACCAGGCAGGAGAGGAGAATGAGACTGGAAGACACACACACAGCAGACGGCTGTGAGACAGAGATAAGGCCTGCGAGCTGTATTGTGTGTGTGAAGTTTGTGGCGTGTCACCCTAACCAATAAACGCCATCAGTTTGAGAGTATTTGTACTGAGAGAACCCCGTGGCAGTAAGTCTGTCACACTCATTAATAATAATACTCATAATATTACTCAGACTGATAATGAACATCTGAATTCTCCACAGCTTCTCTGTCAAACTAAGCTGATCAAATGTCAAAATTTGAAGCCACAGTGATCAGGGTCTGGATTGATAATCATCTTATTGATCAGTTTTGACAAGAACTGAACTGTGTTGAACCAACACACACACAGTCTCTCTCTCAAGCAGCAGCATCGATCAATTAATATGTCCTCTGCGCTCACACACCTTCAGAGTGTGAGTGTGTGTCTTGTTCAAGATCAGGTTTAAATAAACTGAATTTGCACAAATCTGTAGTAGCAAAAAGAAAAAATACAAAGCAAATGATAGAATGAAATATCCTGTCTGTCTGTCTGTTCGTCTGTCAGGCAAGGACCAGCAGCATTGGAGAACTGGCTGCATCAAGGTCATCACACTGGAGCCAGGTAGTAATCAAACAGGAAACTGAAACTGTAACATCTGTGCATCACTTCACTGTGTCAATGCATTACTTCACTGTATCAGTTCACTGTATCATTTAACTGCTTCACTTTACTGCATTACTTCACTACATCACTGCATCACTTCACTACATCACTGCATCACTTCACTGTATCACTGCATCAGTTCACTACATCACTGCATCACTTCACTACATCACTGCATCACTTCACTGTATCACTGCATCAGTTCACTACATCACTGCATCACTTCACTACATCACTGCATCACTTCACTACATCACTGCATCACTTCACTGTATCACTGCATCACTTCACTACATCACTGCTTCACTTCACTGTATCACTGCATCAGTTCACTGTATCACTGCATCACTTCACTACATCACTGCATCACTTCACTATATCACTGTATCACTGCATCACTTCACTGTATCACTGCATCACTTCACTGTATCACTGCATCACTGCATCACTTCACTGTATCACTGCATCACTTCACTACATCACTGTATCACTGCATCACTTCACTACATCACTGCATCACTTCACTGTATCACTGCATCACTTCACTACATCACTGCATCACTTCACTGTATCACTACATCACTGTATCACTGCATCACTTCACTACATCACTGCATCACTTCACTACATCACTGCATCACTTCACTGTATCACTGCATCACTTCACTGTATCACTGCATCACTTCACTACATCACTGCATCACTTCACTACATCACTGTGTGTGTATGTGTGTGTGTGTGTGTGTGTGCGTGTGTGTGTGTGTGTGTGTGTGTGTGTATGTTAGATGGTCTTTGGCATGGTGCAGCAGGAGATCCTGATGATGAAAGACTAAACACTCCAACATCGTGGCGTACTACAGCAGCTACCTTCGGTAACTGTTACCATGACAACAACAGCAGAGCAGTGGGTGGTGGAGACAGTTCGTCCGAGCCAGCCAATCAGAACACATCTACAAACCATTAGAGTGTCTCACACTGTGTGTGTGTGTTTGTGTTTGAGCAGCAGGGAGAAGTTGTGGATCTGTATGGTGTTCTGTGGAAGAGGATCACTGCAGGACATCTACAGACACAAATATACACACAGATACACAAACACAAATACACAAACAAATACACACAACTTTGAAGAACTTTTTTCACACAGTGTCTCAGTTAAGGTTCAGTCATTGTGAACCTTCTCTGAATTGTAACAGTGCGTTTCATTGTCAAAATATAAATATTGAATATAAACGTATATATAATATATATACGTTTATATTCATAAAGATGAGACATATGTACAGATTACACTTGTATGTTGAACTCCAGCAACTTCTAGTTTGTTTCCTCACACAGATCGTTCAATTTAATTTATCAGTGTTCATTTTATGATCATTGTTTAATGCATGTGAGTTCAGGCGGAGCAGGAGACAGACAGGTGGAAGAGTTTGTGTCTCAGATGATTTCAGAGTTCTCTGACTCTGGTTCTGGTTTTCGTGGAATGGTTTTCCTTCCTGCAGCTTTGAAAAACTCAAACATCTGAACTCTGTTCAGTAATGAGAGTGGCCATCTTTAAAATTTGCTGTCCGCCCTCAGCTGTCCCTGTCGTCATGGCGGTGCCCACGCTGCCTTCATCTCCACATTCGTTAAGGCAGCGGTGAGAGCCGGGGGCGTCATCAGCAAGCATTAATGAGCAGAGAAATGCAGTGTACTCGGCTGCTCGCCTTCATTAAACCTTAGCATGGACGCCCCACTGGTCTCATATCATGCTCCGCCCCTGCAGAGAGGGACGGGGGATGTAGTTGACCATGGCTGGACTCCCTGCAGACAGATAATGATTCAGATGGCTTCAAATAACAACGTCCTGTGTGTGTTTGTTCTGTTCCACTGTTTTCACTGTATTTTACAGATGACCTTACAGGATTTTCACTGCGTTCTACAGAGAACCTGACACATTGTTTGCACTGAGTTCGACAGGTGACCTGACAGTGTTTTTACTGCATTCTACAGGTGACCTGACAGTGTTTTCACTGCGTTCTACAGAGAACCTGACAGTGTTTTTACTGCATTTTACAGAGAACCTGACAGTGTTTTCACTGTGCCATGTGTGTTCTACAGAGAACCTGACACATTGTTTGCACTGAGTTCTACAAGTGACCTCTCAGTGTATGCATGGAGGATTCATCATTGACGTGAACAAACTGAGATCGATCAAAGAAATACGACTTAAACCAGCTTAGGGCGGTTCCTTTGATGCCAATTTGATGTTCCAGTCTCTGTAAAAGAATTTGATGGTCAAGGTCTCAAATGCAGTACAGAGATGAGTCCTTTGTCTGATGCCATTAGGAGGTCATTTGTCATTTGTCTAAATCCTGACTGAAAATCCTCAAATAAACTGTTCTTATGGAGAAAGTCACACATCTGATTAGCTACAGCTTTCTCAAGTATCTTAGAGAGAAAGGGAAGGTTTGATATCGGTCTGTAATTGGCTAAAACCTCTGGATCTAGAGTGGGCTTTTTAAGAAGATGTTTAATTACAGCTACTTTAAAGGACTGTGGTACATATCCCAATAATAAAGACAGATTAATGATATCCAATAAAGAAGGACTAACTAGAGGTAAAACATCCTTGAGCAGCCTGGTTGGGATGGGGTCTAAGAGACAGGCTGACGGCTTAGATGAAGAAATTATTGAAGTTATTTGATGAAGGTTGATGGGAGAAAAACAGTCTAAATATATGTCAGGTTTTACATACCTCTACACTATCCTTAGACTTATTCTGTTTGTGCACGAACAGGTCTCTTAAATTTAGTAACACTTTAAATCCGACAGTTTTACCAGTTTCTGCTAGTCACACTAACTAGCCTAGCTATAGCAATGGCTTCTCTCTGCTCTCCTGCTCTCTCCTGCTCTCTCCTGCCCGGTGTGCCACATGTTTAGCTACTCCTTGTCCTCCTTTAGCGATAACGGTACTTGTATTAAATGTAGTTTATTTGTAGCTTTGGAGGCGAGGCTCAGTGATTTAGAGGCACCACTGAACAGTCAGTAGCTGCTATAGTTAGCAAGTCCCCTGTAGCCGGTGCTACCACCGAAGGTAGCTTCAGCTAGCCGTCCCCCGGCAGTTCCTGAGCACCCGGGATGCTGGGTGACTGTCCAAAGGAGGCGTAGCCCCAAACTGAAGCCCACGGTACACCACCAACTGCTCCACGTTTCTAACAGATTTTTCCCGCTCAGCGACACACCTGCTGAGAGGCCAACTCTGGTCATTGGCAGCTCCATTTTGAGAAACATGAAGTTAGCGACACTGGCGGCCACAGTTAAATGCATCCTGGGGGCCAGAGTGGGTGACATCGATTCTAATTTGTTTTTTTCTTTGGTCTTGATGTGTGTTTTTTTTCTGTGCTGTTGTTCCTCTCTGCCTAAGGGTGGTGCTACCACCATTGGTGTTTCTCCAGGTGCCGGCTGCCGATTGGTGAATGAACTGGTGGAGCTGCTATAAATGGCTGCCACTTGAGACACTGGCTCTCTTCTCTTGACCCTACTCCCAACTGCACAAGGCTATGTTGTATTGTATCGTGTTTTGTGAACTTGTACTTGGTATTGTCTGCTGAGACTTTAGTTTAGCAGTCCAGGTAGTTGTAGGGGTGAGCAGCTCTTTTGGTTTATCTCTTTTTCTCCTGTTTATTTTATAGAGAGGCAGGTTAGAAACCTGTAATTTGTTTTTTTTGTTTTTGGTTAGGTAAGTTAATTTGGGTCAGATTGTTTTTGTTTGTTGTTTTGGGCCATGCTCACCCTGAAGCTCAACGCTACCACTTTTTTCTCAAGATTGAATAAATGATCTTTTGTTGGACTGCAGCTCTGTGGCCTTGGTCATTCTTGGGAGTGGGGAAAGAGGGGAACTTCCTTTCTTGTTGTGTTCGGTTCCCCTAGGCCGGACGTAACAAGAGGTCTGTCTGCGTTTCCAAGAATTTGATGAAATTATCGTCATGAAACAGTGATGCATTAATTTTCCAAGAGAATGATTGCTCTGCGGGCCTGAGAGGCTGCATTGCCAGAGTGATAGGAGCATGGTCTGAAAGGGCAATGGATCCAGTGTCAGACTGTTCTACTAAATGGGCTAGGTGTTCAGACATAAATATATAGTCAATTCGTGAGAATGACAAGTAAGGTGGAGAATAAAATGTGTAATTTTTGTTATTAGGATTCATGTATCTCCAACCATCTAACAAGTTCAATATCTCAAGAAAATTTTGTAGTGCAGTGTAGTGTAGTGAAAAAAAAGGAGTATGTCAGGTCTCTCAATCTGGATTATGTCTTAACCATACTGCCAGCATGTCAATGACTGTGTAAATAATAGTGATACACAGCAACTCAAGTAAACTGAGAAATCTACATGTATAAATGTGTTTAAATTAAGATGAACAGAAATTATCTTAATGTTATATAGTACTCACTGTCCATTATACGAGTCATTCTCTATTCATTTGTATAAGAAGAGGCAGATGATATCATTTCCCTGATTACAGGTGGATTAATAGAGTCACTGGGTCGGGAGTGTCTTCACATAGTCGTTGATTTCCTTCATTGTGGGAAGGGAGATCGGTTTTCCATTTGGAGGGAGAACCTTAATTACAGCTGGATACGCAAAGATCCCCGCTTCCCAGAGCCTTCTGCGCGCGTCTGCAGATTCTTGTCTCCGCTTTACAATCTCCGCAGAAAAATCCTGGTAAAAAGACACTACTTGACCATCCGTGGAAGCGGAGTGTAGTGGTGAAGCCTCACCAGGACCGTGTGGGGGCCCTGTCTGCCAGTGGATCCCACTGGAGGTCCCACACGGTGAGCTTGTTCTATTTTCAGACGCTCCCCTTGCATGTCCATGTTCAAGACCTCTGGAATCCATTTCTCAAAAAACACGGGTGGATTCTTACTTTCAGTCCAATAATTCTGATGTTTTGTCATCGACTCTGGTTCTCATAATTCTCAAGTTTTTCCATTGCTTTTTTCAGAGCTGACTCCACCGATTCAAGTCGTGGTGTATTAGCCGCTGCATTATCCTCCAAGTCGGAGACTCGTTGTTCCACCGCCCCCAGTCTGTCTACTATTTTGTCTAGCTTTTCTGACATCTCTGTGACTGGTTTCAGGATATTAGCGAGTGTAGTGTCCAACATCTCCTTAATATTACGCGTCACCTGCTGAACCACTGTGCCATCATCAGTGAGGCTGGAGAACTCTTTTCCTGGCTCGGTACAGGATTCTGGCTCCTCTTCGTTAGCTAGCTCTGGCTCTGTTTCATCGTCTGGGTTAGCTAGCAATTCACCAGCCACCGACTTGTTGTTCTTTTTCCGAGTATCTCTCTTTTTGGGCATAGTGAAAAAGTTGTCCAGCGACATGTCCAATGTTTCTGTAGGTTTAGCAATAATTTCACCACAATTTTAGCAACGGGTAAACTGAGAAATATTGTTTTAATTAAATCCAGTGAGGAGACCGACAGCGGTCTATCCTTCTCGGTGCACCCCGTAAATATCAACTTTTAATACTCTCTGTTCGTGACGCCAAAGTTTTTATGTAGAGTCTTTGATCCCTCGTTGGTAACAAAGACTCTCTGTCTGCACGCCACTTCGTTGGGCTTTGGTTGCCATCATCCGCCTCCTTCTACTGGTCACTGTCACTGTCCGAGTCAGTCTCTTCTTTTGTTGGTTGATCATAATAAATGTAGTTTAACCACTCTGTATTCTTATTAGTAGTTATCCAGGGCAAAATAAACTCAAATCCTGATTTAATATCAGATCTGGCTTTAAATTAATCCGGAATCCCTCTAGGTTGGCCAATCAGATCTATATACACCATAGAGTCAGAGGTGAAACCTTTCTTCACTCTCGTTACTGTACTATCATTTTCCCTATCCTGATCCTGGGGAAATACAATTAACTCCTGCACACTGCCTGTACCCTTGCACATCTACCAGACTAACCTGTGGGGAGAACAGAATGCAACATTTGTCTCCCACACCACCAAAATTGGTCTGCCAACACTATAGTCTGATCATAATAGGGACATGCAGGAACATATACTGACGATAATGATGATCCTTTAATCTGTTCGGCCAGTCACAATGTAGGTTTAGAACAGTTAACATCTAAATTCCAAATATAACTACACTTGGCAGCATTCGCTCTCCCTAAAAACACATCACTAGTCTTCTGCACACACTCAAACTGTCCCACAGGCAGCAGTGGCACTCTGCCAAGTTTCCCCAGCTCTGCACTCTCTGGTCTCACTCTCACATCTAACTCATTACAATGTTGTATGTTTGTTTTATATCTGAATGCATATTCAGTATGTTGCAAATATGATGAAAATAATAGACACTCTGCTCGACACCACGGTCTAAATACACTGCTAGTCCTGCTAACCTTTACACCACACTTACAAACTCAAATGCAAATGACGTGCTGTCCTAGACCTGCAGGTGCCCCGATGACTATCCTCAGCCCCCTTTTATATCTCTCTCTCTCTCCTCAATACGTGACTTGGCGCACTGTGGACACTCTGGCCCTTAATTCTGTTACAAACAAAACATTAATATCTCAGTTACATAACACCCTTTCACAATCTCTTCACATCATTTAACTGGAAAATGACCAGATAAGGTCAAAAGGCAAACTTCTAGAAAGTTCTTATTGCTTGCTGGGAACAGATCTATTTCAAGCCAAAACAACCAGGCTGGAATGTCCCAAACACGTAGTAGTAGGCGACCGTCGGGGGCACTGGCTTCCAGAGGCTCAGGCAGGGAGACAAATTTTAGATCCAGCCGCTCTGCCAGCTGCCAGTCCAGTCCAGCTCTCGTGTCCCAGAATCCACCAACACTAGGTGGAAAGTCCTCTGGTCTGCCATGATGAGTTCTGTGGACATGAGAAGTCAGGACGCAAGAAAGTGTCCAGACTCTCTGCAGTCGGTGCACCTCTACTTTTTATGTAGAGTTGTTTTATATCTGAATGCAGGCGGCGCTGATGTTCTTCCAGAGATAGACGGGCTCGGCCCAGCTGTATGGGTTTCTCCAGAACAGACAGTGGCGCTGGTGCACTGGCGCGCTGTGGCGAGCGACCTGGGAATGGCCGGGCCCTCTGCCCGGGTAGAATAGCTGCAGACTGGCTCCTTTCTCTCTCCCTCTCCACAAGTGTATTGCCATTGTCTATTGTCTATTGCACGGAGCTGAAGGCATCCCTTCTAGATGATGATCACCTGATCACATGAGGCGCTATGGCGTGCTTCAGAATCGTCTCTCTGCTCAGCTCTGTGAACAAACAACGCAGAAGGTCCAAAAAAAAGGTCCAACGCGTCCTTTTAAAGTTCTGGCGTGTTGTCTGAAAAGTCCGGTGAAGAGGATTTACTGACATCTAAACTTTTTTAAATGTTTCATCTTGATTTTTAAGACCATATCTTTCTTCTTCTTTGTTCTTCATGTGTGCACAACAACATGGCTGACCTTTGACATCTTGCTGTGTGTGTGTGTTACTGTGTGTGTTAGGTCTAAATTAGGTCTAAATAGAACATGAACATGTTCCCGTCCTCAATTCAAAGTCCACAAAGAACAGACATGAAGTGAAGTGAGACATAGGCGTGTGACGTGACAGAAAAACACATGAATTTAAAGAACCTGACAGATAGGATACAAACACAGAGCCACACATGTACAGAAATATGCATACTGACTGTATTATGCTGCTGCAGTAGACACCTGAAAGGCCTGCTGGGTAACAGGTTAGAATCATCAGATCAGGAACATTAATGAGTTCAGATACCTCATTAACACAAGACTGATTCTTTCTTTCTTTCCCTCTGAGCCCTGTTGCTGATGACCAAAATTCACTTTCAGCCACCGAAACTGAAAGACAAGGTGAAGTGGTGAGTGTCTGTCACCGCATGGAAACAGTGATGTAACACTTATGCATCCAATCAAGCAGCTACTGAATTATTAACACCAGCGAACCAGGTGCCGTTAATGCTAATGAAGAGAATATTCTCTTTGAATGTCAGCTGGAGCTGAAGACAGAACAGCAACGTGAGCAGCACGCTGACTGACTGCCAATCTAGTACTGGAATATTAAATCAACACTGGAATGTTAAATCAGGTCTGGAACAATTAAATCAAGCGTTTCTAATAAAGATACTGAGACACATGACATGACTCTCTCTATCCTCTGTGATGAATGTCTATTTCCCATCTTACATCAGGTGTTTATTGTTGGTTTTCTCATGTTTAACAGCACACCTTAGTTTGTATCATAACTGACGCCAATCTGCTCTTAGCTTCTGTGGTCATTTTTCCAAAAATCACTAATATGATGATGATGATGTCGTTTTGACAGAAGATCAAAGATGAAAATGTTTGTGCTGCTTACAAACTACTGCAGGTACAATGATCGTGATGATGATGGTGATCTGCCTTTACACCCCTCTCTGAGAAACTGCTGACATGTAGCCGTCCTCCGGCACATTAGATAGATAGATAGATAGATAGATAGATAGATAGATAGATAGATAGATAGATAGATAGATAGATAGATAGATAGATAGATAGATAGATAGATAGATAGATAGATAGATAGATAGATGCAAACATACATTAGAATTAACCTCTAACACAGTATCCATAGTATACTCTCTGTGGAAAAACTGGAGATGCCTGCTTGAAGTGAGCAGAAAAGTCGGCACCTGTCTGTTATCATGGGGAATTTCAGCACTAACCAGAGGAAGTATAGAGAGTATAGCATCACAGAGATGTAGCTGAATGAACTCACTGAGGACTCGCTGGGAACTCTGGACAGCTTTCAACTGTGAGACCAAACAGCTGAAGAGAGACAGACAGGAGAGTAAAGGAGAGAGAGGAGGGGCGCCACACAGCAAAGGAAGCGTCCATAATAAAATCTCCAGTCAGGTACACGGCAGTAGGATGTCAGTCTCTGTGGACTCATCCAGGCTGTTGGTAGCAGTCCTGTACACATCGCAGATGCTCCACAGCTTCTCTGGTCCATGTCCTCACAGCCTATATGCAGAATGGACTTCCAGAATCCAGAAACTACAGTACCACCAGAACCTCTGGAACCTCCACGACCTCCAGAACCTTCTTTGAGGACATGAGAAAAGTCTGAAACCAACCTACTGCAGGTTCACAAGCATCAACAAGGCATCTATCTTGATCATTGCCCTATCAGGAAATTGATGCCTGTCTGTCTGATGTTTTGTTTTTTTCATTTGATCAGATGAAGTTTGATTGTCCTCTGAGGAAAGAGACAGAAGTTCATCAAGACGAAACACACACAGACACAGACAAACACACTTGACCTACCCCTACCTACCTCTTATTGGATCTCTGTTCTTTGCCTGTAAACATGTATTTAATACAAACAATGACTTGTCAATAAAACAATTAATCTCTGACAGCCTCGCCCACCTAATTTACATATTGAGATCTGACCACAGCAGACTTCCCTTGATGACTCAGCAGACTTACTCTCGTCTTTACATGTGGACTCCTGGTGCTGACCTCCCCTGAATCAGAATCAGGTTTATTGCCAAGTAGGTTTTCACTTACAAGCAATTTGTCTTGGTGTGATTGGTGCATAAGAAACATTATCTAAAAATATAAGAATATCATAAATATATATATACATATACATAATAACATAACAACAATGAGAGTTCACAGTGTGCAGAACATTATAAATGTGTAGATATACATCAAAATGAGGTAGTCCAAAATAAATAAAGGCTGTGTGTAGAAAGTCTGTAGATACTATGCAATATACACCTCAGAGGCCTGGAGGCGTGCAGGTCCTGGAGAGACAGGAGATTGCAGCCAACCAGCTTCTCTGTAGGCCGAATGACACACTGCAGTCTGCCCACGTCCTTGGCGGTGGCAGCAGCCTATCAGATGGTGATGGAGGATGGACTCAATGATGGAGGTGTAGAAGTGCACTATCATTGTCTTTGTTCAGCTGCAGCAGGAAGTTCATCCTCTGCTGTGCTTTCTTAATGAGAGAGCTGATGTTCCCACTGGAGGTCCTGGAGATGAAGCTTCACAGGAAGAGGAAAGACTCCACAGTCTCAGTCTGGGAGTCACAGAGGGTGATGGAGGCAGGCGAGGCTGAGTTCTTCCTGAAGTCCACAACCATCTCCACTGTCTTTCGAGAATAGAGTAATAGATTACAGAGTAATAGATTACATGTTTTACATAGTTTACATGCTCCACTGTCTTTAGAGCGTTGGGCTCTAAGTTGTTCTGGCTGCACCAAGTCACCAGATGGTCAATCTCCCACCTGTAGGCGGATTGTCACCAACAGAGATGAGTCTGGTGAGGGTGGTGTCATCCGTGAACTTGTGCATGTTTCCCCAGCTTGCGCTGCTTCCTGTCAGACAGGAAGTCTGTGATCCACCTGCAGGTAGAATCAGGCACACTCAGCTGGGAGAGCTTCTCCTGAAGCCGGGATGATGGTGTTGAAGGCAGAGCTGAAATCCACAAACAGGATCCTGGCGTAGGTTCCTGTGGAGTCCAGGTGTTGGAGGATGTAGTGGAGGGCCAAGTTGACTGCATCGTCTACAGACCTGTTGGCTCTGTAGGCAAACTGCAGGGGGTCCAGAAGGGATCAGTGATGTCTGTGAGGTGGGACATAACAAGGCGTTCAAAGGACTTCATGACCACAGAAGTCAGGGTGACGGGTCTGAAGTGGTTCAGTCTGTGGTCCTTGGCTTCTTGGGAACAGGAATGATTGTTGAGGTCTTGAAGCAGGCTGGACGTGACATGTCTCCAGTGAGGTGTTGAAAATGTCTGTGAACACTGGAGACAGCTGATCAGAATCCGGTGGTACTAATGCAACACTATTTCTATTATTATTATTATTATTAGCAAAGACACATTTACAGTCTAATTGTATGACGTGCTAACAACATGCTAAAACCATGCTAACACCATGCTAAGAAGACGCTAATATCATATTTTCCATTGTTTTCTTCTACTTTGCATCTATCGCTGTATCTGTAATTTAGTCCAATTGTGTTTATATTTCCATCAGAACCAGTTTGACTCGTAAAGTCTCCATAAGAACAAATGAAAACAGAAGAAATGAGACATCCAGCTTCATTTTGTTTACAATGATCAGCTGTGTGTGTGTGTGTGTGTGTATGTGGTCCATTGGGAGTTTCTCAGTTGGAAGTTCCTGAGTCAGCAGCAGCACTATGCTGACCAATCAGCTGCCTGCATCTGCTCTCTGAAGAGGGAACGACACCCCACAACAAACTACATGTTTCTCCTGCAAGAGCTGCAGATGGACGATGAAGGTGCTGCTGGATCTGGATCAGGATCTGTCCTCAGTGAGAACAGGTGAGAACAGGATCAGTGTGGACTACGTGACAACACCTGAACATCAATAAAACGTTTCAAAGATCAAATGTCTTCATCTGAAGGTGTTCAGACAGTTAGCTGTTGATGTCAGTAATGATGTCAGTGGCGAGCGGTACTATAACATGTGGTTTTAATCTGAGTAACAGGACCAGAATAAGCCATACCGATACGTTTGTTAAAATTGGATTGCATCCTTTCATGTAATAAATCAAGTTGTAAATGATTTAAAGTGTCACACAAGAACAACACATGTTCGTGTTGGAGCACCGCGGGTTGATCAGAGCTCTGAGTGTGAAGTTGGTCAGCTTGCCAGCTCGTGTGAAGCTCGCGTGAACCTCATCAGGATTCATTACAGCACCTCCACAGCACCACCTGTGATTAAGTGAGTATAGCAGCCGTCACTTGATGCTGCATCACTGTGTGTGACCACTGCATCAGAATCAGCACACAGCACAGGTCCTGAACCTGAACCTGGAACTGGTCCTGGAACTGAACAGTTATTTCAGTATAATAATAAGTTGGTGTTGTGAGCTGCAGTGTTTCTGTGTTTCAGTGTTGACCTCAGCTTGCTCTGAATAATTTATCAGTCCTCTCAGAGGGTGGTGGGGGAGGTGGAGGTGGGGGAGGATGTGGGGGAGGCGGTGCACACAGAGTGGCGGTGCTGCTGATAAAAAATTTAAAGACATCATCTGAGCACTTTGTAATTTTTGCTAACGCTGAAGAAAAAGCTCGGGATGTTTTCAACATTTCAGGTCACATTTTCTTCTACTGTCTGAATGCCCTGACCTCTGACCTCTGAGGTAGAACAGGTAGAACACAGAGCTTTCATGCTGTAGCAGCTCTTCACAGAGCAGAGGATTCAGGACATGTACTGATATGAGTATTTTCATTCTAGGGTCACGCCTCTCAACTGAATGACGAGGATGTAGACGAACCATGAGGTATCTCTGATGCTGCACATTGCCATGACAATGAAGACGACAGTGACACTGCAGTGAGTGTGACGAAAACACCTATATAGGTGTATAGAGGGGTGGGTGTATCCCAAGCACATGACTGACGCTCTGAGGTAGCCAGTTCCCTTTTCTCTCTGTGTGTCTCTTTCAGTATAAAAGACTCAACTTCGCGGCCCAGCCCTCCTCCTGAAGCTTGTCCCCCTCAGATGTCCAAGTCTGTCACACAGACAGACTACATACCCCCAACTATGATCACCATGGCAACCATCTGACCATAAAGCATCATCGTGAGACTGAGCAGCCTGGGTGAGAAGAACCTTTAGAAGCTGCTAGAACCTTTAGAGCTTGTAATAACTTTAAGAACCTTTAGAACTTGTTAGAACATTTTGAGTCTTTAGAACTTTTAGAGCCTTTGTTCTTTGTTCTGATTCTGACTCTACAGCAGCAGCTGAGGCTCATAGGTAATGTAATGTTTTGAGTGCAGAACATTGACCTGTTTGCTCACCTGTAACTTCCTGTCAACAGTTGTCACCTGATTTACCTGAACGTCACCTGATTTATGTGATCTGATCTGTTTGTAGGAAGAGATCTGTAGTCTGCAGCGGTGCCTGCTGACAACAACAGGAAAGACAACAAAGATCACTGAGTAAGAAAAACTGAAACGGTGGATTTCATGTGATCATGTGAGGTCAGAAGTCATGTGATCATATGAGGTGACATGTGATCATGTGATGAGGTCAACTCTGCCACATCCTGAGTTTGTCTCATATCTCATTCACCTTGTGTTCTCACTGCAACATGTTCAGGTAAATCATATGGAAGACAGATTTTTCCTGTTTCTGACCAATCAGAGAGGACAGCGGGTCATGCTCTATTCTCATTGATAACTCTGAGAAACTACAGACCTGTAGAGTACAAAAAATAGACGTAGTCTCAGTGACATACCCCACAGACTGTCTAAAATCTGGACGTAGTCTCTGTGATGTAGTAGTCTCATGGTGGACTGAAGTGGATTGTTGTGGATTGTAGTGGGTCATGGTGGATCATGGTGGGCCGTGGTCAGTTGATCAGTGTTTAACTAACTCAACAGAAGCAAAGTTTGTCTCCACGTTGGTCAGACTCTTTCTCTGGTCGGGTCACATGATCTGTGTTGTGTCACTTCCTGTTTGTAATCATGTGACCAGTTCATGCAGCAGCCTGCTGCTTTTATTTGGACAGAGCAACCCCAGTGGACCAATCAGGAACAGCAGCTCTGTCGGTGGGACAGACTGATCCAATTTTTCATATCCTTAAGGCATGCTAGAAGTTTAGTTAACTGTTCCCTAAAGGAAGCATATATAAAAGGAATAGAAGTGGTCCTAGTACAGAACCTTGTGGGACTCCATGACAAACTTTGGTATGCATGGAGGATTCATCATTGACGTGAACAAACTGAGATCGATCTAAAAAATACGACTTAAACCAGCTTAGGGCAGTTCCTTTGATGCCAATTTGATGTTCCAGCCTCTGTAAAAGAATTTGATGATCAATGGTGTCAAATGCGGCACTAAGATCTAACAGGACAAGTACAGAGATGAGTCCTTTGTCTGATGCCATTAGGAGTCATTTGTAACTTTGACTAGTGCGGTCTCTGTGCTATGATGCATCTAAATCCTGACTGAAAATCCTCAAATAAACTGTTCTTATGGAGAAAATCACACAGCTGACTGGCTACAGCCTTCTCAAGTATCTTAGAGAGAAAGGGAAGGTTTGATATCGGTCTGTAGTTGGCTAAAATCTCTGGATCAAGAGTGGGCTTTTTAAGAAGAGGTTTAATTACAGCTACTTTAAAGGACTGTGGTACATATCCCAATAATAAAGACAGATTAATCATATCCAATAAAGAAGGGCTAACTAGAGGTAAAACATCCTTGAGCAGCCTGGTTGGGATGGGGTCTAAGAGACAGGTTGACGGCTTAGATGAAGAAAGTATTGAAGTTATTTGATGAAGGTTGATGGGAGAAAAACAGTCTAAATATATATCAGGTTTTACAGCTGTTTCCAAACTTGCTGTGTAAGAAGGCAGATCAGTGCCTGTTGAGGGCAAGAGGTGATGAATTTTGTCTCTAATAGTTATAATTTTATCATTAAAGAAGCTCATGAAGTCATTACTACTTAGACCTAAAGGAATAGATGGCTCAATAGAGCTGCTGATCACGAGTCTGCTGGCTATACCATGGTGCTAACCTCCTTTGTTTAATTATCTTCTTTTTCAAAGGTTCAATAAAGTCTAGAGTTGTCCGTAATGAGCCTGTAGTACTATCAACAAGATGATCTATTTGTGAGGGACTAAAGGAAGCAGACAAGTCCTCTGCTACATTGAGACATGGCATTGAATTCAAGTAAGATAGGATCAGATAAAATAAATGTAGAGAACTGTATGGAGGATGAATATAGATAAATATAGAGGACCGTGTATGGCATGTGTTATTGTACAGTGGATAAATGACCAGTTATGAAGTAAGATTGACCTAAATTAGCAGTTAATTAAAATATTGCACTTAAACGATTGATGAGGTTATTGCACAAAGAAAGAAGAGTGTCCAGATTATTATTGCACAGTGAGTAACTCCCACTCCTTCACTTCTGTCTTCTTTACTCTGTTTCCTCCTCCCCCCAAGTGAGGAGTTGTAGAGCCTGATGGCATGAGGGACAAAGGAGTTCTTGAGTCTTGTAGTTTGTCCTACACTTGGGAAGGAGCAGCCTTCCACTAAACAGGCTCCTCTGGTTGCTGATGACGGTGTGCAGGGGGTGGCTGGCATTGTCAATAATGTCCAGCAGTTTGTCCAGTGTCCTCCTCTCTGCCACCATCACCAGTGAGTCCAGCCTAGTCAGGCACGGTATTGGTTGAAGATGAAGTCACATCTCCCTTTACTGAAAACTCTCTCTCTCTCTCTCTCTCTCTCTCTCTCTCTCTCTCTCTCTCTCTCACCATCTGCAAACATACATGTATAAATACATGTATGTATGTATACATACATTAATGCATGTTAATGCATGTTACTAACTAAACTTCTTCCCCAGAGTTTCTGTGCTCTCTCGTCCAGCAGGTTCTCATGGATCGTGGCTGCTGCTGTGGTCCTGCACGACGTCCACTACATATATTATTACTGTCATTATTGCTACCATATCTCCATTACAATTTATAGCTAGTTAATGATTTACTGCTGCTGTGTCTCTCTATCTCTATCACAGGTTCCACTGCTACTGTAATAATTTTATCATTCATTGTAATTCATTGTCATTTTATCATTCATTGTAATTGTACAATATGTTTGTGTTGATTTGTTCTGTACACGTGACATCTATTGCACGTCTGTCCGTCCTGGGAGAGGGATCCCTCCTCTGTGGCTCTTCCTGAGGTTTCTTCCACCTTTTTTGGGGTTTTTGTTGGCAAGTTTTTCCTCACTCGAACCAAGGGTCTAAGGCAGGGGTGTCCAAACTGTTCTACAAAGGGCCGGTGTGGCTGCAGGTTTTCTTTCCAACCAACCAAGCAGCAGCAGCAGCAGCAGCAGTACACCAGACTCGACTCATTTAATCAACTGATCTCAGTCTTCGGAGAGTTGATTGGTCAAACTGTGTGCTCTTGGTTGGTTGGAACAAAAACCTGCAGCCACACCGGCCCTTTGTGGAACAGTTTGGAGACCCCTGGTCTAAGGACAGAGGGTGTCACTCCCTGTACAGATTGTAAAACCCTCCGAGGCAAATATATTTTGTGACTTTGGGATATACAAATAAAATTTGATTTGTTTGATTTGATTTGATTTGAGCTTCATGCCGACATCAGAGCCGGCCCGCCTGATCAGTTTGTCCAGTCTGGAAGTGTCCTTCTTAGATGTGCTGCCCCAAATTCTGCATCAGGCTTGATGCAAGGACCAGGATGTAAGGACTACAAGCTCGATATACTGTAACAAATAGAATCGGCTGTAATGTTGTCCAGGTTGGGTGAGTGAGGCTAAGAACAAGACTTTCAAATGAATTATAATTTAGTTTAGGTTTAGGATTTATTAATAGACTTGAGTCAAATATGGCTCCAACTCCACCACCTTGACCGGTACTTTGAGGAATATGAGTATTACAATGACTGGGAGGAGTGGATTCAACATATTCATCATCACATCTGTTAGTTTAGAGACCTGTTCGTGCACAGGCAAAACAAGTCTACAGATAAATTTGAGATAAGTAGATAACTGCTGTTGTGATACACATACGGAAATTCAAACAGATACACAGATGATATGTACGTTTGTATAGACAGTATATACACACAGATATATGATATGTATGTTTGTATAGACAGTATATATATATATATATATATATATATATATATATATATATATATATATATATATATATATATATATATATATATACACACACACATATATGATATGTACACAGGCATGCAAGAAGTAAATAGACACCTTCATTCAAATTCAAATTAAAGGTGTCTATTTACTTCTTGCACGTCTGTGCATGTTTGTATAGACAGTATATACACATTCTCCTGATTGTTTTTTGTTTTTGTCTGCTGGAAGTTTCAATCTCTAATAAAATCAGTGATTAACACTAATGCTGTCTGAAATGCTGTGTAGGTGAGTCATACCTGTTTCCCATGATGCAATGTGCTCAGTCTCAGATTGTCTCTTCCTTTAACGATCAGGTGATCTGTTTCTTTAATGAACTGGTGGTCTGTTTCTTTAACGCTCAGGTGGTCTGTAATGAACCAGAAGTAAAACTGTAACTCTAAACTGGACAGGACAGGTTTTTACAGTTTACTGTATGAACCAGGACTGTAGACAAACACTAATTAACATCAATTAACATTAGTTAACACTAATTAAGACAGAGAAATCAGTCTGAAAAAGGTAAATTAAATGTAATGACTGTCTGTGTGTTCACCTGTCTGTTTACCTGTCTATTCCCCTCTTGTTTACAAGGCTGTCAGCTCACCTGTCTTTCTATTTGCAGGGTGGTGGTTCTGGAGAACAGGGCAACAGATAACCCTACTGAACACAGTAACCTACTACATACTCGCCGAACATGAAAACAGCTACTGAAGGCAGGACTAAACCAGTCCAACCCAGGACTAAACCAATCCAAGACAGGACCACATCAGCCCAAACCAGGACTAAACCAATCCAAGCCAGGACCACATTAGCCCAAACCAGGACTAAACCAGTCCCCAGGATTTAACCAGTCAAACCCAGGACTAAACCAATCCAAGACAGGACCACATCAGCCCAAACCAGGACTAAACCAGTCCAACCCAGGACTAAACCAATCCAAGCCAGGACCACATCAGCCCAAACCAGGACCAAACCAGGACTAAACCAGTACAACCCAGGATTAAACCAGCCCAAACCAGGACTAAACCAGTCCAAACCAGGATTAAACCAGTCCCCAGGACTAAACCAGTCCTCAGGATTAAACCAGCCCAAACCAGGACTAAACCTGTCCAAGCCAGGACTAAACCAGCCCAAACCAGGACCAATCCAGGATTAAAACAGTCCAGCCCAGGACTAAACCAGGACTAAACCAGTCCAGCCCAGGACTAAACTAGTCCAACCCAGGACGAAACCAGTCCAAACCAGGACTAAACCAGCCCAAACCAGTCCAACCCAGGACTAAACCAGTCCAAACCAGAATTAAACCAGCCCAAACCAGGACTAAACCAGTCCAACCCAGGATTAAACCAGTCCAACCCAAGACTAAACCAGTCCAACCCAGGACTAAACCAGGACTAAATCAGCCCAAACCAGGACCAAATCAGCCCAAACCAGGACCAATCCAGGACTAAACCAGTCCAAACCATGACCAAACCAGTCCAACCCAGGACTAAACCAGTCCAACCCAGGACTAAACCAGTCCAACCCAAGACTAAACCAGCCCAAACCAGGACCACATCAGCCCAAACCAGGACCAAACCAGTCCATCCCAGGATTAAACCAGTCCAAACCAGGAGTAAACCAGTCCAACCCAGGACTAAACCAGCCCAAACCAGGATTAAACCAGTCCAAGCCAGGACCACATCAGCCCAACCCAGGACTAAACCAGTTCAACTCAGGACTAAACCAGTCCAACCCAGGACCAAACCAGTCCAAACCAGGATTAAACCAGTTCAACCCAAGACTAAACCAGTCCAACCCAGGACTAAACCAGTCCAACCCAGGACCAAACCAGTCCAAACCAGGATTAAACCAGTTCAACCCAAGACTAAACCAGTCCAACCCAGGACTAAACCAGTCCCCAGGATTAAACCGGTCCAACGCAGGACTAAACCAGTCCCCAGGACTAAACCAGCCCAAACCAGGATTAAACCAGTCCAAGCCAGGACCACATCAGCCCAACCCAGGACTAAACCAGTCCAACTCAAGACTAAACCAGTCCAACCTAGGACCAAACCAGGATTAAACCAGTTCAACCCAAGACTAAACCAGTCCATCCCAGGATTAAACCAGTCCAAACCAGGAGTAAACCAGTCCAACCCAGGACTAAACCAGCCCAAACCAGGATTAAACCAGTCCAAGTCAGGACCACATCAGCCCAACCCAGGACTAAACCAGTTCAACTCAGGACTAAACCAGTCCAAGTCAGGACCAAACCAGTCCAAACCAGGATTAAACCAGTTCAACCCAAGACTAAACCAGTCCAACCCAGGACTAAACCAGTCCCCAGGATTAAACCGGTCCAACGCAGGACTAAACCAGTCCCCAGGACTAAACCAGCCCAAACCAGGATTAAACCAGTCCAAGCCAGGACCACATCAGCCCAACCCAGGACTAAACCAGTCCAACTCAGGACTAAACCAGTCCAACCTAGGATCTAACCAGGATTAAACCAGTTCAACCCAAGATTAAACCAGTCCAACCCAGGACTAAACCAATCCAAGACAGGAACACATCAGCCCAAACCAGTCCAAGCCAAGACCACATAGCCCAAACCAGGACCAAACCAGGACTAAACCAGTCCAACCTAGGATTAAACCAGCCCAAACCAGGACTAGAAAATCAGACAAACAGACTTTATGACAATCAGAGAAACACTGATGAAGTTTGAACACCCCCTGATTAGAAACCAGACTGGAAGTCTTCCAGTGTGCCACTTCCTGTTTTTATTTTCAAAGATTTCCGTTTTTACACTGTATGAAAAACTCTGACGTCACTTCTGATCAATATTCCTTATTTTCTTCGTTCAACGCTTCAGAAACATAAAAACTAAAGGAGGGCTTTTATTGTAGCGATGCAACAGGCTTTTATTTTGAAATGTCCGCAGGGTGCAGTCTACCGGAAACAGAAGAAGAGGTTCTGGTTGTTGTGATCGACGGACCTTTTCAGCAGCTGAAGACTCACCTGGCAAACAGGTGCGACCAGTACCAGGTGAGATAAACACCTGCTAAGGGGCTGTTCTGACCCGGTCTAAACCCGAGCTAACTGTGCAGCAGGCTAACTGTTGATGCGGTGCAGAGATACAGCTCCATGCTAACTTCACCGCGCTAACTAAAGCGGTTCAGTTCGGGTCTGTGTTGTATCCAAACCGCGTCCTTTGTGATCCCGTTAGTCCAGTTGGTATCTCTGTTTGAACCCTATCGGTCTGCGGTGGGTCGGTGGCCCGTGGTCCTGTGTTTGGACCGGATCCCGGGTTGACCTACTTTCCTTCCCGGTGTTTCGGTTTGACGAGCGACCGTGTTAACGTGTGACCGTGTATGGAAAGCCAGCGGGTTCAAATATTCATGACTTTCAACACATTGATATGGCGTTAACATGTTAATGCGTCTGTCATTATTTATTTGACCTCATCATCAGGATGAAGAGTGCGTTATAGAGCGCCCCCTGCTGTTCATAGCCCTCCGTTACTTTAAGATGCACAAACAAAGAGTGTTTTTCAAATATTCATTAAAATTGTCTGAATCCTAAAGCAGCACTGAGCAAGTAACATCTGTAACTGTTTACCCAAACAGCTGTTCATGTTTGTAATGATGTTAAACTGAATGAAAGGTGTTAAAGCCTGAAAGTCAATGATGTGTTTGGTTACAAAAGAAGGCAGCAGTTAGATAGAGATAAAGCTGTTAAAAAGTTATTTCCTGATTGTTTCACAGCGGTTACATTCAGCAGGTATCGATGCGCCCACCACCAGCTCCTCCTAGCCTTTATTATTATTTTGGTGATAGATTTATAGTCAAAAAAGATTAGGCTGAATTGGTGTTTATTCATCGTCATTTTTATCGTTATCGTGATAAATGCCAGAAATTATCGGCATCATTTTTTTAGTCTCTAAACATCCCTATTGAAGAACTGTTTAAAAAAAACAAAGAACTGTTTGAAGAACCAAATAACTGTTTGAAGAACCGTTCAGAAAACCTGATGGTACTTGATGTTTTCACGGTTTCTGGTCCTGGTCCGGATGTGTGAACAGGTGTGAACAGCTGTGTTATCCTCTTACAGTGGCTCCTCTTGGTGGGCGTGGTCTCTGCAGTGATGGCTCTGATTTCTCTGGAAGACCTCGACGGATTGGACGATGAGCAGCTCGATGATGATGACATCACAGACAACCCCGAACCAATGGAGGACGACGACAGACTGCTGTCACACTGGCAGGCTGTTGCCAGTACCCATCAGGTGTCAGTTCCTCCAGGTGAGGGGGCGTGGCCAACCACAGTCCTGTTGAAGACCATGGGTGCAGTCGAATAGTCAGTTTTGCTTAGGAAGGTTCATAATTAAATGAAAAGAGTTTTAACTTAGCCCACATGATCAGAGCTGTTTGAATTCTGTTAAGGAGCTTCATATCTTTCACTGGGTTGTCCACGTTTATCATGAAACAATACAGTCAGAGTGCATCACCATCTAACATGGAGCGTTTCGTAGTCCATCTTCTCAACTTTGTAGTTTTACCACAGATCACGTCAATAACATCCTCCATCACATCATGATGTAGTCTGACTCTCAACACCGCCCTTGACCTTGTGACGTTTTCCATCGAAGTCAAGGAAAAGTGGTAAGGAAAGGACTTAGGGCTTATTGACTAATCGACTGTATCCCATGGTTCTGGACCACCTTCATTTACATATTTAACACACCATTTACATTTTTAGCACCTCCTTTGCATACGTTGTATTTCATGAGCTATGTTTGTGTTTCAGAAATGACTGGACCCATACAGGAAATGACCCGTAACAGCCAGCAGAGGGAGCCCCTCCCCTTCGTTCCAGTATCCAGCCATGAGAAGGTAAAGACCCCAACACCACATCAGATCACTATAGTAACCATGATCAATCTTCATGGTTACCTGTGACACAGAGAGTCGCTGGAGGACAGTCAAGGACACTCAGGACTCCTCTGGTCCCCTGTGTCCTTGAAGTGCCCCCTTAGAGACCTCAGTTTGAGAAGGACCTCAGACCTTCAGATCGTTTCCAGGTTTACATGAAGCCTTGTGGATGTGGTCTGAGACTCATGGACTCCTGTGGTTCTGGTTCTGTCCTCACAGATGGGGGAGGTTCTGTACGAGGAGCGTCTGTATCCAGCAGGAAACTGGGCCTGTGTGACCCGAGGAGAAGACCTGTATGAACAGAGCATCTCCATGGCCTTCATGAAACTGATGCGCTTCATCTGTAAAGAAAACTCTGCAGGTCAGAGTCCGCCCACCTACAGCACACCCCGACCAGAACCACAGACCAGAACCCCAGACTGAACCAAAGACCAGAACCACAGACTAGAAACTGACACCAGAACCAGGTCGGTGGAGGCGGAATGCTGCTCTCACCTGAAGATGACTGATCTTCGGACTGCAGAGGAAGTTCTGGTCCGGATTTGATACAAACAGCCTGTTCATGATGAAGTATCAATGATGTATTGAAGTATTGATGATGTATTGGTCGTGTTCAGGTCGGTACCTGGGGATGACGGTGCCAGTGATCAGTAACATCCACATGAAGGATGACGGGATCACGTTCAAGAAAAATGTCCTGACGGCATTCTTCCTGCCGGCCGAGTTCCAGACCAACCCGCCCAGGCCCTCCGACGCCGACATCACCATCATCCACAGGGAGCCAATGAGAGTCGTCGCCAGGTCAGAACCTCATGTCTGAACGCAGCACTGACTTTACCCCAACTGTCCCAGAATGCAGCGCTGACTTTACCCTGACTGTCCCAGAATGCAGCGCTGACTTTACCCTGACTGTCCCAGAATGCAGTGCTGACTTTACCCTGACTGTCCCCAAACACAGTGCTGACTTTACCCTGACTGTCCCCGAACGTAGTGCTGGCTTTACCCCGACTGTCCCTGAATGCAGCGCTGACTTTACCCCGACTGTCCCCAAACGCAGTGCTGACTTTACTCTGACTGACCCTGAACATAGCTCTGACTTTACCCTGACTGCCCCTGAACGTAGCTCTCACTTTACCCCAACTGTCCCCGAACGTAGCGCTGATTTAACCCTGACTGTCCCCGAACGCAGCGTGAGCGTGTCAGTCTGTGTTGCTGATGTTCTGCTCTCTGATTGGCTGCAGGACGTTCCTTGGGACGACCACGGAGGAGACGGTGACCCATCAGATCAATCTTCTGTGGGAGATTCTGGGCGTCACTGATGAACTACACAGAGATGAATATATGGTTGCCGTGTACGAGAATCCTGGCGTACCCCGCCGCAGGAATGAGATATGGTTCATCAGACGCAATCTGTAGATGCCTTCCCATCATTCCTCTGATTGGCTGGTTTTTATTTTCTCTGCATACTTCCTATAGAGTTCAATCCAACTGATCAGGACAGGTTCGCTGGCAGGTCCTGACACTAAGCCCCGCCCCTCTGATCCTATTGGTTCACACTTACAATCATCAATAATGTCATTTCTGATGTATACTGTTCATCCTACCTGTACAGGTGTTAAAAGGACAGCAAGGTTCTCCAAGGTTGTTTGTGACTTTGGTGTTTTTACACATTAGCTGCTGCAGTCTGGAGAACCAGAACATTGTGTGGTAAGCCTAAAACCTGTCCTGTCCGTCCACACTGGATCAGAACATCGACTGTTCCTTTGAACACAACAACCCCAGATTTTACCTTAAGTCAAAACTTCCTCTAAGTCACATTATCAAGACTGGAAACAGCTTAGCTTAGCATAAAGACTGTAAACAGAGGGAACAGTTAGCTTAACTCGTCCACTTGAAGATGTTCTGTCTAGTTTGTCTCATCTGAGTAAAATGTCACATTAGCGTAGTGTCATATTAAGCAGACCGCACAAGATCTAGACTGGACCTGGAGTCCTATAGAGGTTCAGGTGCTGCAGTTTGAGGATGGACTAACTGTTTATGCTGGTTTTTAAATTCTGTTGAAACTGAATATTTTTATAAATGTGTTCCTTTAATCTGGGTTAAATATGTGTTAATATAATGTTGTATCCTGTTTTATAACGTGTTTGAATCATTCATGTGAAATCTTTTTTGGTGCCTGTTACTTCAACACTTCCTGTTTCAACATTTGTTCAAGATATGAAAATAAAGTTTGATTCAAAGAGTCTGCGATCAGCCGTATTCCTTAAACTAACTGGGAAAATCCACCGGTCCCGTCCGCGGCGTGTTGCGTGTTGCGTGAGCATCACATATTTGGTCCGTCCTCCACGCGACTTCAAACCCCACTGGGAGCGTTTAGCCTGCCAGACTATTTGCTCAGATTTGGCCATTTTCCAGGTGTATCTTCTTCTAAACATGCTTCTACATATGTAAATATGCTACGTAGTTAATAAGTTTCACTTTTGTCTGTTTTCATGACCGGCAGTTTGCACGGGGTATTTTATTTTGAAAAACCATCGGATTCTCTATGCTTTTTCTGTGTCTGGCTTCTGCCTGCTCGAGGTGCTCTGTGTAAATTGATGTGGGCTGCTTGCGTCAAGTGTCAAAAATAGAACAAACGTGTATTCAATTTGTAGCCAAAAGAGACATAGAGATGCCTCTGGGACATGTCGGTGGGGTTTGATACATGGACTAGAATGGCCACGTATTACTCATGATGTTGCGACGCTTACGCAACGCGCTGCAGACAGGCCTGGTGAATTTTGGGGGTAAGTCGAACTCGAGAACAGATGAGTGGGACCCAGGGACAGACGAGGACAGACGAGTGGGACCCAGGGACAGACGAGGACAGACGAGTGGGACCCAGGGACAGACGAGGACAGACGAGTGCGACTCGGGAAGAGACGAGTGGGACCCGGGGACAGACGAGGACAGACAAGTAGGACCCGGGGACAGACAAGGACTGACGAGTGGGACTCGGGGACAGACAAGGACAGTGTGTGGAACCAAAAGAACTTTATTTACAAAAACAAATGTTACAGTTGTTTTCACGTCAACAGATGAAGAAAAAGTCTAAAACTATATATTTAAAAAAAAAAAAAAAGGAAATAAAGGGGCAGGGCTCCAGCGTGATGTCATCCAGTTTACATCAGATCAGATCAGCCACTGCAGACAGAAAAACATGTCATCACATCAGATTAAACATTATTTGTTATTCAGGCTTCTCTGGGACTACTTTCTGTAGAGGGATACGTTGTGTTGCAGGAGTGAGGAGAAGCTGAGTTTGTTCTGAGGTGTGTGATTGGTCGACTCGTACCGTTCATGGGCATCTCGTCGATCTGGGTGGAGTAGTACTGCTCGATGTCCCGCAGGATCCTGATGTCATCGTTCTTCACAAAGTTGATGGCCACACCCTTACGGCCATAACGCCCGGACCGACCAATCCTGGAGGAGGTCAGAGGTCATTACAGACAGGTACAGTGTGTGTGGAGGGATACGCACCTGTGGATGTAGAGCTCTCTATTGGGTCTACTTTGTGTGAAGGGATACATACCTGTGAATGTAGAGCTCTCTGTTGTTGGGCAGGTCGTAGTTGATGATCAGAGAAACTTGAGGAACGTCTAAACCTCGGGCCCAGACGTCGGTCGAGATCAGAACACGACTGAAAACAGAACAAACGCGCGTCACACAAGGGACTGTGGCCCCGGTCTGACTGCGGCCCCAGTCTGACTGTGGTCTGACTGCGGCCCCGGTCTGACTGGTCTGACTGCGGTCTGACTGTGGTCCCGGTCTGGCTGCTGTCCCGGTCTGGCTGCGGTCTGACTGCTGTCCCGGTCTGGCTGCAGTCTGACTGCGGCCCCGGTCTGACTGGTCTGACTGCGGTCTAACTGCGGTCTGACTGCTGTCCCGGTCTGGCTGCGGTCTGACTGCTGTCCCGGTCTGGCTGCGGCCCCAGTCTGGCTGCAGTCTGACTGCGGCCCCGGTCTGACTGGTCTGACTGCGGTCTAACTGCGGTCTGACTGCTGTCCCGGTCTGGCTGCGGTCTGACTGCTGTCCCGGTCTGGCTGTGGTCTGACTGCGGTCCCGGTCTGGCTGCAGTCCCGGTCTGACTGTGGTCTGACTGTGGTCAAACTTGAGGAACGTCTAAACCTCAAGCCCAGACGTCGGTCGAGATCAGAACACGACTGAAAACAGAACAAACACACGTCACACAAGGGACGGTGGCCCCGGTCTGACTGCGGCCCCGGTCTGACTGTGGTCTGACTGCGGTCCTGGTCTGAATGCAGTCCCGGTCTGACTGTGGTCGAACTTGAGGAACATCTAAACCTCGAGCCCAGACGTCGGTCGAGATCAGAACACAACTGAAAACAGAACACGACCGTCACACAAGGGACTGTGGTCCCGGTCTACCTGGCTCCTGATCTGAACTCCTTCATGATGGACTCCCTTTCTTTCTGTGGCATGTCTCCGTGCATCGAGGACACCGTGAAGTTGGCCTCCCTCATCTTCTCTGTTAGCCAGTCCACCTGAAACACATACACACACGGACTCAACCTCCCACAATGCCTTGCTGCAGCAGCGTATCCATCACTACAATATGTTGTGTAATATGTTTGTGTGTGTGTGTGTGCTGACCTTCCTCTTGGTGTTACAGAAGATGACGGCCTGTGTGATGGTCAGAGTATCGTACAGATCACACAGAGTGTCAAACTTCCACTCCTCTCTCTCCACAGCAACAAAGAACTGTTTGATCCCCTCCAGAGTCAGCTCGTCACTGAGGAGACAGCAACAGACACTTACAGATGGGTCACAGACACTTACAGACGGGTCACAGACACTTACAGATGGGTCACAGACACTTACAGACGGGTCACAGACAGTTACAGATGGGTCACAGACAGGTCATAGACGGGTCACAGACAAGTTACAGACAGGTCAAAGACGGGTCACAGACAGTTATAGACGGGTTACAGACAAGTTACAGACAGGTCATAGACAAGTTACAGACAATTTACAGATGGGTTACAGACAGGTCATAGACGAGTCACAGTAATAGTGTTTTCTAAACGTTCTCTGAATGTTATCATAATGTTTACTGACCGTTTGACCAGGATGCGGATCGGGTCGGTCATGAACTTGTTGGTCATCTCCAGAATCTCATGAGGCAGCGTGGCGCTGATCAGAACCACCTGTGTGGCTGGAGGCAGGTACCGGTACACATCATAGATCTGCTCCTTAAAGCCTGGACACAACAGACACACGGGTCAACAGACACACAGGAAGGTACATTGGATCACAAACACAGATGTTGGATAATGACATCACAGCTTCATCCAGGTGTGCTGGTCTGCAAGTGACACAGCTGCACATGCTCAGTCTCACCTTTGTTCAGCATCTCATCAGCTTCGTCCAGGACGAGCATCTTGATGGCTCTAGTTCTCAGACTCCTGCGACGAATCATGTCTGCAGGAAAACATGACAAATAAATGTGAGCTTCCCATTGGCTGCCCTTTTTTTTTTTTTACAGGAAACGGCAGCGCACTCCAAGCAAGCACAGGGAGTGACCCCGATGTAACGAATGTTAACCAGCTGTGTCCTTTTGATCTCTGAACACTCTGGTCACATGACACCTTTAATGTGGCAGCTCATGTCAGCCTCACGCTGCCGACGTGTTGAACTCACCAAACACACGTCCAGGTGTTCCTGCCACCACATGCTGACCATAGTCCAGCTTCCGGATGTCTTCGCCCACGTTGGTGCCCCCGATGCAGGCGTGACACTGGACATTCATGTAGTCTCCCAAAGCCAGCAGCACCTGAACACACAAGACAGAGAGCCAATCAATACACAGAACCCCTGCACACATTTGATTGGCTATGTGTGATGGTGTGGGCAGGGCTACCTTCTGAATCTGTCCAGCCAGCTCTCTGGTTGGAGCGAGGATCAGCGCCTGGGTCTCCCTCACCTGCAGACATGAAACACATCACAACATGATGTCATCATCCCCCACACCTGCACAGGTGAACCTGCAGACTGGTCAATCGGTCAATCAACGATCATCAATTATTTGTCAACGATCAATGAAAATCTTTCTTGTGTGGTGACGTCACATCACGTTTTCAGATTCCTGAGACACATTCGTCCCTGACAGTTCTCTGGGTTCTGTGGGGAACCCGTTGGGTTAACACTGACCTGGATGTCGAGACACTGCAGGACAGACACACAGAAGGTGGCTGTCTTTCCGGTACCGGACTGGGACCTGCACAGATCAGAGAGCAGCTGTTAGAGGACATGGTGGAGGGTTTCAGGGCGGGCGCTGCACTTAGGTCAGCATTCACATGTCTTACTGAGCAATGACGTCTCTGCCTTTGATGATCTGTTTGATGGCTCTCTGCTGGATGGCTGAAGGCTTCTCGAAACCTGGAAAACAACGTGAGTCACGTGATCAGGTCCAAACAAACTGTTCCTTACATTCATAAAAACATTAACGTCAGTCTGTGATAAACACTGGACTGGACTTTATGAGCACTGGAGTGGACTCGACTCTAGAAACGCTGGACTGGACTCTAGAAACGCTGGAGTGGGTCCACAGCAGCTGACCCGCTGGTCTCTCTCGTCAGTCCTCCAGAGGACCGTTTCTGCCCCTGGACTCACGCCCAGGCCCGACCACTGTTCACGGCGTTAGCCGCTCACTGCACTCGTTTTCTCAGCTGCGCATAAAGGCGGGAGCAGCTGTGCGGTAAACTGGACGGAGCGTTAGCGGGAATGGGTAACACTCATGCTAACCTAAGAACCGCTGAACAGCTTCTAATAAAGAATGTCAAAGTTAACTACATATATAAGAACATCTAAACATTATGTGAAAAAATCAAAATCGAAAGTATACATTCAATCAGGCTAATCTTTATTTCACAGAATCTTTAAAACATCACGGGGATAAACAATTAGCACCCTGAGCTAACGCTCCTCCCCTTGGAGGCCGCACGGATCCCCGGCCTACCGTAAGCGTAGATGCCGCGGAGCAGGTCCTCCCGGAGGCCCATAGTGTCGAAGGTGGGGGTGACGTCCACCTCCTCGCTAGTCTCAAACTCCACCTTGGTCATATCCTCCTCTCTCAGGAGCCTCTTCCTGCCCTGTGTACTGGCAGCTGCCATCTTCTTCAGTGCTCTTTGATCCGGTAAAAATTGCCTGCTCCGCCGCGCTGCTGTGCTAACTGCTAATACCGCCGCACGTGTCGCGCTGATGACGTTTCCTGGAAGCGACTGGGCACATGACGTCACATCCAGTACACGGATAGATATGTTTATCATGACGTAAGAAGTATGCGTGAAGTATCATATCTGGGGTACGGTCGAATAGTTAAAAAAAAAAAGTCCTTTCCTAAACACTTTTCCTTGACCTCGATGGAAAACGTCACGAGGTCATAAGGAAACATGTGAAGGAGAGGTGATAAAGAAACATGTGAAGGAAAGGTCATAAGGAAACATGTGAAGGAGAGGTGATAAGGAGTTAGGAGAAGACGACTGCTCTTACACTAGACTACGTCATGAAGCGACGGTGAATGTTATTGACGTGATCTGTGGTAAAACTTCAAAGTCGAGAAGATGGACTACAAAACGCTCATCTGAGATCCTTCCTAGATACTCCCCGCGCTCTGACCGTGTTGTTTCATGCAGGAAATATAAACGTGGACAACCCGGTGAAAAATGTGACGTCATCATCAACGTCAGAGTTCAAATAATAATGAATATTGTCCACCTGTCACAGAAGGCAGATGAAGTGTTTGTTAGCTGGTATGGGCGCTCACCCTCCTGTCCACTCATATACAGTACCTTCCTGTGCAATAATCTTACCTGTGTGTCACGTGCAATAACCTTATGTGCAATAATGTGTA
The DNA here is from genome assembly GCA_036365135.1 of Miichthys miiuy. Classification (NCBI taxonomy): domain Eukaryota; kingdom Metazoa; phylum Chordata; class Actinopteri; family Sciaenidae; genus Miichthys; species Miichthys miiuy. The sequence goes on along the minus strand of CM071602.1, from coordinate 2,896,993 downwards.
ATAATGTGCAATAATCCTGTCATGTAACATCCTGCTCTTACCATTTGCCATGCAAACACCAGCATTCACATTTTATGAATACCGTACGTATTTTTGTATAGCATCTATATTTTTAGCATTGCATTTGTATTTACATAGTTGTTTTATCCTATATTAGGACCAGTACCTCGTTAACACCCCCTGTAATTTTGTTGTGCTTACAGTATGTCTGTTGTACAATGCCAATAAAAGCTTTCTATTCTATAGAAACATATTAGCAAGTTATGGCAAAGATATATGATGAATCAGCAACGGGAACTTCATGATGATCTGCAGGATGCTGGATGGCACAGTTCCAAACAGTTTGTACTCTGTGTGTGAACGCAGCTCCACAGTCAACAACAGAACACACACAATGATCAGAGTGTGACATCACGTCAACACGTATGTTCATATTCACACGCTCTCTGCCGCAGGCTGCATCACACTGTTTAAATAAAGTAATGTTTTCTTTCTTATGTCTGGTTGTGAATGACTGATGGTGTGCCGATTATTTGTCACTGCCGCAAGGAATTGTGGGAATTGTGTGGGGAATTCGACTGCACCCCAGATCTAATCTAAACTGACAGAGCCAGGTGTGGCCTGGGTTTTGTAGTTTATTGTAGTTTTTCTTTTTATCGTTTATTGTATTTTCGTAGTTCTTTGTGTTTTCTGTAGTTCATTGTACTTTTATAGTTCTTTGTACTTTTGTAGTTCTTTGTATTTGTTGTAGTTTCTGAGTGAACTTGAAGGAGTGTCTGAAGTTTGGCACTTTTTGTTTATGAAATCAAAAGAAACATCAGATACATTCAATAAGTGATGATGTCATTCTAGTCTGATGACATCATCATCTCTGCAGGTGATAAAATATTGAAACTTATAAAATTCAGAAAAGATTCAAACTTCGTTATGTCACTTCCTGTTCATGACAGGAAGTTGATTGCATCATCACAACAAACAGTGTTGGCAGTCTTTGATGACATCACAAGCTCCAGCTGTGTCATGTGACCGTCAGTCCTCTTTTGATTGGTGGACGTCCAGACTTACGACCTGCAACTCCGTCAGGTTGCTGCTGCCGCTCTGCTGACTGATGACCATCTAGAGACAAGACAAGACTGCTGTAAGACTACTGTAAGACTGTCCTAAGACCATCTGAAGACAAGACTGCCCTAAGACCATTTGAAGACAAGACTGCTGTAAGACTGCTGTAAGACTACTGTAAGACTACTGTAAGACTACTGTAAGACAGTCCTAAGACCATCTGAAAACAAGACTGCTGTAAGACTGCTGTAAAACTGCTGTAAGACAGCCCTACGACCATCTGAAGACAAGACTGCTGTAAGACTTCCCTAAGACCATCTGAAGACAAGACTGCTGTAAGACTACTGTAAGACCGCCCTAAGATCATCTGGAGACAAGACTGCTGTAAGACAGCCCTAAGACCATCTGAAGACAAGACTACTGTAAGACCATCTAGAGACAAGACAAGAATACTGTAAGACCATCTAGAGACAAGACAAGACTACTCTAAGACTGCTGTAAGACCATCTAGAGACAAGACAAGAATACTGTAAGACTGCTGTAAGACTGCCCTAAGACCATCTGAAGACTGCCGTAAGACCATCTGAAGACAAGACTACTGAAAGACTGCTGTAAGACTGCCCTAGGACCATCTGAAGACAAGACTGCTGTAAGACCATCTAGAGACAAGACAAGACTACTGTAAGACTGCTGTAAGACCATCTAGAGACAAGACAAGACTGCTGTAAGACTGTTGTAAGACTCTCTGAAGACAAGACTACTGTATGACTGCTGTAAGACTCTTGTAAGACTGCTGTAAGACCATCTGAAGACAAGACTAAGACTGCCGTAAGACCATCTGAAGACAAGACTGCTGTAAGACTGCATAAGACTGCTGTAAGACCATCTGAAGACAAGACTACTGTAAGACTGCTGTAAGACCATCTGAAGACAAGACTACTGTAAGACTGCTCTAAGACCATCTGAAGACAAGACAAGACTACTGTAAGACTGCTGTAAGACTGCCGTAAGACCATCTGAAGACAAGACTGCTGTAAGACTGCTGTAAGACCATCTAAAGACAAGACTACTGTAAGACTACTGTAAGACTGCTATAAGACTACTGTAAGTCAGCCCTGAGACCACCTGAAGACAAGTCTACTGTGAGACTGCTGTAAGACTACTGTAAGACAGCTTTAAGATCATCTGAAGACAAGACTACTGTAAGACTGTGTGGTTCTATGTGGTTCTGTGTTGGTTCTGTGTGGTTCTGGTACCGGGTGCAGCTGGACTGCAGAAACTGGGATCTGAGCAGTGACCGGAGGAAGAGAGGTGAGGAAGACCTGAGGGAGAGAAGCTGAAAGACGAGGAGATGTCAGTCAATCAATAATCAATAAACAGTGCTAATTGTGTTAATTAGAAGAAGAAGACGTCAAAGTAACTGCTGAGCCAATCAAACACCTCCTGGTTGCTGTAACCATAGAAACGGGGCTGTACCGGGGTCATGTGACTGAGCATGCCCAGTGGGAGGGAAGGTGTTGAGGACGGTGAGGCTGCCTTCGCCCAGTGATGGCGTCGGGGCGGCGTACATCACCGTGTGACCGCTGGGATACATCATGTGACCGGCCACAGAGGAGCAGGAGGAGGACGAGGAGGAGGAGGAGACGATGGCTGCACAGAGAGAGAGATCACATGATCCAATTACCCATCCAATCACTGCACCTCACAGAGCTCTGTGCTTACCTGTGGAGGAGGCGGGGCTGTGGATCTCTGAGCTGCTCTGATTGGTGGAGGTCTGCTGACTGCTGGACTGAACCTGGAAGGTCTGTAGCTGCTGCGAGACTCCACCCCCTGATGAACACACGGTGTAATCTGAGTATGATCCACACATTATGATGAGGTCACACAGGTGTGTTAGTGATGACCACACACACACACACACTCAGGTGGCGGTGGGTGTGGCTGCATGCTGACCTGCCAGTGACACGGTGGCGGGGAAGCGTAGCAGCGTGGTCGGCTGTGTGGGCGGACCGTGAAGCGTGGCAGCAGGGCCGGGGGCCCCCGGGCCCTGAATGGCCAGAGGCTGGCCCTGCAGCTGGCTGAGGGGGATGGTGTGTGCCGGGGGGCAGCGAGGCACCTGTGGACAGGTGAGGGGGGGGGCAGGGCCAGACACAGGTTAGCTGCTAACACAAGCAGAGAGCTGCGAGATGAGTGACGAGGACAGCATGGCGTGACGGTGAACGTAGCGTGATAGTGAGCATGGCGCTGCGTGCAGACATGATGGGTCCATGACATACTGCCACTCCGCCCTCCTACCTGACATCAAGGTGAAGCCTCCAGGAAGCACGACGCCGGCTGACGTCTTCAGCACCGTCCCATTGGTGGAGGAGGACGGCTGCCAGGAGGGGGTGCTTGTTTGGACCTGCATGGACACTGAGGATGAGGACGGCGTGGAGCCAGTGAACACTGGTTTGATCAGATCCTGTAGAGACACACACAGTTATGGACAGGTGAGTCTCAGTAGCCAATCAACATCGAGTCCTGCAGGTGATTCAAGGTCTGTGGTCTAAACTCATGGTGCGTTCACTGTAAAATAAATGTGGCATATACTCTCTCCAGTTGAACAGAACCTTTTGATGAACAGAACCAGTCGGCCGGTCTGTCCCAACAGAACTTTCTGGATGATGTGTTACCTTGGCGACCTCCAAGCTGTCGGTCTCAGACACCTGGTAGGTGAGGTCGGTCTCTTCGAAGCCTGTGGCGCTCATCCTCTGGTCGGAGGATGGGTCGGACCGCGGCGGTGAGTCCGGAGAGTTGAGGCAGGTTTGGATCAGCGCTTTGCCCGTCTCAGATGTGATCATGGGCTGTAGCTTCCTGGTGGCGAAGGTGTACACGTGACCTGTCTCACTGGCAACCAGCAGCAGAACCTGAGTACCGGTCAGCGTGGACAGCTCGTACGCCTGCAGGAGGGAGGAGAGTTAGAACCACACCAGAATCCGTCTGTTCGATACCGGACCTGAACACGGGATGATCACTGACATGTGATCAAAACGTTCAGGTATACTGTCGTCATGACAATAAAGGTGATTCTGGTGGGCCTGAGCTGGACCGACATGCAGAGTTACTGAAACATCAGAGAGACTGAACAATGACTGACAGTGTCTATGACGTAATTGAGTACTGACCATGACGCTTCGTCGTCATCACTCCTTCAGAGTCCAAACGGGACCGGAAGTGTGACGTGTGTTTACCTGTCCACACTCACCTTCTTCATGATGCCGGTCTTCCTCTTGCTGAACGTCGTGTACCGCCTCAGTTTGTTGTCGATGAACTCCATCTTGATCTTCACCCTTCCTCTGGTTTTCTTGCCGGGTTTAGCTCCAGGCACCCCGGGGTTGACCCCGCCGTAACCCCCGCTCAGGCCTCCGGAGGTGTGCGCTGACTGATGCCCGACCTCCCTCTCGCTCCTCTCCCGCTTCACACCTCTCCTGTCTCCGGAACCCGCCGTGTCTTCATCGTCCCCGGAGTCAGAGTCCTGGTCAGAGCCGCTGTAAATCACCTCGGTGCTGTACTCTCTCTCGTCAAACTGGCCTCCGTCGGTCTCGGAGGCTGAGTTCGGTCCCGGTCCGGCCGTGTTCACTGGGATGCTGCTGCGCCCGGCTCCGGTTCTGGTGCCCATCCCGGCGTCGCTCCCGGCCAGCATTACCGACTGTCCCCCCACCCCGACCCCGCCGCCCCGGGCCTGACAACCTCCTCCTGCCGGCGGTCCGGAGCTCCGCTGATCGGGGTGTAATCGACACCAACACTAACCCGGGTCCGCGCTCCCAGCCTGGGCACAGTCAGCTAACAGGACCACTAGCCGGACAGCTAACTGAACTAACAGCTAACTGTTAGCATTAGCCGTTACTTTAGCAACAAGTGAAGCTTTGTGTCCATCCTGAGCCTCCGTCAGGCGCTCGGAGCTGAAGCGGAGCAGCCAAAGGACGTCAGGCCCGCGAACACTTGCTGAACAAAGTCCGGCCCGGTTTAACCAGAACCACAAAATAAAGTTCTAAAGTTGGTTTTCGGTCCGGCCCGGCCCACAAACACTCCACATAAGGAAATGACGAACAGCACCCGGATATATCCGTCCGCTCCGTCATGTAGTTCCCCACACTGTGCGGACTGTCGTCACGTGTGTCGTCACACTCCTTCTTTAAAACCTCACATGTGATGACAGACGTCAGTTTCATGCATTATACGTGACGTATTACAGTCAGGGTGTGACGTTAATGGAATCCGTGCGCAGGGATACTAAAAGACGACGTGTTGGTGGGACAGGCAGGAACTACTTTCCTCCATATAAAGAAACGCGTTTCCTTTTATGGCGCCTGCATTCCTTATATGGTCAACGCCTGCTTCCAGCTGAACTACAGCACGTGCAGAGGAGAAGAGGCGGGAGAGCCGCGCGTTCACGATGTAAACACACTAGACATGAGCTGCCAGACCCGGACCACAGGTCCAAGACCAGGACCAGGCCCAGACCACAGGTGCAAGTCCAGTTCCAGGACCAGGACCAGGCCCAGACGACAGGTACAAGTCCAGGACCAGTTTCAGGTCCAGGTCCGCACACATCATTTAATGTAAAACCTAATCCCTTGGCCAGTCACTCACCTGTCTGTCTGTGGCACAGGTGTGACCTTCCTGTCCATCATAAACTAACAGTGGGTCCTGTGTAATGTCATCAGAACATGTACATCTGTCCAGTATCAGGTCCAGGACCAGGACATGGACCTGGTACAGAACCAGAACTGTTTTTTAGATTAGACAACATGTAACTTCATGGTCACACGTTTGAATCCAGCAGGTGACCTTTGATCCACGTCACCACCACCAATGCCATCACCGGATTAACTAACTGATTAACTAACTAACTGATTAACTAACTGACTAACTGATTAACTAATGAACTGATTAACGAACTAACTGACTGATTAGCTAACTAATTAATGAACTGATTAACTGACTAACTGATTAGCTGATTAACTAACAAACTAACTGATTAACTAACAAACTGATTAACTGACTAACTGATTAACTGATTACATCATAAAAACTTAATAAAAATTAAATCAACATCTCCAACAGTCCAAAATAAGAGAATTAAATGTGGACTCCTGAATATCAGGTCCTTGTCCTCTAAAGCTGTTTTAGTCAATGAATTAATATCTGATTATGATATTGATTTGTTTTGTCTTACTGAAACCTGGCTGCAGGAGGATGAATATGTTAGCTTAAATGAATCCACTCCTCCCAGTCATTGTAATACTCATATTCCTCGAAGTACCGGTCGAAGTGGTGGAGTTGGAGCCATATTTGACTCAAGTCTATTAATAAATCCTAAACCTAAACTAAATTATAATTCATAAAAGTAATTATTGTAGGTGATTTTAATATTCATGTGGACAACCACAATGATAGTCTTAGTACTGCGTTTATCTCTTTATTAGATTTAATCGGCTTCTGTCAGAGTGTAAATAAACCGACTCATTGTCTGAACCACACTCTTGATCTTATTCTCTCATATGGCATTGAAATTGATCATCTAATAGTCTTTCCACAGAATCCTCTTCTGTCTGACCATTTTTAATAACCTTTGAGTTCATATTACTGGACTATAAGCCTTTTTGCAGAAACTCTTACAGCAGATGTTTATCTGATAGTGCTGTAGCCAAGTTTAAGAAAGTGATTCCTTCAGTATTGAATTCAATGCCATGTCTCAATGTAGCAGAGGACTTGTCTGCTTCCTTTAGCCCCTCACAAATAGATCATCTTGTTGATAGTACTGCAGGCTCATTACGAACAACTCTAGACTCTATTGGGCCTCTGAAAAAGAAGACAATTAAACAAAGGAGGTTAGCACCATGGTATAGCCAGCAGACTCGTGACCAGCAGCTCTACTGAGCCATCTATTCTTTTAGGTCTAAGTAGCAATGACTTCATGAGCTTCTTTAATGATAAAATTATAACTGTTAGAGACAAAATCCATCACCTCTTGCCCTCAACAGGCACTGATCTGCATTCTTAGACAGCAAGTTTGGAAACAGCTGTAAAACCACCTCCCATCGACCTTCATCAAATAACTTCAATAATTTCTTCATCTAAGCCGTCAACCTGTCTCTTAGACCCCATCCTAAACAGTCTGCTCAAAGATGTTTTACCTCTAGTTAGCACTTCATAAGAATTTATTGATTACTGATTGACAAGTGACAAGTCTCATCACACTGATGACATCATCAGCTAAAGGCGGGGCTTCAGCCTTCAGTGATTTTTACTGGACAAAAAGTGTCAGACTGGTTCAAACCAGCTGTCAGTCACACACGCTGCTGCGCTCTGATTGGAGGATGATTTGGTTGGATCTGGATCAGTTTCTGGATGTGGTCCAGGTCCAGGATGGTCTGGTTGGATCTGGATCAGTTTCTGGATGCGGTCCAGGATGATCTGGTTGGAGCTGCAGCAGTCTTCCGGTCTGTACGGGGCTGTGATGATCAGGATCCCTGCCACCTTTAGCTCCTCCCCCTCCTCCTCCACCGGGACCCGGTTCTTCTCCAACAACCTCCGGACGGCGCCCCTCCGCCTCCTCAGCTCCTCCGGGTCTATCATGCGGGTCCTCGGTGGGAGGAAGGAGGTCTGCAGACGCTCGGCAGTCTCCTCATCAGCCTCCTGCAGGACCTCCACCTCCTCCACAGCGTGACCCATCACCACCTGCACCGACGCACCGCCCTCCTCCCTGAAGTCCACCAGAACCAGACTGCATGGAGACAACACAGAACCAGTTAAAACCAGACCAGGTCCAGAACTCATGAAGCATAAGACTCAGGAGGTCTGACATCACTTCCTGTTGTGCTCCTCAAAGACTGAAACGCCCAGACAATTGCCGAACACCTGGATCAACGCCCTCGTGCCTAAACTAAGACGGACGCCGTCTGTTGTGGATGTGGTTAATAAACATCTGGTTCAAACGTTAAATTCCTCCAGGTACAGATGCGATGTTTCTGTGTGTGTGCACCAGCCCCCGGAGCTGATCGCGGACGCTCTAGTCCAGGGTCATGAACCTTTTTGGCTGAGAGAGCCATGAAAGCCACATATTTTAGAATGTATTTTCATGAGAGCCATATAACAACAATTTATTGAGTATAATAAGTCTCTGAATTTATTCTTATTTTAATAACCCTGTTATACTGAAGCTAACGAATAATAAATAAAATACTTCTTAACATTAATGCGACTTCTGGTGCTGCATGGTCCGACGGATCCCCATAGCAACCACTGTGTTTCGGATGTAGACGCACATGTGCACTCACATACTGCTGAGTGAAGTCTCCGGTCGTTAGCTCATAAGCAGTTTCTTTTCCGAGCTGTTCTCTATCGTTAAAATTGAACAAAATAACACGAAACAGAACTGCTTACTCTCCTGATTTTAATTGGGACATTTTGCCACGAACGTAAAGACATTAAGCGTGTGGTACAAGTTTCGAAGGTTGGGCACAGAGGAGACCACCGGGCTCTCTCCGGGGTAGGGGGAGAGAGGCAGATGCCCGGCCCAGGCTCCGTCCAGCATGGACTAAAACACAGCACGGACAGTTCAGGAACAATTCGGAATGAGTTAAAAGAATTTTTTAAACAGACAAAGTAGTTTTCAAGACTGCATATTGCTAGTGGATCTATTTTCTGACCCAGAGTGCGGCCGTGACTGGTTCTGAATGAGGGCTTTATAGCAGGCAGCTGCTCTCCCATCTTCCTGGTACTGTGTACTGCCACTAAATGTTTTAGTGGTACGCAGTACTGGACCATACCGGGTTACTTTCACCCCTGTCTGCAAGCCAGATGCAGTCATCAAAAGAGCCACATCTGGCTCGCGAGCCATAGGTTGCCAACCCCTGCTCTAGTTGATCTTTCAAACCTAACCGGGCCACCGCAGGCTGGTTCAGAGATGTCTCTCTGCAGATGTCTCTCTGAATACGCAGCTGTCCAACGTCACAGCAGAAATAAACATGTTTACAGCCTGGTACAAAAAACACACGCCGCGAGCAGCCCGCGTCAATTTACACAGAGCACCTCGAGCTGACAGGAAGCCAGACAGAAAGAGCATAGAGAATCCGCTGGATTCACACACACAGAAACATATTTACACACGCAGAAACATATTTACACATGTAGTAGCATATTTACAAGTGGATAAACATTTACACGTGCATAAACATATTTACACATGTAGTAGCATATTTACATGTGCATAAACATATTTACACGAGATGAAACATTTACACATGTAGGAGCATATTTACACGTACATAAACATATTTACACGCGCATAAACACAAACATTTACACATGTAGAAGCATGTTTAGAAGAACATAAACCAGGAAAATGACCACATCTGAGCAAATGAAGTCTGGAGGGAGAAACGGTTCTCAAACGTCTCGGTGGGTTTGAAGTCGATGCAGGACGGAACAGAACAGACGGAGAGGTGACGGAGACGTGCCCGGTGGAGATTCGGGGTGAAACGTTCATGAAACGCTTCTGAACGTTTGGTTCACCAAATGTTCATGAAACGCCCCTGAAACGTTCATCGAACCTTCACTGAACGTTCACGTCACATGAACGTCACACATTAAAATTTTTGTTGATCCAGAAACAGGAAGTGATGTCATACATAGGCAGAAACAGACACGTACGTGTGTGTGTGTGTGTGTGTGCACGTGCGTCACCTGGCGGACACCGGGTCCACGGTGAGCAGCCAGCCACGGTGCTCTTCATCTTTTCCCGCCTTTACCTTCACCTTTTTGTTGACGTAATGGATCCACTGCAACGGACCTAACAGAGACCAGCCGCAGTGCATCGTGGTCCACACCGTGTCACTGACCTGATCAGCACACACACCAAGCACGCGCTCCTGCTGCGCGAGCTTTAAACCCTCCGGAGAGAACACAAGCTTGAAACAAAGGTTCCGCTTCCTGTTTACAGTGACCCGCTGTTGCCCCCTGTAGAATCAGAACCAGAACCAGAGCCAGGTTTATTGCCAAGTAGGTTTGCACTTACAATGAATTTGATTTGGTGTAGTTGGTGCAGAATAAACTAAGTAAAAATATATATATTTTTAAATATATATAGGAAGATAAAAACCAAGTATTAAAATATAAACAATATAATTTGTTTCATGTCAGAGTGGGTTTCGTAAAGGTAGAAATACAATGAACTCAGTATTGTGCTTAGAATCAGAAATTAGGAAAGCACAGACAAATAAAGAGATAGTGGTTGCTGTTTTTGACATAGAGAAAGCGTATGACATGTTGTGGAAAGAAGGCCTGCTAAACATACTGGATAAGTTGGGAGTGGGAGGGAAGATGTATGGGTGGGGCTTCCTGTTTGGGAGGACGATAGAGGTCAGAGTAGGGAAAGAGTAGTCACCAGTATATATGGTTGAAAATGGAACGCCACAGGGGAGTGTATGCAGTCCAATATTCTTTAACTGTATGATTAATGACATATTTGAGGAGGTGGGGGGAGGAATAAGTAAATCATTATTTGCTGATGATGGGGCATTATGGGTAAGGGGAAGGAATCAGAAATATCTGCAGAAGAAGGGTTAGGGGTTAGGGTGCAGGCAGCGGTTGATACAGTGGAGCAGTGGGCAAATAGGTGGGGATATAAGCTATCAGTTGCAAAAACACAAGTGATATGTTTTGCAAAACGCCACAAAGAAGTATCAATAAAGTTATATGGTAGAATACTGGAGCAAGTTAAAGTCATTCATTTTTAGGGAGTGCCGTTTAATGAAAAGTTTACCTGGAGGCAGCACATTGAGAGGACAAAAGATAAGTGTAAAAATGTTAATAACCTCTTGAGATGCTTATCAGATCGTGATTGGGGTGCAACCAGGAAGTCTCTATTAAATATATTTATAAAACCATCAAGAGAGCCAGATTAGATTATGGGAGTGTTGCATATATGTCAGCAGCAGAAAGTCACCTTAAGAGAGGCTGAAAGTATTGGTTTATGTGACGTGCAGTATATATCGAATGTTCCTCTACCAGAAATTCATCCCTGGTTATTCCAGATGCTGTCAGTAGATTTTAATATTAGGCAGAAGCTCAAAAAGAAGACAAGACAGGGAGTTACTGGAGTCATAGTGCAAAAGTATATTGAACAGAATTATGCAAATAGAGTAGTAATATTTAGAGATAGATCAAAAGAGCCAGAAATGGGTGCACCGGAGCTGCGGTTTACATTTCAGAGTTCAAAGTGGCAATTAAGAAGAGAACAACAGATCATGCATCAGTGTACACAGTTGAACTCCTGGCTATCACGCTCGCACTGAGATGGTTAGGGGGAAACAACAGGGCCAATGCACTCATTGCATCAGATAGCTGGGCAGCACTCAGTCGTATTAAGACCATGAAGTCATGCAGGCAAGATCTAATCATGGAGATCCATCAAAGGCTATACAGCCTTTATAACAGGGGGAGGACGATCTGTTTTCTGTGGGTTCCTGCTCATGCAGAGGTTGAGGGCAATGAGGATGCAGACATACTCACAAAACAACTACTCACAAACAGTAAACAATATCCCACTAGGGAAAGCAGAAGGAAAGACAATAATTAAAATACAAATGCAAAAGGTTTGGCAGGAATATTGGGATATAAATGAGACAAGAAGACACTTTTATAGTATACAAAAACAGGTGGGGAAAGGAGGAGTGGTGGGCGGGAGCAGGAAGGAGGAGGTGGTCATTACCGTCTCAGATTAGGGCACTCAGAGCTTAATAGCACGCTACACAGAATTGGTAAACATCCTACTGGTAAATGTAGATTGTGTGATCATCCTGAATCTGTGCAGCATTCTTATGGAATGCAAGGGATATGAGAGAGAGAGGAGAGAACTAAAAGCAGCTCTGCAAAGGGAAAAAGTGAGCTTCATGGTAGGGAACATGTTGCAAGGATCAGAAAACTCAGATTAGGAGGTATGTAAGTAAGTACTTCAGAGAAAGTTTAAGGAGTTAATGGATAGGGTTTTTAATATATATATATATATATATATATATATATATATATATATATATATATATATATATATATATATATATATATACACATATATTGTTGTTAATGTACCACACTCCAGTCCGGTAGGTGGCGGCAATGCACCTATAAACTGGATGCCAGCCGCCAGTCAAATCTAAAAGAAGAAGAACTAAACAATATAAATACAATATCTTCTAAAACAAAGGAGCTGTAATGCAAGCTGGTGGTGAAGAGTACAACCAGTCACTGTGACGTCCAACACCATCATATCTAAAAGAGCTCATAGTACCTTACTACCCCCTCTAGAACACTGCGCTCTCAGAATGCTGGGTTCCTCATGGTTCTTCAGGGTTCCTCATGGTTCCTCATGGTTCATCGGGGTTCCTCGTGGTTCTTCAGGGTTCCTTGTGGTTCCTATAGTCTTCAAAAGTAGATTGGGTACATTAGATGACAGAGGAGCCAGAGTTTTCACCTCTCAAGCTCCTCTTCTGTGGAACAAACTACCATTCTGGGTTCTGGAGGCAGACACGGTCATCACCTTTAAGAGTAGACTTAAGACTTTACTTTTTGATAAAGCTTATAGTTAGGGCTGGCTCAGGTCATCCCTTAGTTATGCTGCTATAGGACTACACTTCCCATGATGCACTGGGCTCGTCTCATGTCACTCTTAACTTCTTAACTTTCTTGCTCGTGGTGAAGTTGTTGGTCTCTGTAGATAATATTTTAGAGTCAGTCTGTATGGAAAGTTTCAAGTTATGATTCGGAGATATAAATAAAATTGAATTGAACCTATCAGAAATGAACTGAACCAAACAGAACTGAGCAATATTTATAATAAAAGGAAGAAAAATTGTTTTGAGTTTTAAAGAAAATAAAACGAGTGAATCGGAAGTGATGATGAGATAAAATAAATTACAAAATAAAAGCTTTTAAAGCGCCGTCAGTTTAGCACAAACTTAATTTGAAATTGACCGGAAATGATTTGTTGTTGCAGACTTTACTTCCGCCGCAGCGACAGTTAGCAACTAACACTAAACTAAGCTAAGCTAAGCTAACATGAGCCGCCGTCAGGATGTCCAGACAACACAGTCGGTACGGCGGAGGTAAGTGTCTCCATATGCCGGTACCGGAGCTGGTACAGCCCCCGGACCGGTCCGCCTGTCCGGTTGGTTCGGCCTCTGCTGTTAGCAGGTACCGAGGCTAGCTCATTATCATCACACAGCCTTCACATCCAGTCCGGGTACGTGAGGTACTGGGACGTGATACACGGTACCAGGTCGTAATATACGGTACCGGGTCAGTCTGAATGTTTCAGATGTTTATTTTTAATTATTTAGTGGTAACCCTCAGTTAGCTACTAAGCTAACAACAAAGTTTGATCATGTAAAATGCTTTTATTATTTTATTTATTTATTATTATTATTATTTTTTTAGTTATTTATTTTGTTTTATTTACAATATTTAATTTTACTTCAATTTATTATTATTTCATTGTTTGTTTTCATGTTAAGACGTCATGAAAGATTCATTAACATAAAAATCAACAAATGTTGTCACGTGTTTGGGTCTTGCATCATCACAGACATAAATATTTGTATAAAACTATTTATGTGTTTGGCCCCACCCACAGATGAGTCATGCATTGTACCTGTATGCTCCACAGAGACAAAGGTGGCGAGACCTGGAGACGGGGGCAGGGAAAACCTGGAGACGGGGGCAGGGAAAGGTGAACTGGAGCGAGCCTTCGGGTACTACGAACTCAGGACTGTCTGGATCGCCAGGAACCCTCCCGGCTGAAGGATCTCTGAAGATCCACAAGACGCTGACAATGCCGTTCGAGGGTTAGACGGAAAGTCAGTATTCAACACATCAGCACAAACCGTTTTACCGGTTTACCTGAACATTCACCTGAACACTAACCTGAACATTCCTGGCTCTGTTGAGATTAGACTAAACATCAGGGTCTTCATATTTAAAGATTTGACACTGCAGCTCAAATTCAAACACTGAGTCTGACTGAGTCTGTCTGAGCCTGAGTCTGTCTGAGTCTGACTGAGTCTGTCTGAGTCTGAGCCTGTCTGAGTCTGACTGAGTCTGACTGAGTCTGTCTGAGTCTGTCTGAGTCTGTCTGAGACTGAGTCTGTCTGACTCTGTCTGACCCTGAGCCTGTCTGAGTCTGTCTGTCTGAGTCTGTCTGAGTCTGAGCCTGTCTGAGTCTGTCTGTCTGAGTCTGTCTGAGTCTGAGCCTGTCTGAGCCTGTCTGAGTCTGTCTGTCTGAGTCTGTCTGAGTCTGACTGATTCTGTCTGACTCTGTCTGAGCCTGAGTCTGACTGAGTCTGTCTGAGTCTGAGTCTGACTGAGGTGTTACTCCCACAGTAGGAGCAGAGGGAGGAGGTGAGTCACGTCCAGGTCAGGTTTTTCTGCAGGGACAGTCTACATTCACACCCTCAGTCTACATTCACACTTAAACCTGAGCTCTTATTTTGGTAATTTTGTGTCAGGTTCTGGACGGTTCTGATGAGTTTTCTTGAACAGTTGGATCAATAGTTGTTGCAGTGACATTTTATTAAACCAGAACATGTAAATATTGTCCAATCACTGTGTAATCAGGTCCAGGTCCAGGTCCAGCTCAGTCTCTCCCAGAAGATCAATATCTGCTTCACCCAGGAGATCCAGGTCAGACTCTTCACCCAGGAGGTCCAGGTCAGACCATCCTGGCGATGTCTTTACTCACCACCTATGTCATTGATCACATTGATGATGTCATTACTGCCAGGACTAATCACAAACTACTGCTGTATTCAGAGTAAACCAGGCTGAATTTGAAATTGCTCTGATTCTGTTTCTCATGTCACGCCCAGGTCCAGGTCCAGGTCCAGGTCCGGGTCTCGAGGCTGGTGCAGGTGGGTGGTACTGTTGTGAGTGGTCAGGTAACACACAGATTGCAGCTGTACTTTTTGAGTCACATTTGTAATGAGTCAATCAGAGCTGCAGAGTGTACATTTATTAATAAATCTAACCCTAACGTATTATATAAGTTAATATATTTGTATCTTCATATATTTGTAAGTTAATATATTTGTATATTACAGTACATCTTGTATCATGACATTAGCTGGTTTCCTGTCAGTTCTGAGTGCAGGTTGAACTCTTCATAATAAATCTGACCTCCCGTCCATCTTCAGGTCTGGATTGATGGGTCGCTCTCGATCTGGAAGTCCAGGTCGAAGGTGAGCCAGCAGTTTCTCCTCCCCTTCTGGTTCAACACTGGTAAAGTTCATTACTGAGTGTGTTGTCTTAATGAGTTTACAGACAGTAAACAGATCATCAGGTCAGAGTCTGTCCGCATCCACACATGTAAATTAAGTCCAACCAGGTGACGACCTGGTTAAGCTGATTGTGAGACGATGTGGAAAATAAGAAACATTAACTGCTGTTTATGAAAGAATAACTGTGATCATATGTCTAACCTCTCTCTCTCTCTCTCTCTCTGTCCATCCCTCTCTCTCTATCTCTCTGTCTCTCTCTCTCTCCCCTCTCTTCTTTCTCTCTCTCTCTCTCTCTCTCTCTCTCTCTGATAGTCACTCGTCCTCTGGTAGTCCTCCTGCAGACGTCTAAAGGTTTCTTGTCTCTGTTTTTCAACACTTTTGGTTGAGTTTTTGTATGAACAGACTGTTAGTATCATTATTAATTACGATGACTCCTGATGTCTCGCTGCACTGATCATCTGCAGACTCAATAAAGATTTATACTAGAACATGCATTATCTGACCGCTGATTGGCTGAGGGACGGAGGGGGAGGGGCCTAGAGCCAAGACCTTAAACTGGCGGCAAAAGAAATGGCTATCATTGTGAAATTCCCTGAATCTGTTTGACAAAATGAACCAGGATCAGAGTCGAAACATGCATGCTCAGCTGTACATAATAAACATGTCATTAATATAAGTAGTACCTCCAGACTATGAAGTAATGACTTTCAGATTAAAACAATCAGACTGACGGACATTTTGAAGAAAAGACAAACTTCTTACATCAGCTGACCACACCCCTTTACATATGACCCACCCACGTCATGACATCACAATCCCGTCCATCAGCAGCAGCTCTGACTGAGCAGAGAAACTTAAGCTGCACATAAGAAAAAGAAGGAGAAGAAGGAAATGGCCGACTCAACCAGCAGTTGCTCTGACTCTTCATCATCATCATCATTATCATCATCATCACCACTCAGAGAATTCACTCATTCAGGTAGGACTCACCTGTACAGGTCTTCCTTCAACACATTTCATTGTCATGGAGACAGCGAGATGAACTTAATGATTGATCAGTGTGTTGGGCCGATCAGCTGATCAGTGAGCTCAGCCATTGATTGGTCGGACTCTGGGGTCTGAAGTCAGTGTTCACAGAGTTTATTTCATCATGTTATTAACCCTGTCCAAGTATACCAGTTCATTAACCCTGTAGACCACCACCTTCTATAGTGATTAGCATGGCATTGGTAAACTGCTAGCAAACTGCTAGTTGTGTACCAGCCAACTTACTATCCTGTATGTTTTATAGCCTGTTAGTTAGTATGCTGTTGAAGCTGCTAGCCTGTTAGTTAGCATGCTGTTGAAGCTGCAAGCCTGTTAGTTAGCATGCTGTTGAAGCTGTGTTCAAACACAATGCTCTATTGTCCTGCTGTTAGCTAACCTGCTCAGGTGACTGTTGTTCAGGCCAAAAAGCTGCTTACAGCTGGTGCAGGATTTGAATCACACAAAGACCTGAGGACTTTTTAACCCCTTTAATCCTTAAATATGTCACATGTCCACAGTTCTGCTTTGTATGCTGCACACATATACAAATCTTTAAACTAAACGGATTACATTGGTTGTTCACGGACTGGATCAGATCCTTACTGATGAACATATTTCATCAATACACACTCAGTTCTTCCTGTTTAAAATCTGAGTACTGCTGCTATTCAGTGCTATTCCATCATGGTGGGTCATGGTGGGTCATGGTGGATCATGGTGGAGGAATCTGTTGCATCATGGGAAGTCCCCTGGCAGTCTTGGCCTATATCTGCAGAACTAAGGGTTGGTTCAGGATTCACGTCCATGTCCTGTTGAAACACCACTGAATGAAAATCCTTTACAGAGACTGAAACATCAAATTGGCATCAAAGGAACCGCCTTAAGCTGGTTTAAGTCTTATTTTTCAGATCGATCTCAGTTTGTTCACGTCAATGATGAATCCTCCATGCATACCAAAGTTTGTCACAGAGTCCCACAAGGTTCTGTACTAGGACCACTTCTATTCAGTTTATATATGCCTTCTTTAGGGAACATTATTAGGAATCACTCCATTAATTTTCATATCCAATTATATTTACGATCAAGGTTGATGAAACTAATCAGTTAGCTAAGTTTCAAACTGCCTTAAGAACATAGAAAATTATTTTTTTTAAATAGTATTGTATTTTACTTCTTTAGCTTATTTCTATGTTATACAATCTTAATGCTGAGCTGACTGATTTCTCTTGCATTGTTGACCTTGTTAACCTGCATATAATCAGTAAACTTGAAACTTGTTATCGGGCTGCTCCAATAAGTCTCTGAGGACTTTGCAGCTAATTAGTGCCGAGTGCCTATGACACGAGGCAACTCTTAATCTTCTGCGTGTTTCTTCCTATTATTATTCATCTTCCGCCCTTTTTCGCCGATGAATGCGGCCCGCAGCGGTGAGAGGACCCCAACAAATTATATATCAAACTGTGCGTCTTGATCCCGAATCGAGTGCTATTACTTTTCTAAGAGATTCGCGATTTTTTCGCAAAATTATTCGTGAAAAACCGCGAAAAATTTCGTATTGGAATGCATGGGAAAGCCGAAAAAAAAAATTTCAACAGACATTTTCAACAGTGAACTGCTCTGGCATACTTTCACCGAGAGACTTCATTTAAACTTCAAAATGTAGGTAATCTTGTCTTCTTTTCAGTGATTCACTTCACTCATCGACACCTTTTACCGTTTTTAAACTATCAAGGCTTAAAGTTGAGCAGGTTTTTACTCAAATTTCTGGGTCTATAATGGGTGTGTATTGCGTGGAATGTTTGCGCTAGAGTGGATGACATCATCAGCTAGAGTGAGGAGGAGAGAAAAAAATCTGTGAAAAAATAAAACGTATTCGACGACCCTGGCCTCAAATTTCACACTACAGGGATAATTTATACATAGAAACGTAGGAAAATTTGTCTTCTTACTCACATCCGTCTGCTAAAGCTGTCAGCTTTATAGTTTTGGCGTAACACACAAAGATGCGCCAGCAACGCCCATCCACAGCCTCATAGACTGCCATGTTAAAAGGCGGAAAATTTCTGGAGGAAAGCAGAAGTAACGCTTCTTTGAATCGCGATTAAGGTCACATTTCTTCATTTTATCGACACAAAATAACTATGTAGACGTTCAGGAAGGGCTCAGCGTGCTCCCAGTGATTTCGGTTCAATGATTGGAAATACGGTTTGGCCAGAAATCCTTCCTGTTCGAGGGGTGGTCTCAGCATTTTCTCTCTCTCTCTCTGTCAGCATTTCCAACTGACATTCCAACTGACAACAGGTGCAGTAACTGCTCTGCTGATTAGGGCCAGCAGGCAGAAGCCCGGCGGCGGCCATTTTAGTAGTTTTTGGCACTTAATTTGAACTTGTCTGTCTAAAATGACAGGCAGAGACAGCAGAGCAGTAAAGAGCTGTAAAGACATGCTAATTGCTAGTGCGTCAGTGCATTAGCCACTAGGAATTAAATACATGCTAATGCTAGCATGCTAATGCTAGCATGCTAATGCAAATTTTTTAGCGCGTCAGCGCAAGCAATTATGATTAGCCACTAAGAATTAAATACATGCTAATGCTAACATGCTAACATGCTTATGCTAATTTTTTAGCGCATCAGCGCAAGCAATTATGATTGGCCACTAAGAATTAAATACATGCTAATGCTAACATGCTAATGCTAATTGCTAGCGCGTCAGCGGCAACGGCCCACTCGGCACTCTCAAAATTTCCGCGGGAATTTTCTAGTTCAGAATGCTGCTGTATGTGTTCTGACAGGAACCAAGATCAGAGATCACATCTCTCCCATTTTGGCTTCTTTGCATTGGCTACCAGTTAGATCTAGAATAGAATTTAAAATTGTTCTGCTTATAACCATCATCAACCACACCATTCTTTTCTCCTGCCTTAAATCCTCCTTCAGCATCACTGCACTCTCCTAGCTCATCATATCCCCCAGACAGACAACAATTGATCCACATTAACAACTGCTCCTCCTACACCTCTCCTCTGTCCCAAGGCGTCCCCCAGGGTTCGGTGCTTGGTCCTCTCTTCATACTCTACATGCTTATCCTTAGTGACATCGTCTGCCACCATGGTCTCCATTTCCACTGTTATGCTGACAACGTCCAGCTTTATATCACCACCAAATCCATCACCGCCACCACTTACTTTACTCTCTCCAACTGCCTCACTGACATCAAATCCTGGATGCAGACTAACTTCCTCAAACTCAACTGTGACAAATCAGACCTGATCATCATCGGCCCTAAATCCCTCATTAAAACTGTTTAAACCCAGTTTTTGCCTCACTGTCGACAACTCCACCCTGTCACCCTCCACTGTCTTTGACAATGACCTCT
Organism: Miichthys miiuy; assembly: GCA_036365135.1. NCBI lineage: Eukaryota > Metazoa > Chordata > Actinopteri > Sciaenidae > Miichthys > Miichthys miiuy. Next base: position 2,877,220 of record CM071602.1, on the reverse strand, counting down.
CCTTTGAACATCACAGAAATCAAATCACCAGAACTGCCTTTTTTCACCTCAAGAACATTTCCCGACTCCACCCATCACTCTCCTTCATTCACGCCTTCATCACCTCCACAATTGACTACTGCGACAGCATCCTCTATAGCACACCATGCCAAAGTTTAGATAAACTCCAGTACATCCAAAACTCGGCTGCACGAAAGGCTCTTCTCTAGGCTCTTCTGCAGGCTCTTCAGAGAGCCTTCTCTGTAGCTGCCTTCTCCCTCTGGAACTCTCTCCACAAACACATCCGTGACGTACCGACCTTACAATATTCAAATCTCTGACAAAAACAGTCAAATTTAAAATTTTTCATGTACTGTTGGATGTTCAATGTTGTTGTGCTGCTTTGATGTTGTTGATGTTATTGATGTTAAGTGTCTTTGAGTATCCAGAAAATCACTTAAATAATAATATAATACACTTAATACAATTCAAAATGTATTACAACACTGTTCTTCCAAAGCTCTTCATGGTCAGGCACCATCATATCTTAAAGAGCTCATAGTATCTTACTACCCCTCTAGAACACTGCGCTCTCAGAATGCAGGGTTCCTTGTGGTTCTTCAGGGTTCCTCAAGTCAAGTCAAGTCAAGTCAAAGTCAAACTTTATTGTCAATTGCTGCTGTGTGTACAGGACATACACAGAATTGAAATAGCGTTTCTCCCAATCCCTGGTGCAAACAGCAATAAACATGAATTATAAAAATATGAAATATAATAAATTATATAAATTCAGCATCCTGACGCCTGGTGGATGAAACTGTCTCTCAGTCTGCTGGTTCTCGCCCGGAGGCTCCTCATCCTCCTCCTGGAGGGCAGGAGGCTGAAGAGGTGGTGGTTGGGATGGGTGGAGTCACCCACAATGCTGAGTGCTATGTGGGCCAGGCGTGTGTTGTAAATGTCCTTGAGGGAGGGGAGGGGGGCACCGATGATCTTCTCAGCTGCTCTCACAATGTGCTGCAGGGTCTTCCGGCATTATGCGGTGCAGACGCCGTACCACACAATGATGCAGCTGGTCAGGATGCTCTCGGTGGTTCTACGGTAGAAGGTGGTTCTTCATGGTTCCTTGTGGTTCTTCAGGGTTCCTCATGGTTCTTCAGGGTTTCTTGTGGTTCCTATAGTCTCCAAAAGTAGACTGGGAGCCAGAGCTTTCAGCTATCAAGCTCCTCTTCTGTGGAACAAACTCCCATTTTGGGTTCTGGAGGCAGACGGGTCAACACTTTTAAGAGTAGACTTAAGACTTTCCTTTTTGATAGAGCTTATAGTTAGTGCTGGCTCAGGTCATCCTTTAGTTATGCTGCTATAGGACTACACTTCCCATGATGCACTGGGCTCTAATCATGTTGCTAACTTCACTTCTTCCCTGGAGTTTCTGTGCTCTCTCGCCTCGTCAGGTTCTCATGGATCGTGGCTGCTGCTGTGGTCCTGGTGACGTCCACTACATTTATTATTATTATTATTATTATTATTATTATTATTAGTATTATTAGTATTATTAGTATTATTATTGCTACCATATGTCCATTACAGTTTATAGTTGTTTTTGTTTTGTTGTGTCTGTCTCTCTAATTATCTATTTAGATAACTTTTGTGATTTGGCACTAAATAAATGAATTGAACTGAAAATCAAATGATGGTCCCACTGAGCTCAAACAAGATGGGATGGCATGCCTGTGTAGAATGCTGTGGTAGCCATGTTGGTCAAGTGTGTCAACAGCAACACAGCCCCACACCATCACACCTCCTCCTTCATGTGGGAACCACACATGCAGACACCATCCATTCACCTTCTCTGCGTGTCACAAAGACATGGTGGTCTGAACTAAAAATCTCCCCTCCAGTCTCACAGCTCATCCAATGGAAAGAACCCAAGAAGACAGCGGCGGTGTTTGGCTTTTCATTGCTGGTTCTTGTCTCAGTGGCAACGCTGTCTGTCATCAGTGTGGTGTCCTACCTGCTGCTCACCTGTCTCTGTGTCACCATCACTTTCAGGTGAGGAGGCGGGTCACCTGCTCAATCACTAACCAATTAGAACAAAGCATATCCCACAATGCACCATGCACTACAGTTTTAAGATGAATGAAGATTGTTACTAAAGTCAATTATTAAAACATGGAAACAGGAAATGATGTCATCATCTCTGCTTCGTGTCTGTAGGGTTTATAAATCAGTGATCCAGGCTGTCCAGAAATCAGACGAAGGTCATCCATTCAGGTAAGAGTTTCTTCTGGTTCTGTTCATCTGTTCAGTTACTGAAGTTACAACAGCTCAGAACCTGTTGATGTAAATTATTTAAAAAATATATTTTAATTATAATTATTATCGGCAGTTCCCGAGCAGCCGGGAGGCTGGGTGACTGTCCGAAGGAGGCATAGCCCCAAACTGAAGCCCACGGTACACCACCAACCGCTCCACGTTTCAAACAGATTTTCCCCACTCAGCGACACACCCGCTGAGAGGCCAACTCTGGCCATTGGCAGCTCCATAGTCCGAAACGTGAAGTTAGCGACACCGGGGGCCATAGTTAAATGCATCCCGGGGGCCAGAGCGGGCGACATCGAGTCTTATTTGAAACTGCTTTAGATAAACGTAGATACAGTAAGATTGTTATTCACGTCGGCGGTAATGACACCCGGTTACGCCAATCGGAGGTCACTAAAATTAATGTCTCATCGGTGTGTGAATATGCTAAAACGATGTCGGACTCCGTAGTTTTCTCTGGTCCCCTCCCCAATGTGACCAGTGATGACATGTTTAGCCGCATGTCGTCATTTCACCGCTGGCTGTCGAGGTGGTGTCCAGCAAACGATGTGGGCTTCATAGATAATTGGACTCCTTTCTGGGGAAAACCTGGTCTGATTAGGAGAAACGGCATCCATCCCACTTTGGATGGAGCAGCTCTCATATCTAGAAACATGGTCAAGTTTATTAGTCGACCAAAACCGTGACAAACCAGAGTTGAGACCAGGAAGCAGAGCTGCAGTTTTACATGCTGCTCTGCGCCTCCATTAGAGCAGCTGCCCACCCAGTCCTTTAGTATAGAGACTGTGTCTGTCCCCCGTCCACCTACATTATTTAAAGATAAAACAAACAGAAGAGGAGTTCATCATACAAACTTAATAAAAATTAAATCAACATCTCCAACAGTCCAAAATAAGACAATTAAATGTGGACTCCTGAATATCAGGTCCTTGTCATCTAAAGCTGTCTTAGTCAATGAATTAATATCTGATTATGATATTGATTTGTTTTGTCTTACTGAAACCTGGCTGCAGGAGGATGAATATGTTAGCTTAAATGAATCCACTCCTCCCAGTCATTGTAATACTCATATTCCTCGAAGTACCGGTCGAGGTGGTGGAGTTGGAGCCATATTTGACTCTAGTCTATTAATAAATCCTAAACCTAAACTAAATTATAATTCATTTGAAAGTCTTGTTCTTAGCCTCACTCACCCAACCTGGAAAACATTACAGCCAATTTTATTTGTTCGATTTATTTTTGCTCGATATTTGCTATATCGAGCTCCAGGTCCTTACTCTGAATTTTTATCTGAATTTGCAGAATTTTCATCAGGCTTGATCCTTAAAACAGATAAAGTAATTATTGTAGGTGATTTTAATATTCATGTGGACAACCACAATGATAGTCTTAGTACTGCGTTTATCTCTCTATTAGATTCAATCGGCTTCTGTCAGAGTGTAAATAAACCGACTCATTGTCTGAACCACACTCTTGACCTTGTTCTCTCATATGGCATTGAAATTGATCATCTAATAGTCTTTCCACAGAATCCTCTTCTGTCTGACCATTTTTTAATAACCTTTGAGTTCATACTACTGGACTATAAGCCTTTTTGCAGAAACTCTTACAGCAGATGTTTATCTGATAGTGCTGTAGCCAAATTTAAGGAAGTGATTCCTTCAGTATTGAATTCAATGCCATGTCTCAATGTAACAGAGGACATGCCTGCTTCCTTTAGCCCTTCACAAATAGATCATCTTGTTGATAATACTACAGGCTCTTTACGGACAACTCTAGACTCTATTGCACCTCTGAAAAAGAAGACCATTAAACAAAGGAGGTTAGCACCATGGTATAGCCAGCAGACTTGTAAATTAAAGCAAGAGACACGTAAATCTGAACACAAATGGCGTGCCACTAAACTGGAAGAATTTCGTCTAGTCTGGCAAGATAATCTTAAAACATACAGGAAGGCTCTCCGTAATGCCAGAGCAGCCTATTACTCTTCATTAATAGAGGAGAATAAGAACAACCCCAGGTTTCTCTTCAGCACTGTAGCCAGGCTAACAGAGAATCACAGCTCTATTGAGCCATCTATTCCTTTAGGTCTAAGTAGTAATGACTTCATGAGCTTCTTTAATGATAAAATTATAACTATTAGAGATAAAATCCATCATCTCCTGCCCTCAACAGGCTTTGATCTGCTTTCTGATACAGCAACTTTGGAAACAGCTGTAAAACCTGATATGTATTTAGACTCTTTTTCTCCCATCGACCTTCATCAAATAACTTCAATAATTTCTACATCTAAGCCGTCAACCTGTCTCCTAGACCCCATCCCAACCAGGCTGCTCAAGGATGTTTTACCTCTAGTTAGTCCTTCTTTATTGGATATGATTAATCTGTCTTTATTATCAGGTTATGTACCACAGTCCTTTAAGGTAGCTGTAATTAAACCTCTCCTTAAAAGCCCTCTCTAGACCCAGAGGTCTTAGCCAACTACAGACCGATATCAAACCTTCCCTTTCTCTCCAAGATACTTGAGAAAGCTGTAGCTAATCAGCTGTGTGACTTTCTCCATAACAATAGTCTATTAAGATTTTCAGTCAGGATTTAGAGTGCATCATAGCACAGAGACCGCATTAGTCAAAGTGACAAATGACCTCCTAATGGCATCAGACAAAGGACTCATCTCTGTACTTGTACTGTTAGATCTTAGTGCCGCATTTGACACCATTGACCATCAAATTCTCTTACAGAGACTGGAACATCAAATTGGCATCAAAGGAACCGCCCTAAGCTGGTTTAAGTCGTATTTCTTAGATCGATCTCAGTTTGTTCACGTCAATGATGAATCCTCCATGCATACCAAAGTTTGTCATGGAGTCCCACAAGGTTCTGTACTAGGACCACTCCTATTTAGTTTATATATGCTTCCTTTAGGGAACATTATTAGGAATCACTCTATCAATTTTCATTGCTATGCTGACGACACCCAATTATATTTATCGATCAAGCCTGATGAAACAAATCAATTAACTAAACTCCAAGCATGCCTTAAGGATATAAAAAGTTGTATGACCTACAATTTTCTAATGTTAAATTCAGACAAAACTGAAGTTCTTGTAATTGGACCGAAACACCTCAGAAACTCTCTTTCTAGAGACTTAGTTACTCTAGACGGGATCACCCTGGCCTCCAGCTCCACCGTAAAGAATCTTGGAGTTGTTTTTGATCAGGACTTGTCCTTTAATGTCCACATAAAACAAATTTCGAGGACTGCATTCTTCCACTTACGTAACATCGCCAAAATCAGACGCATTGTGTCTCAAGTGGATGCAGAAAAACTAGTCCACGCATTTGTTACTTCTAGGCTGGACTATTGTAACTCTTTGCTATCAGGTTGCTCCAATAAGTCTCTGAGGACTTTGCAGCTAATTCAGAATGCTGCTGCACGTGTTCTGACAGGAACCAAGATCAGAGATCACATCTCTCCCATTCTGGCTTCCATGCATTGGCTACCTATCAAATCTAGAACAGAATTTAAAATTCTTCTCCTTACTTACAAAGCTCTTCATGGTCAGGCACCATCATATCTAAAAGAGCTCATAGTACCTTACTACCCCTCTAGAACACTGCGCTCTCAGGATGCTGGGTTCCTTGTGGTTCCTATAGTTTCCAAAAGTAGTTTGGGAGCCAGAGCTTTCAGCTATCAGGCTCCTCTTCTGTGGAACAAACTACCATTCCGGGTTCGGGAGGCAGACACGGTCTACACTTTTAAGAGTAGACTTAAGACTTTCCTTTTTGATAAAGCTTATAGTTAGGGCTGGCTCAGGTCATCCCTTAGTTATGCTGCCATAGGACTAGACTGCCGGGGGACTCTCCCTCCCTCTCGCTCTCTCTCTCTCTCTCCCTCCCCTCTCCTCCTCTCTCTCTCTCACCATCAGTGGACATACATGTCTCATTAATGCATGCTACTAACCGAACTTCCCCGGAGTTTTTGTGCTCTGTCGTCCAGCAGGTTCTCGTGGATCGTGGCTGCTGCTGTGATCCTGCGCAACGTCCACTACATATATTATTACTGTCATTATTGCTACCATATCTGCTACTGTGGTCATTTTATCATTCATTGTAATTGTACAATATGTTTGTGTTGACTTGTTCTGTACACGTGACATCTATTGCACGTCTGTCCGTCCTGGGAGAGGGATCCCTCCTCTGTGGCTCTTCCTGAGGTTTCTTCCACGTTTTTTCCCTGTTAAAAGGGTTTTTTGTGGGCAAGTTTTTCCTCACTCGAACCGAGGGTCTAAGGACAGAGGTTGTCACTCCCTGTACAGATTGTAAAGCCCTCCGAGGCAAATGTACTTTGTGACTTTGGGCTATACAAATAAAATTTGATTTGATTTGATTTGATTTATGTGAATTATTTAATTTTGTCCTCTTTCAGGTCTCTGTTGGAGAGGGACATATCTGTGTCATCAGAGTCTGTTCGGTTGCTGGCTGATCGGGCTCTGGTCCACCTGAACTGGTTCAGCAGTCACACCATGAGGCTGCTGCTGGTCGAAGACCTGGTGGACTCTCTAAAGGTTAGCATGGTGGCTAATGGGGCTAGCTGTTTGTTCTTTAATGTTTCATCTGTTTGTTCTTTAAATGTTGTCTAAATGTTTCAGCTGGCTGCAGTCATGTGGATGATGACGTACATTGGTTCTGTCTTTAATGGTGTCACTATCTTGGTCCTTGGTAAGTCTTTTTCTTCTTCCTTTGAAATCTGTTGGATACTTTAAGCTGAAACAAACCTGTCCTTTCTCTTTCTGACCAGCTGACATCATTCTCTTCAGCGCACCGCTGATTTACCAGAAGAAAAAGGTACTGCAGGATCATCTGATGTAGTTTTTTTTATACATGTTTACACTTGTGTTAATTCTCTTTAATTATTCATCCAAATTAAATGTTCAAGTGATACACCTACCTTAACCTTCAGTGCTTCACCCATTCAAACAGAAATCAGCTTTTATACCTCACAGTAGTCTTTAGTAGACTAACGCGATGTCAAATCATGATGTCAAATCAGCAATTATCTTTTAATTAATAACTCAATACAGCTGATGTTTAACCAATGCCCCAGAGTCATATCATGTGGGCTTGTAAATTTTGGACATGTTGTGGTAGAAAAATCAACTGTGCCGCCTGACATACATTGATGTCCTGGTTTTGGAAATCAGACTAAACCTGAAACACATCTTAAATCCCGGAGCAGTCCAAAACCAGAACCATGAATCGTGCTGTTAACTGTGTGTGTGTGTGTGTGTGTGTGTGTGCAGACACAGATCGATTGGTACATCGAGTTGGTCCGGTCCAAAGTTGAGGAGTCGCTGCACAAGTGAGTTCACATCAGAACACAGAACATCTCCTGATTGAGCTCATTAGTAACATGTTATAGTAATCTGATTATTTTCTCAGTGATAGTATTACAGGGTTATAGTTTGTAGTCACTGATTCATTTCAGTTTAGGCTAATAATAATAAATAATCCATGAGGACCAGCATCACAGGGGGAGTTTTGGTCATGGATCTAGGCTTTGCAGCTCCGGAGGCAGAAAACACAAAACGACTTTACGTCGACTAAGATGAGACCACACAAACCTTTGTTGATCTCCAGTGGTAGAATTGAGACCCCTACCCTGTGGTAAGCGTGAGCTTAAGACAGAACACTGAACCCACAACGCAGACAATAGGCAGGAGTAGGCTTAGAAGGTTTATTTACAACAAAAGTGACAATAATAGCTCAACAGGGGAGAAGGTGAGAGACGGTGAGGTCCAGAAAGATTTTCAGGGCACTACGGTGAAGGCTGGAGAACAAACAAAGCAGGCTGAGCATGGCAGGTGGAGCAGGTGAGCGTTGCAGGGCTGGAGGACAGAGCAGACAGAAGAGCATCAAGGCAGGCATCCAAATATACAAAGACCAAAAAGGTTTCTCAGAGCTGGTAAGTTGCTACATTACCGCAAAGGAACAACAAACTGGCAGCGTCTGGAAAGAATGAACCGGAGTTAAATGCTGCAGGAGCTTGATGAGTGGATGAGTTGCAGGTGTGGAAGCAGAGCAGGTGTAGATCCAGTAAAGGAGTGGCAGGAAAAATTAGGTCATCCATGCCCAGCCTGCACAGACAGGGTAATCTAGACCAACAGTATGGGAAGGGAATAGTGATGGGAATTCTTCTTAGTGACTAAGATCATTTGGCTCAGCTCACCAAGAAGAGCTGGCCCTTTTTGTTCCCAAACGGCTCTTCATGTTACCACTTATACCTTTTATAATTCAGCTAAATTTAGCGCTGTTTTGGCTAGTGATTTATATGTATACATATTCATCACTTAAATTATTTAATACAACCTTTGTACTGAAGTATTTAAAAGTAAAATTTATATTTTCTAATATCATATTATAATATAATATAATATGTGTCATGATCTCATCATGTTTTTCAGTACTAAGATATGTATTCACGCTTTGGGGATGGATGGTGCCAGACGGCGCTAATGTGGCTCCCCTGCACTGAGTCAGACCCTAACCCTTTTAAGAGACTATTTGTGTTTTCAGATTTCAGGACCGTTTACCGGGAGCTGTGAAGAGAACCAAAGCTGAGTGACCACATGACCTGCCTTCCCCTCTTCTAATTGGTCCATTTGTCAGTGACTCGCATGATGAATTTATTCTGTTGTAATAAAATCCTGACTGATGAGAAACATTAAAGCTCTCTGATTGAATCTTTTAAGAGGATTTTGAAACCAGATCCTGGAGTCCACCACAGATCAGAGTTATGGTTTGTTAGTTCATCATTTAAACCTCATAAAGCTGACTATTGATCCCGAGGGAAATTCAAACATCTAGTAGCAGCATAAGACACAGTAAACACAAAGTAAGTATGCATTAAGATTAACCTATACTACAATAAACATACATCAAAGTTAACCCTAAATCTGCATTCAAAATAAATCTCTGCAAAGAAGTTAAATATGTGCATAGTAAAAGAGAGTGATTAGAAATACTTTATTAATCCCAAACTGGGAAATTGCATAGAGTGAGAGAGAGTTCAACCTGATGGATGCAGCTGTCTCTCAGTCTGCTGGTTCTGGTTCTGGCCTGGATGCTCCTAATTGTCCTCCCAGATGGCAGGAGACTGAAGAAGCAGTGTGAAGGCTGGGAGAAGGCATGTGTCATAAATATACTGGAGAGAGGGAAGGGGTCACCGATGATCCTCTCAGCTGCTCTCACTATGTGCTGCAGGATCTTACAGCAGGATGCAGTGCAGCCTCCGTACTTCCTGTAGTTTGCCTCATCGTTGTTGTTGATGAGACCCACCACAGTGGTGTCATCTGCAAACTTGATGTAGAGGTTGGAGCTGTGTGTGTGTGGTGTGCAGTCGTTGGTCAGCAGAGTGAAGAGTAAGGGGCTGAACATGCATCCTTGGGGGACCCTGTTCAGTGTGATGGTGCTGAATGCTGCCAATCCAGACTGCCTGTGGTCTCCCAGTCAGGAATTCCAGCAGGCAGTTGCACAGTGAGGTGTTCAGGCCCAGACATTCCAGTTTCTTTATCAGCTGCTGGGGGATGATTGTGTTGAAGGTTGAACTAAAGTCTAAGAACAGCATCTTCACATATTATTCAACATTAGTTCAATGTTTAAACCTCTTGAAGCTGAATGAGAGAATGAAGAGTGTGCAAAGCTTGATCAAAGAAAAGAATCTAAAATATAAAACAAACCATCATTTATATCTGTTCTTTCATAGTTTGATTTCCTCATTGTTTCTGCAATGTAGAAAAGAATCCAAATTTAAACACTGAAGGAGAAGGTGAGTCCAGACTTTGACTGCTGTATAATCTGTTTTGTTCCTTGAACTGTGGGTTTGTTTTGTTCTGTTATCATTTACACAGAAACAAAGTCCACTGAACTGACTGATATCAGAGGTCAGAGGTCCAAGGTCACTGCAGACTGAAGAAGTGATTCTGCTGAAACTACAGAAAGAAGAGGCACAGACGATCAGAGGAAGAGAAGGGAAAGATGATTTAAAGAAACATGACAGAAAAACAGGAAGAAAGATTTCACAACTGACTGGAGGGAAAGACTGACTGACGGAGAGTGAAGAAGAAACAAACTTAAAAAAACTGACCAAAGATTCAAACAATTGCAGATTCAACAGAAAACAGAATTTAAAAAGTGAAGCCGGTTGTTGTTAATGACAGGGAACATTTCTGAAGAAAGAACATCTGGATCATTCTGTTCTCATCCCACAGCAACATTCAAGGTAAAACATGCACTTTTAAAAAAAAATTTTGTTGTTAGTATTAATATATATTCTGTTTTTAACTTTAACAGAACTGTATTTTATTCATGTTTCTTTAAATTTTGACATGTTTCTGAAAGATTCACTTCCTCCCTGTGGGACAACACGATGACAGTTTTTTAATCCTGAACCAAAATGATCTCAGTGTGGTGTGTTCAGGGACATTCTTAAATCTGAAATTTGATAATCAGCAGCTGCATGTTTTCATAGGAAACAGCAGGTTGACATAAACCAGTGAGTTGTGGTTTGAAGCCATTAGGTTTCAGATTTCAGATTGTCCCTGAATGTCTCACTTTGTGATGTTTGAGCATCATATCTGAGCTGTTGGAGATGTTGGCCTGGCAACAAGGAATCTGTATGTAGTGCAATTTCTTTTAAAAGTGTCATAATGAAACAACAACAAAAACAACTCCAACAATAAGAACAAAAACGACTATGACAGCAACAACAATCATAGCAGCAACAAAATCACACCAAAAACAATTACTTTAAACGTGAACTGATGTAAAAATCCTCTCTGTTTCTCACAGGACGTCTTTAGTGTAAAATGGCCAGCAGTTCACCAAAAGACAAGTGAGTGAAAAACAACTTCAGTATTTTCTGTTCATTTAATTTATTGATGAATCATTAATCAATCATTAACTGACTGACGGACCAACCGATCAAAGACCAACCAAAGACTGACCGACCGAAGACCAACCAATTGATTGATTGATTGATTAACAGGTGCTGTTAAATGTTTAGCGCTTGCTTACTCTGGTTTTTAAGTTGTAGTTTGTGTGAACATAATCAGAAGACCAGATAATGATCTGTAACTGACTGAACAGTCCTCTGCTCACTTCCTGTTCCTGTCAGATTCACAATAAAACTTTAAAATTTTACTCTTACTTTGAAAACATGCTTCCTGAAGGTATTTTGGCGTCTGGCTCATCTTCTTCATGCTCGGTTTGGGAACGCTGCTGCCCTGGAACTTCTTCATGACCGCCACTGTGGTATGACATCACTTCCTGTCTGTTCTCCATCCACGCCTTATTTTCTGCTCTGAACCAGCTTTTATTGTGAAGGAGAGAAAAATTAAACGTTCACATGTTGAGAAAAAAAAAAATTATCTAATGTTTTTAAATTGTTGTAGACGTTCTTCTTTGAAATGTGATTGTTGGGGGCAGCCTAAGAACAAAATATTTGGCGACTGTGTTACTACTTACCTCATATCGCTGGTTCAGTAACTTGTACTTTGCGATGACAATAGATTTAATCTAATCTATAAAAGGTCAGCTCCTTCTCAGTGTGTCTGGCTTTCCCCCTGTTTGAGCCATGTTTTTAATTTAAGTGTTTATGTCTTTAGCAGGAACCAGTGGCTGAGTGCCACTGGCAGGAAGTCAGAAAGTATTGAGAGATTCACCAATTCAATTCAGTTTTATTTCTGTCAGGTCGGAACTCAAACAGGACTCAGAAGCAGAAGTGTCAGTGAGCTGATTTATTAGGAGAAAACAAAAACCTCTCGACAGAGTGATACACAAGGCTATGAAAACCTAACCTAAAGAGTCTCTCAGAAGGGAGAACAAGGCTAAACTAAATATAACAGAACACTCTTAAAGGAAAAACTCTATTCCGATTATGCAAAATTATCAAAATCAAAATCACTCTCAAGGAGGAAAATCAATAGGCTACAAAACGTTAACTAAAACCATTACTAGAAGAACAGTTACAAAACAAAAACTCTCCTAAAAAGGTGGAGGCTAGACAAAACTATACACTAAACTAAGCACTAGAAACCAAAAGCAAGACTAAGAAAGTTCCAACCAAAAATCACTCTTTCGAGGCAGAACAAAAACTCATGAACAAACACGCTTAGAGTGTGGACAAGGCTTGGAGCTGGCTTGGGTGAATGAACAAACGAAACACTTTGGCACAAGACAAAGAGAGACACAGAACCTATATAGACACACAGATGGAAAATGGGGGACCGGTGGAGACAATCAGGAATCACGGCAACAGGTGACACACAAGGGAAGGGCAAGTGATTTGAAACGAGAGGGCAGGTAAATTTCAAAATAAAACAGGAAATGACGAGACAGAACAAAAACCCAGCTTGACTTCACCGCGGTGTGACAATTTCTAAATGTCCAACATAACAGAGGTTCTCACTTTCAATACAGAGTATGTCTAGACAGAAATCTCGGGCAGAACCCGGCAATGCGACACATTGCACACAATCTAACCACAGGATTTGATAAAGATTTCAACAGATTAACACCAAAGTCTGTTTGTTTCGACAGTACTTCACCAGCCGTCTGAAGGACTCCTCTTTGGCTGATTTTTCAGCCAATCGAACAGAGGCAGTAGGTGAGCATCGCAGCATTCTGGAAGCCAAATTCAACAATGTGATGACGATCTGCGCCATGCTGCCACTGCTCCTATGCACCTGCCTCAACTCCTTCCTGCACTCACTGTAAGTACGACAACACAACACCAACAAAGAACTCTGGTGATTAGGTTCTCAAGCTGTGGTCCTCGGTCCCTCAGGAAAGGCTATAGAAGAGTTTCCAGGGTTCAGATAGTTGTAGAGAGTCTGGAGGAAAACACTGCAAAGGCTCCAGATGTTCTTCAGGGCTGCGATGTGTAGTTTTACCATTAATAGAGGAGGACTTTTCAGAGAGGAGTTACTTTATTCTCATCAACAGATCCCAGTTCAGTTCATCAAACTAATCCAAGTTCAGATTTTCTTCTTTCCACAGCTCTCAGCTGATCCTTGAGCTTCTTCTTCTTTGACAGTATTTCTCAGCGTCTGCGTGTGATGGGCAGTCTGCTTGTCATCATGTTCGTCTTCATTGTCACCGCAATCCTCGTCAAAGTTCAGATGGAGCCGCTGCCCTTCTTCTCCATTACCATGGTGAAGATCATCATCATCAACTGTGAGTCTGAGTCTGTGTTTGTTTGATTGTTGATATGTTTGTTTGTTTGTTTAGCTGTTTGTTGATCTGTTTGTTTGTTGATCTGTGTGGTGTATCTGTTGCCACCGTAGGGTTCTTCAACAGAGACACTTCGAGAGTTCTGATGGATTTTATTACAGATCACAACTACACACACTCTTGGAGTCGCTCTGCAGGCTTTCACGACTTTCCTCACTGCCGACTCCTCCTGTTTGTTTCTGGATCCTCCTCCAGGTCCAGCATGCTACTGTGTTAAAAAGGAGAGAGTGATTAGCTAACAGGATGCAGGTGTGCTAATCATTCTCACCTGGCGCTGCTCTCCTGAGCCCTCTCCACACCTCTCTCCTGCAGCTGATGCACCACGCCTCCTCCATAATCTGTTTGTTTGATTGTTGATCTGTTTGTTTGTTGATCTGTTTGTCTTTCTTTGTTTTTGATCTGTTTGTTTGTCTGTTAACAGCCTTCGGTGCTGTGCTACAGGGCAGTCTATTTGGGATGGCTGGGTTGCTGCCAACTTCATATACGACTCCCATCATGAGCGGTCAGGGACTCGCTGGAACCTTCGCTGCCTTTGCCATGATCTGCGCCATCGCAAGTCTGATAAATAACTTGATATGGATATTATATGATGATATTGTTGATGTTGATATTACATCAGTGACACATCAGTAACACATCAATAACACTTCCTTCCTTCCTTCCTTCCTTCCTTCCTTCCTCAACTGTAGGTGGGTCAGAGCTTCAGGATGCAGCATTTGGTTATTTTATCACCGCCTGTGTTGTTATTTTTCTGGCCGTCCTCTCTTACATCCTGCTACCTAAACTGGTAACACACACGCACACAGGAAGTGAGGTTGTTTAAATGTGACACCACTGAAGGTTGATACATCACAGTTTTATTACACAACAAACTGAGCTATGACTGGTTGATGGACACATATGTCGTTGCTATCATTCCAAACAGACTGCACAGTTTGTAATGTTTTTCTTGTGATTTTCAGGTGTTTTTCCAGTTTTATCAGGAGAGAAACAGGAAACAGAGATCAGACGAGGACAACTCTGTGAATCTGATGAACCAAAGTACAAAATAAACAGTGACACTCTGACCCACAACACCCCTTGATTTAAATATTTACCTGACTTTAGTTTACAGGCTCACAGCCCTGATTACTATCTGCAGCCAGTTTTTAGTTTTTCCATTCTGAATTACTGTAGAAACATGATGGTTCAACATGATGTGTGCCACAGGCTTCTGTTTCAAACTTTTTAAAAACTCAGGTGTATAGTTGTATAAAAATATTTATGTATAAAAATATTTATACAACTATCAAACAGTGAGATTTACAAACCAAAAATATCTCAAACAAAATACTGTGACTACAACAGCACAAAGAGTTCTTGATTACTGCAAAGCCCCCACACAGTCCTGTCTGAATGTTAAAGCTGATCTGGGGCAGAGCAGCCCCTTTTAAACCTGTAGCCTCATATTTTCCCCTTTTGTTGTTCTTTACCGTCTTTGTTCTCTTGTTGTTCTTTATCGTATTTGTTCTCTTGTTGTTCTTTAATGTCTTTGTTCTCTTCTTATTGTTCTTCATATTCTTTGCTCAGATGGAGCAGCTGATCCCAACATACAGCAAAACGTTTCTATGATTGGGATCTTTAAGAAGGTCAGAGTTACAAATGCATTGACGAACATTTTCTGAATGATCTAATCAGATTTCTTATTGACTTATTATCTCAAACAGGGACGGGTGGTTTGGGTAACGGAGGAAAAACAGAACATTTCACACAGAGTGGGAAAGGAAGAGAGAGAATGCATTGCTAACTGCTACGCTAATTAATTGCTAAGCTAAAGTACTGTAACTAGAAGAAAGCTAAAGTGTATTGTGAGTAAACAACAGTCCAACAGCTGTGATGACCTAACATGGCAGTAACATGCTTACCGTACCCTTGTTACATTTTCTTACATGACCAGTAATGACGCTGATTGATCATGTGTGTAAACCCTTTCCTTCCTGCTGACCTTTGACCTTTAGATCTGGCTGTTGGCTTTGTCTGTGTGTTTCACCTTTACTATCACCATCGGCATGTTTCCCGCCATCACTGCTGACACAAAATCCACCATTGCAGACGAGGGCTCTTGGGGTGAGTCAACAGGTCACTTCCTGTCTGAATAATGATGTGATGGATGTATGCCTACATGCAGAAAACATTTGATTTTTTTTTTTTACTTCTGCGGGTTGTTGTTTGTGTTTTTGTTTTGAAAAGTCAAACATTTAAATCAACACTGCCATTGTAAAGATGCACACATGGTAAATGGACTGTAGTTATATATTTTTATATATACGTTCAAGTCTTCTGAACACTCAAAGTGCTCTATTCTTCATATCTTATTCACCCATTCACACACTGATGGCATTGCCTTGCAAGGTGCCAACTGCTAATCAGTTCTCAGGAACTAACCATTCATACACATTCACACAACAATGGTGCAGTGTGACACACTGACTGCCACTAGGGTTCTCTCAGCACAAAGAGTCAGAGTCCCAAGCCCGTTTCTTAAGGGATTTTATTTGATTTCAGCTTATACCACAAATTAGACACACTCGGCAGCCGTTCGCAGGCCTCTTGCTGCCGTCTGCTGTGTGTCTCTCGCCTTCTGCCCGTCCTGCTTCCTGGTCCAGCACGCTACCGTGTTGGAAAAAGGGAGAGTGATTAGACAGTTTGCTACAGGTGTGCTAATCACCTCCCCTGGTGCTCTCTCCTGAGCCCTCTCCACACCTCTCTCCTGCAGCTGATGCACCACGCCCCCTCCACATACCTCCGCCACCCGACTTAGGCTATGGACCACTTTGAACTTAAATGGCTGTAAAGCCAGATACCACTGTGTGTACCTGGCCTCCCTTTCGGACAGCTTCCGGCTGATGTAGAGCACCGGGCGGTCGATGCCCCGCACCTGCTGGGACAGAACGGCCCCCAGCCCTCTGCCCGACGCATCAGTCTGCAGGACAAAAGGGAGAGAGAAGTTAGGTGTGTGGAGAAGAGGCTCCCCACAGAGGGCCTGCTTTACCCTCTCAAGCGACACCTGGCACTGCTCCGTCCACTGGACCGGATCTGAGGCACCCTTTCGGGTGAGGTCGGTCAAGGGGCTGGTCAGCTCCATGAATTTGGGAATAAATCGCTGGTAATAGCCGGCCAGCCCCAAAAACCCACCACACCTCTTTTTTGGTCTTGGGCCTTGGGCAGGCTGCAATCGCTGCTGTCTTATCTACCTGTGGATGCACCTGCCCACCGCCCAAGTGGTGCCCCAGATACCGTACCTCCCTCCGTCCAACTGCACACTTCTTCAGGTTGGCCGTGAGCCCCGCCTGCCTCAGTGATTCATGCACCGTGGCCACCTGCTGCACATGCTCCGCCCAGGTGTTACTGTGGATGATGATGTCATCCAGGTAGGCGGCAGCATATGCAGCATGCGGATGCAGCACCTGGTCCATGAGGCGTTGAAATGTGGCTGGGGCCCCGAACAACCCGAACAGAAGTGTGACAAATTGGTACAAACCGTATGGAGTGGAGAAGGCCATTTTCTCCTCAGACTCTGGAGATAAGGGAATCTGCCAGTAGCCTTTGGTCAAATCCAGCGTCGTAAAAAAGAGAGCAGTGCCCAGGCGATCCAGAAGTTCGTCAACCCGGGGCATTGGATAGGCATCAAACTGTGAAACATCATTCACCTTGCGATAGTCCACACAGAACCGGATAGACCCATCCTTCTTGACTACAAGAACGATGGGGCTACACCAGGCACTGTGGGACTCCTCTATTACACCCATCTCCAACATGGCTTTCAATTCTGCCTGAACCACTTTTCTCTTGTGTTCAGATAACCGATAGGGCCGTGATCCACAAGGACTAACACAAAGCGATATCCAAGTGCGCTCCGGTGAAATGGCCCGATGAGGTCCATCCCAATACATTCAAATGGGACCTCAATCAGTGGTAATGGGCGCAAAGGCGCTCTCGGGATGGCCGGTCGGTTAACTAACTGGCATTCGGGACAAGATGCACACCAGCGGCGCACATCTGCCCGAATGCCTGGCCAATAGACTGGAGCCATTATCCGGTTTAGTGTTTTATCATATCCCATGTGTCCAGCCATCGGGTTACAATGAGCCGCCTGGAAAACTATTTCCCGACGGCTTTTCAGAACCAACAGTTGGGTTATTATTTCATCTGAGTGTCACAACTCACTCTGTATAATCTGTCCCTGTGCAATGAAAAATGTGGATACGTTGGCACTGCGTCAGGGCACACCATGTGACCATCAATTTGTATCACTTGGTCGAAGGCAAAGCATAGAGTATCATCACGAGACTGTTCAAGTGGAAAATCGTCCATGGAGTCAAACACGGGAACCTGCAGAGCCTCCTGTGAAGGCACCGCCGGCTCCCCCTCCCCGTCTGCAGTGTCGGACAACCTCGCGTCACCACTGAGCACAGCGCACATATCCCATGTTCCTGATGGTTGTGAGCGCACCCCCACACACTGCCCCACTAACCTATCAAACCCAGGCCAATCTGTGCCCAAGATCAGGGGGTGCACCAGGTGGGAACTAACTGCAGCCTTCACACTATGCTTTTTACCCTTGTAACGAATTTCCACTATCTGGCACCACAGGATATCTGTGAATATCCCCATGTACACACCTAATATCCACCCATCCTGCCTCTAACAATGCCCCGGGTCGAATCAGGTTCTGGTGAACTATAGACTGCATGCAGCCTGAGTCCACCATCGCCTGATGTGTACCCCCCTGAATCCTTACCGGAATGCTGTACGTCTCTCCTGGACCAGGGGAGGGTGCCAACAACCCGGATCACCTGCCCAACCTCCATTAGTGGACACTCGGGGCGGAAGTGTCTGGGCTGCCCACACCTCCAGCACTCCTGCCCTGCCGCCTGAGGGACCCTCTGTGGGCTAAGAGCAGCGCCTGTAGCGGCTGGACCCTGTGGCGGAAGAGAAACAGAGGGGATGTTAGTGCAAGGAGCAGGGGAGGGTAATAGCAGTAGCAGGCGCACGGCCCACTCTGCCTCCGGCCAGCCCCCAACATCTCGAGGTATGATTGGGGATCATCCTGTCCTGTCATCTTGCGCAGGGCCACACCGGAGAGCGAGGGGCCCAGTGCCGGTTCCCCTGCCCGGACCAACATTGCCTCCAGCAGCTGCGTCTGCCTCTTGGTCTGCTCTTGAAGTTCTGCAAGCTGTCGCCTACTGGCCACTGCCTGGTCCCAGCTCATTGCCGCAACCTCCGCCAACATTTGAGCCAGTGCTGTCACTGGCTGCACCTGCTGCGGTTCTGACATTGTCTTTTGTGCTGAGCTGGTTGGGCGCCAAAATGTAACACGCTGACTGCCACTAGCACAGAGTCAGAGTCCCAAGCCCGTTCCTTAAGGGATTTTATTTGATTTCAGCTTATACCACAAATTACACACACTCGGCAGCTGTTCGCAGGCCTCTTGCTGCCGTCTGCTGTGTGTCTCTTGCCTTCTGCCCATCCTGCTTCCTGGTCCAGCACGCTACCATGTTGGAAAGAGGGAGAGTGATTGGACAGTTCACTACAGGTGTGCTAATCACCTCCCCTGGGGCTGCTCTCCTGAGCCGTCTCCACACCTCTCTCCTGCAGCTGATGCACCACGCCCCCTCCACGTGCAGCCTTTGGAAACAATTTCAGGATTCATATCTTGCAGTCCAGAGGAGCCGGGGGTCAAATTGCCAATCATCTGATTAGTGGAGATATTAGGAGGCAGTTTTACTTATGTACTCATAGCTGAGTGATGTTCTATGAAACAAGCTTAATGTAAGGAATGGTGGCTCTCTTTTAACTGGGCTACGATAACTGGTGCTGCACACCTGACCTGGAGGAGGTTATGTTCAGAGTTTAGAATTTAAATAGTCTTTCTCAAATTAACTTTTTTTGGAAATGATGTCAACATTCTTGATCAGAGACCAAACAATCCACTGGCTTTCCCTAAGCCGGAGAATACTGGAGCAGCTGGGGTTAAGAGCCTTGCTCAAGAGCACCTGAAAAAGCCTAAATGTGGAGAGAGACTTCCTGCGTTCTGCGTTACATTAATGCACAGCCTTTATTTATTTGGGACCACTTCATCCTGTTGTATACTTGCACATTTATAGTATTCTGTGAATATACTGTGAACTCTCACTCTTATTACCAGTCATATGCTTGCACATTTCTGCACAGCTCTTTTGTTTTAGAAGATATTGTATATATATTTATATTGTTTATATTTTTAAATACCTTTTATAGTTTTATATCTTCCTATATTTTTCACTTAAATGTTTATTCTGCAACAACTACACCAAATCAAATTCCTTGTAAGTGCAACCCCTAACCCAAACTGGGACCTGGTTCCACAGGACAGGAGCTTTCTTGCATCTCTTACATTTAGGCCATCAAAGCCTGTGGAACACAAAGTGTGATGTGGAGCCAGTTTGGATCTTCATCAATCTCTTCACATTCTTCATATGTGTACTGTGAAGGATTGCTAGGGACTATAGTGGACTTTGGTCTACTGTGAGGGACTGTGCTGCATTTCTTTAACATCATGGTTGACATTTGGACTCATTTCCTTTGACACTGCTGTTATCATCACCTAACCCTGAACCCTGAACCTTTCCTTTCACTCCACTTGTCTTAATTAATGTCCCACTTGAATACACATATATATCCTTTTTGATACTAATATTACTGATTACTTTGTTTTGTTTTTTCTACCAGACCAGTACTTTATCCCAGTCAGCTGTTTCCTGCTCTTTAACCTGTGTGATTGGGGTGGGCGGAGCTTAACAGCCGTCTGTATGTGGGTGAGTTTACTGTCAAACATAAATGATTAATATCATAACCTGTCAAATTATATCATAACACTAGCATACATTAGCATAATGTAATGTAACCTTGTCTTCACCCAGTTCATACAGTTTTTCTGTCAGGAGTCACAAAACGGCAGGCAAGAACCCAATAGCATGACACAGGAAACAGTTCCGGTGAAGAAACAGTGTTTAATAAACCAGCAGAGGTCAAACCAGGTAGTAACCCACGTGGCAAACAAATCCAATAGGAGCAGGCAAAAGGGAAGGTCCAAAGTCCAAAAGGCAGGTCAAAACACGAACAGGCATGATCAGAATCAGAATAAGTTGCTGGATAGCTAGGGAAACACACTAGACAATCTGGCAAAGAACTGAGGGAAATGGACCGGTACATATACTGAGGGGCTGATTAGCTGATGAGGAGCAGGTGAGTGCGGAGGTGGGGCAGACCAGGTGAATGGCATCAGCAAGTAATGCAGAGCAGGAGGGAGTGGCAGAGTCTGAAATGACATGAGAGTTAGTGTGGCAAAACAGGAGACAGACAAATGAAAAACTAAAGCCTGGCTGAAGTTGTGACATTTTTTCCACCAGGTTCATACAATGTCTCTACCCGGTTCATTGAACAATTGATCTGCTTTGTTTTCAGCCACAGAAGGACAGTCTGTTACTTCCTGTCTCCATCGTGTGTCGCCTCGTCTTCATCCCTCTCTTCATGTTGTGTAACGTCCACCCTCGTATCCACCTGCCCGTCTTCTTCCATCATGATGGCTGGTTCATTTTCTTCATGGTCCTCTTTGCCTTCAGTAACGGATATTTGGCCAGCCTCTGCATGTGCTTTGGACCAAAGTAAGAAACTAATACTCTACAACTTGAACCCAGAGAAGAAAATTAATAAACAATTATGTTGAATAACTAAGTGACTTGTTCTTAGTTTGTGTTGCTGCCTGTCTTGTCCAGGACTCCCTTTTAAAAAGAGGTTTTTAATCTCTTCCTTTTTAACCCTTCCTGGTTAAATAAAGGTTAAATTTAAAAATGTGTTGGAATAAACTCATAATTGTTAAATATTTTGTAATGAACTACAGAATAAATCATAACTATCTTGTGTTGTTCTGCAGAAATGTTCTTCCTCATGAAGCAGAAACAGCTGGAACCATCATGGCTTTCTTTCTGTCTCTGGGTTTGGCTTCAGGAGCTGCACTGTCCTTCATCTTCAGAGCAATGGTTTAAGTGAAAACATCTTAATCACTGGATTAGCTGGGAGACAAAGTGTATTGGTGTGACTGGGAAAAAAATGATAAAGTTCTAGCCCACTGTCAAACCTTCAGTGTTTTTCAAGCTGAACCAGAAAATGTTTAAGTGGACATTTTATCCTTATGGTAACATAAACATTTTCAGGACAGAAGAGAAAGAACACATCTCATAACACTAAAAAAGACAATGTATCACCATCAATACTGGGTTCACTTGACAGACCAGCAGTCAGTTTAGACCTAATGTTATTGTTATATTGCTGATAGTTTTCATCTTTACTTTGTTCTGACTAATGCAGTTCCTGTCTGGATTAACATATCTCTGAATTAAATACATCATTTAAGTAATAGGGTGGAGTCCCTCCCCTCATCCAGTCCCCCCCCCATCCAAATTATATCATCCATATTATCCGAACCTCCAGTTTTTCCATTAAACCTTTAAATTAAATATTGTTGTCATGTGTCTTTTCTCGTGATCTGACTGGGTTATGGTTATTAATGAATGCACTTGGTTCATATTATTTATAATTTGTTTGCATGTGTGTAGCCTCATTTTCTGTGACTTGTTTGTAGCTACAGTAATTGAGAGGTTTTAAAAATCTGTGTCATGCCAGTTGCTGGAGTACCCATGGTGGCAGCAGATGTATCACGCATGGATTAGGATGAGTTTGTTTTGTATGAACTTCCAACTACACTTGATGGGTCCATTTCCTTGCCTGTTGTCCAGCAAAAGTCAAGGAGCAT